>CM046874.1:390847774-391440274 GCA_025667525.1 Glebionis coronaria
TGTCATTAGATTAAGTTGATGAGGCTAAATCTATAAGTAAAAGATGTAAAATCATCACTAGATGAGTAGGCTGTTAAAAGCAGTAAGTTTCAACATTTTTAGTTGATCAAATGGATTGGATTATCTGATATAATGATAGATAAATGATATTTTCACAAGTGGTGAATTGGCACACAATGGAATGTTAAAAATGAGCAAGATATGACCAAAATACTTTTGAGGTACTAATCTGACTGGTCTGTTTTGGACGAACTAAAAATGATATTTAGAAGCTGTTTGAAAAGGAGCCATAGCAGAGTAAATTCTAGATCATATCATTTAGTTTCTACAGTAAAAAGTTAGGGTTCTAAATCATGATAGAACTCAAGATATGACAAAAATGGTGAACATGAGATTTCACATCAGATTTCACAATAGAATATTTAATATTAAAAGACCACTTGGGGTAAAATTTTATACAAATAAGTATGTGAAAGTAAGTAATTGATAATAACTATATTAAAAATATGTTTATATACTATAATAAATAAGTATCACATTTTACAAAAATAAAACTCAACTAGTTTTCTAACTATATAGAAATATATATATATATATATATATATATATATATATATATATATATATATATATATATATATATATATATATATATATATATATATATATATATATATATATATATATATATATATATATATATATATATATATATATATATATATATATATATATATTTATATATATATATGATTTTTCCGTCTTTTCGGCTAAAACCGAAAGGATGGCATTTTCGCCAAATAAAACTTAGATGGTCAGACCCATCTAATGTAAGATTTTTATAAAATATCTACTGATATAGAAACACATTTAACAACCAAAAAATCGACAAACCCGAGCTTTGTAACATATGGACCCGTAATGAACCAAAATTAGCCTTGTTGGACCACTAGGCCCAACTAGTTTGGTTTAGCACTATTGGACTTGCTCATGGGCTTAACCCACTTGGGCCCAACATATGAGTATAGGCCTGGTCCTAAATAGATAAATGGAATAATAATACATATTGGACTCTTATTGTGCCTATTGGGCCTTAACATATATATGGGTTAAAATTAGTATAATTGGACTAAGTTAGCTAAATGCTTAACAACTAATAATGTTGTATAAAGTGATAAAATCCCACTTGATCATCATGTTTATGACATAATTAGATATACATAACAACCTTTTATAAATATTATTCGACATAGTCTAAGATCGAGTATTATTTGTTTAGGTTTTCGTGATCGAGGCACGCGCCGTACATCTTAATTGCCGATAACCCGCCTTCCCACACCAACGTGAGTTCATAGCCTCGAACTCTTTTAAATATTTTATGAAATGTTTTATAAACCCGCGAGGGAGATAACATGCTAGTTTTAATAAAAATAGAACACAAGTCGTCCTGATTGTATGCTTATTGATATGGACCCGATTGATTGGATGACCCAATGAATGATTGAAATGGATTATTATTAGTTAGATTATGTCACTATAATTTCCATTAGCATGAATTGTGAACTACCGGGAGTAGGTGGACACTTATGCATATAATAGTACTATTTGGGGAAGATCGCCCCAGTTTGCGCCTTGACGGCTAATCCCCGTTGTGTCACATTGTGACGACACGCTTTTTTAAATGGGCAAATGAATTCCAGGCTAGCTACCCGATATATTTTATAGAAAGGTAACAATGTCATGCAGCTTATAATAATCTGATAATAATAATGATAATGGTAACACTAAGGCTGCGGTCTCAGGATTAGTGTATGATATATGATTTGAATTATAATATATCGCCTGACTAGCAATATGGGGTCTTAGTACTAACATTATGCTTGTAATCTGCTTTTCATAACTGTTTTATATAACGGTTTTTATTATACTGTAAACAACGTTAGAAAACGTATTTTATGGTACTGTTACGACAATGGTTCGTATAATGGTTTTGACGGCAAAGGCCTATGTTACGATTTACGACAAGGATTCGTATAAAATATTTTTGGCATATGTTATGATTTACGACAAGGATTCGTATAAAATGTTTTTGGCATATGTTATGATTTATGACAGTGATTCATATAAAATGTTTTTGGCCTATGTCATGGTCTATGACAAAGACTTGTACAAAATGTTTTTCGGTAATAATTATATACCGGCATTATGTTAATGGTTTTATCAAACTCTATGAACTCGCTCAGCGTTTCGCTGACTTTTAACATGTTTTATCTCAGGTACTTGAAGTTAATTCTCGGGAAGACGACAAGATTTTATGGCCCGCAATTAAATAAAATTTCCATTCAAATGTTTTGTAAACTCGTAAGACATACTTTGACCTGAGGACCTATGTAATTTGGTATTTATGAATGGAAAATGCTTTATTATTAAATGACGCGATTTTTAAGCGTTGTCTATGATTTGAGTAATGTGCTATCCTGTAACACCAACGACTCTACCGTTGATTCGAAATATGAATATTTGGGGGTGTTACAGTTTGGTACCAGAGCTCTCGTTATAGAGAACGAAAGATTTTTAAAAACCAAAGTTTTGAATAACACAATTCAAAAATCTTTTAAACATAAATATTTTAAATAAATATTTTGAGTAAAATGTTTAAAAATCTTTTGACTATAACGGTGCCAAAGAATTCCCGAGTTACCGACAAGGCCAGACTGAGAAGTGTTATTTTAATATATATATATATATATATATATATATATATATATATATATATATATATATATATATATATATATATATATATATATATATATATATATATATATATATATATATATATATATATATATATATATATATATATATATATATATATATATATATATATATATATATATATATATATATATATATATATATATATATATATATATATATATATATATATATATATATATATATATATATATATATATATATATATATATATATATATATATATATATATATATATATATATATATATATATATATATATATAACTTGGATTATATATATATGTTGTAATTTGATTACATGATTGTTTAATGATTATTCTAATACTTATACGAGATATTTATACGACGTAGATTGTCACAAGGAACCCTAACTCATCTAGTAAATCAATCGAAGCTATTTCTGTAGGAATTCTAGCTATTCCAGATCTAAACCAAGTTGTGGATGTTTATGATCCCAACGAAATGGTTGATATTCCAAGAAATGTTGATATTAGTTGATTGTGATATTGAAGATGAATTGTCAAGATTAAATCTAATATCGATGTCAGGACGATCTTTCCTTATAGAGTGGAGTTTGACAAAACCTCACCACCTAGAAATGTGTCATCTAATTCGGTGTCACCCAATTCTTAAATTTGAAATCGAAAAGGGTAAATGTTGCACTTGAGGCTGTCATTGGAACCCTTACGCAAAATCCTCATGCCACTTGTACCTTTCTGAGAAGTCTAATTGAATGTGTGAGTCATTTCCTACTTGTGACTCATTTAATAATTATTGTTATAAGAGCTATAGAATTCCAAAGTCGAAGAATAAGGTTGAAAGTATTGGAGAATGAGGTAGGATGTCGCATTAAGTATAAGTTGGTTGAAACTTGAATAAAGTCAAATTTAACTCGTATGGAATACGAGAGTGTTAAGAGGAAGTCGTTGAGTCCTGTGGTTGGATCATAAGGTTTTAGATGGTTGCTGATTTGTATTAAAGGGTTTTTCCTAAGCCATTGTCCGATGATGAGAATATCGTGTGCCCAAGAAACAAATCGAAGAAATCTTCTTCTGAATTGAGACCGATGGATCTTTCGGGACACGTGGAGCACCTAATGACTCTTGTAGATTAGTATTCATTGTAGTATCTTTTAAAATCACTAACTTAACTGAGATATCAGTTAGTAGGACGAGTCCTTGGAATTGTATAACATTACCATGATGACATATAATGTGTGAGGATACAACTTTTGACTTGTTTGTGATTCATGAAAAGACTATCTTTGATTGCTAAACTCTACATGTATCGATGTTATCTATCTTTTCTTGCTTCTTCCTAATGTTCGCATTAGTGATACAACCATTGAACTAGTACTCATCTTGATTTGAGTTGCGTTGTGTATTATTCTTTCGTATTCCTGAGTGCCATCGATGTCATGAACGTCATGATTATTTGGCTAAGCTCATTTCCTATCTTATCGTAATTAGTTCTTGGTGAACAATTCTTCATCACTCTTTTGTAGATCACTCATTGTTTTTATAAGTAATGCAATACCATCTAAGGAAAATATGAAATTCTTATTTTCATATGAGTTATTTAGATCGGTACTATTAGGTAATTACTATCGAAATAAAGTTTTTATTAAACATCTTGTAAATGAAATGCTTTCATAATGATGAACATTTCGGTAAAATCATTTTTATTTTTATTTCATAATTAAACATGAATATATATTTTAAACATGATGACAAAATTCTGACGAACTGAGTACTGTATCGTTAATCCTAAGTTGTACATAGAGGCGCGCCTACGTACTATTTGGAAGGGACCATGAAAGGCTGATTAGTAGTCACCAAGAAATTGTTAATAAACACTACATTTTTCTTTGTAAATGTGAAAGATTAATTTTTAATGAGATCTGCAAAAAGTAAAAAATAGGGACATATTGTTAGGGACACCTACATATGTGCCCGTACTATTTTTCCGAATCAAATTTACTCATCCATGGATATTGTCTTATTTGACAATTAACATCCACTTCTTGTTCATTTCTTTCATGATAAGATTCCTTGGAAACTTATCTAATTATCGGTTGTTGATATCCGGCTTGGAGTTTCAACATTCCTATATTGTCTTTTAAAATAGATTGCATTTGAGTAACGTGAGTAACGATCCCAGGTGCCTTGGGATGCGTAAACAAATAATGAAAACATGGAATATATCCATATTCGTTAATATTTTTGTTTTTATCTAATTTGACATTCTCTCGTGATAATCATGCGTTAACCTCACTCTTTTAATGTTAGCTATGTCTCTAGATATCCTTAAATTGTGAAAGATTATTCTTAGCTTTTGGTTAATGGAGAAGTAGTGAGCTCCAATAAGATTCAAAAAGGATGTATACTTAGCCTCCTAAGTAGTTCTTGTCTTATCAACGGTAATGAAACTGGAAGGTTGGTAGTGCCATTAGGATGGATTGGTTGATTATGACATGATGTCATTGTCTTAATTGATGGGAGTACGGGTAGAATTCCCCTAAGATATAAGATGTTAATTATCAAAGGTGATCTAAATAATTCCCGATGGGTGACCGTATCCTGCATTCAGGCTTGAAATTTTTCCATGAATGATTGTGAACTAGTCATAGATCTAGCGATCTAGAAAGAACCTAAGGTAAATTAAATAAGAGAATGTTCCTGTTATCTTAAACTTTCTAAGGTATTTGCTGGTGAATTACCTAGACTTCCGCCATTAAGGCAAGCTGAATTTGGTATTGATTATATTCCCGGTGCTGCACCTATGGCATGTGCACCATACGTCAGCACCATTTGAATCAAAAGAGTTACCGTGCAACTGAGAGAGTTGTCGGAGAAAGCTTTTATACTACCAAGCACGTCACCATGAAGAGCTATGGTATTATCATTCCATATATTCATTGATTACCACGAACTAAATAAATTGACGATCAAAATTGATATCCATTACCCAAGATGAAAGATTTGTTCGATCATTTACCAGGCTCCAGCGTATATTCAAAAACTTATTCTACAACATGGTTATCATCAAATTCGCGTCCGCAAAGAAGATTATCTATTCCAATCACCACATCCAGAACTCGTAATGAACACTATGAGTTTCATGTGATGTCGTTTGGATTGACCAACGCACCGGTCGCATTCATGAATTTGATGAATCGCGTGTGTAGGTTGTATTTTGATAAATTCATGTTTGTGATCATTAAGGACCATCTGCTTGTTCCTAATACTAAGAATGAGCTTAGTAATCATTTGTAGACTGCCCTGAGCTAGCCAAGAAGCGAAAACCTGTACCCTGAAGTATTTATCATGTGATTTAAATCTTGATCCCTTACATTCTTTGACCGTGTGATTAATGGTAGTGAAATCTATGTTGACTCTTCAAGTATTAAGGGTTTGGGTTATACCAAAAAGGAAGTGCGAAGATGTTTTGATAGATATTTATCGAAGTATTATTAAGGAATTATTCTCTCATACCCAGATCATTTAACTAAACTCCCTTAGGAGTGGATGTTTTTGTATACCTCAAGACAACCTAGAAGGAATTGAGGAAACCATATAACCCATGACTTGGAATTTGGAGCGGTATTTTTTGCTCTTCAACTATTGAAATCATTATTTGTGTGGCATTAAGTGTACGGTATTCACCAAACGCAAATGCCTACAAAATATTTTGGATCGGGAAGAGCTAAACGTAAAGCCGTGTGAATAGTTTGAGTTTCTGAGTGATTATGGTCATGATATTTATTTCATCGGGGAAGGTGAATGTAGTTGCTGACGTGTTATGTAGAAAAGATAAAGAACCAATTAGGATGTGTTCCTTAGTAATGACAGTGCATAATAATTTTCCCTAGCAATTTAGAAATAGTCGATGCATGTAAGAAGGATAATATAGATGATGAAGGGTTTCGCAGCTAATGAGAACCATTAGAGATGGGAGCCGAGGGCGTTAAGTGTTTAAAAGGTCATTTGTGGTTGCCTAAATATGGAGGATTTTGAGATTTAGTCATGTTGGAATCTCATAAGTTTAAGTATTCTATTCATGCCATTCCTGATAAAATGTATCCTTACCTGAAGAAGTTGTACTAATGGCCAAATATGAAAGCAGACATCGCCACATACGTTAGTAAATATCTAACTTTTTTGCGAAGGTCAAGACTGAACACCAAAATCCGTCAGGATTGCTTTTAAAGCTTATTATTCCTGTTTGGAAGTGGGATAGAATCACCATTGATTTTATCACAAACCTTCCAAGGACATCATCTGAATTTGATTCGATTTGGGTCATCGTCGACAGACTGACCAAATCTGCTCATTTCATTCCTGTTAATGATAAGTTTTCGATGGAGAAGTTGGCTCATTTGTATTTAATGGAATTGTGTAAGCATGGTGTGCCTGTATCGATCATCTCTATCAAGATCCTCGCTTCGCATCGAATTTTTGGAGATTCCTTTAGAAGTCATTGGGAACGAATCTTGATAAGAATACTGCTTGCCACCCACAATTGGATGGACAAGGTAAATAAACGATACAAACCCTAGAAGTCTTGTTTTGTGCTTGTATGATTGATGATAGGTGTGTAAACACCCATCCTTTCTACCACTTAATTACAATAATAACCGGACCAAAACGTGTATTTTATGTCTTTTATGTCGGAATTATGCGTGGTTTGTGTTTTTGTTGTGATTTAGGACGAAAAGGTGAAAAGTGGAGAAAACACGGGAATTCACGGGCATTTACGGACTTTTATTGAAGAAAAAGATGAAAGACGAAGTCAAGAAGTCAAGAGTGCAAAAATAACGGAAGTCCGAGACCAATTCTGAAGATTTATCGAAGAAAAAGTCAAAAGACGGAAGTTTATCAAAAGCCAAAAAACTCAAGTCTAATTTATTGAAGAATTTAAAGACGAGTTCAAAGAAATCCCGAGCCAAAAGTCATTTAAGTCCAAGTTTAAAGAAGATTAGAAGAATAAAGGACTAATGGTGCAATTAAAAGAAGATTAAAGAAGGAAGGACTTAATCTTGCAATTAAGAGAAAAGGAAGAAGGGGAGGAAGCTTCCTAATCCTCCCCTATATATAGTTTAGGCTAGATAATTATTTTCTTTGTTGGCTAAGTGTGACAATTAGTCTTCCATTTATTTACCTTGCACCTTAAATTTCATGTCATTTTAAATAATTGTCAAATTTAAATACCTTGTCTTGCACCTTAAATTCCTTTAATTTCAAGTAAGTTTCCATTTAATTCTTGTCAATCTTTATTTTATCTTGTTAAATCTCCTATCTACCTTTCTTAATCTTTGATTTTTATGTTTATGTTTGTGTTCATGTTCATGTTCTTATTTTGATCAAGTGGGTTTTTGATTATTGTTGTTAGAATTGTTAGTTTTATTGATTTAGATTGTTTATTTACGATTATTGAATGTTTTGTTATCATTTTGGTTAAATCTTGTGTTTAATTTTGATTGATTTGTGTTTAGATTCTTGTTACTGTGTTCCCTTGTTCTTCGGGGGTGTTTGTTTCTGTAACTGTATTCCCACTTAAAGTTCCGAGCCAAGAGAAGAAAGGCTTTCATTCGGAACTTTAAAAGTTCCGAGTCAAGCTTCATCCCGAAAACTTCCGGACGAAGACTTCCGGACCAAAAGTTCCGGATCAAGGGAAAGTTCCGGATCAGCAAATTCATTCGGAACTTTAGAAGTTCCGAACGAATCTTCTGAGTCAAGACTTCCGGACAAAAGTTCCGGGCGAAATCTTCCGAACGAAAAGTTCCGGACGAAAACCTCCGGACCAAGGACAAGTTCCGAATCAGCCAAAACTTCCGAATCAAAGTTCCGACTCAAGCTTGTTCATCCGGAAGTCTTCCGAACGAAAGTTCCGGATCAAGACTTCCGTATCAAGGAGTTCCGACTCAAGAGCTAGGTTCATTCGGAACTTAAAACTTCCGAATCAAGGGGTTTCTTTCCGGTTTTTGTTAGTATCTGTTTTTAAATTTCTGTCTTTCATTTTCAAGCTTTATTCTTCCCGCCTTTTTATTTAATTGCACTTTAAGATTACTTGTCTTAGCTTTATTTTAGCCTTGCCTTAGCTTAAGTTTTAGTTGCGTTTTAAGATTGCCTTAGATAGATTTAAGTTTGCGTTATTTACGTTTAGTGCCCCTTAAATACCAGTCATGTTTTAAATACTTGCACTTACTCTAAATTAGTTTTAGATTTAGATTACCTGCCTTTTACTTTAAAGTTTCGCACCTTTATTTTAAATATTACAACGACACATTTTTGTTTCACCAAAGAACAATAGAGTCATATAGATAACCTAGATCAATTCGATTAGAACACTAGAACGATAATTTTTATACGGGCCAAAAACCTTGAAAATAAAATAAAAATAGATACTTAAAGCTTGAAAATAAAAGACTAAAATTTAAAAATAGATACTAACAAAAACCTGAAAGAAACCTTGATTCGGAAGTTCTTGAGTTCCGAATGAACTGGCTTGACTCGGAACTTTTTGAGTTCTGAATAAAATAATCTTGAGTCGGAACTCCTTGATTCGGAACTCTTCCGAATGAAACTATCTTGATCCGGAACTTCTTGACCCGGAACTTTGGTTCGGAGGTTCTTGAGTTCCGAGTGAAGCCTCCTTGACTCGGAAGTTTGGGTTCGTTCGGAAGTTTCTTGATTCGGAAGACTTCCGAATGAACTACTTGGTTCGGAACTTTTTGAAGTTCCGAATAAGTTGCTTGACTCGGAAGTTTTGGTGTTGATCCGGAACTTTTTCCTTCGGAAGTATTGATCCGGAACTTTTGGTCCGGAAGTCTTCGTCCGGAAGTTTTCGGGATGAAGCTTGACTCAGAACTTTTAAAGTTCCGAATGAAAGCCTTGCTTCTCTTGGCTCGGAACTTTACCTGGGAATACAGTTACAGAAACAAACACCCCCGAAGAACAAGGGAACACAGTAACAAGAATCTAAACACAAATCAATCAAAATTAAACACAAGATTTAACCAAAATGATAACAAAACATTCAATAATCGTAAATAAACAATCTAAATCAATAAAACTAACAATTCTAACAACAATAATCAAAAACCCACTTGATCAAAATAAGAACATGAACATGAACACAAACATAAACATAAAAATCAAAGATTAAGAAAGGTAGATAGGAGATTTAACAAGATAAAATAAAGATTGACAAGAATTAAATGGAAACTTACTTGAAATTAAAGGAATTTAAGGTGCAAGACAAGGTATTTAAATTTGACAAGTATTTAAAATGACATGAAATTTAAGGTGCAAGGTAAATAAATGGAAGACTAATTGTCACACTTAGCCAACAAAGAAAATAATTATCTAGCCTAAACTATATATAGGGGAGGATTAGGAAGCTTCCTCCCCTTCTTCCTTTTCTCTTAATTGCAAGATTAAGTCCTTCCTTCTTTAATCTTCTTTTAATTGCACCATTAGTACTTTATTCTTCTTATCTTCCTTAAACTTGGACTTAAATGACTTTTGGCTCGGGATTTCTTTGAACTCGTCTTTAAATTCTTCAATAAATTAGACTTGAGTTTTTCGGCTTTTGATAAACTTTCGTCTTTTGACTTTTTCTTCGATAAATCTTCAGAATTGGTCTCGGACTTCCGTTATTTTTGCACTCTTGACTTCTTGACTTCGTCTTTCATCTTTTTCTTCAATAAAAGTCCGTAAATGCCCGTGAATTCCCGTGTTTTCTCCACTTTTCACCTTTTCGTCCTAAATCACAACAAAAACACAAACCACGCATAATTCCGACATAAAAGACATAAAATACACGTTTTGGTCCGGTTATTATTGTAATTAAGTGGTAGAAAGGATGGATGTTTACACACCTATCAAATCCCCTTCACTTGATACAATCAACTTAAAATAGATACTAAAGCTTAAAATATCTATTGTAATTAACTTAACTTTTAAGTATCTATTTTTAAATAGAGTCGTACTTTAAACCGGAAATCAATTCGTTAAGATACCAAGAACTTAACTTTCTTACCATACAAAAGCTTTGTATCAAATGGCGCCACTGCTGGCTCTTTTCGTAAAGATTAACGGTTTTCTGTGAAAGACGCGTTGCTTTTTGGGATCCGTTCACTTGTGAACGTTATTTTCTTGCATAAAAAATTCCAAAAATCATAAAAATTAAATTGCTAAAAATCCATAAAAATTAAAAATCTCAAAAATCCAAAAAGATTTTATCGTGATTGTGTATTTATATTGTGTTTATGTTTGGTTTCTTTTTCTTTTGCATTTTCAGGTGTATGCGTACTAGATCTTCTAATTATCAAGAGCCCGAGACTCAAGAAGATTTAAGTATGTAAGGTGTTAACAACAATAATATTCCACCGCACCTCAACAATAACAACAATGTTCTTCCACAGCCCGATCTTCGGACAATGGAGGAACTTTGTCAACCTACCATGTTTGGACGAGGAGGACCGATTGCGCCGATGCAAATCAACGCTCCTGAGTTTTTGTTGAAGCACCACATGATTCAGCAAGTGCAAACTAACCCATTCCGTGGATTGCCTGATGATGATGCCAACAAACACCTCGACAAGTTCATTACAATCACCCAAAGCATGAAGTTGCCTGGTGCCGTAATGGATGTTCTTCGCCTACAACTCTTCCCACATACTTTATCACATCATGCCGAGAAATGGTTTGATCGTCTCCCGAAGAATTCTATTCACACTTGGGATGACATGACTCAACGCTTTTTGTCGCGCTACTTTCCACCATCCATGGTCACAAGCCTTCGCAATCAAATCAGCGGTTTCATGCAAGACCCTGATGAATCTCTTTTTGATGCTTGGGAGAGATATAATGTCTTGATCGATAGATGTCCAAACCACAACATGCTACCTGTGACCTTAATTGATACTTTCTACAACGGTTTGACTTTTCGAGATCGTGATACGATTAATGCAGCCGCCGGTGGCACATTTATGAAAAGGAGACCCGAGGAGTGTAGAGAGCTTATTGAGAACATGACTACTCACCACAAAAACTGGGATTCCTCTGCTTCTTCTAGGAACAACCCGAGAGTCAATGTTTCTTCCACCTCAGCAAACCCTGATATGACCAAACTCACCCGTGTGCTGACTGAAATGAGCAGAAGTATGCAACTCTTGGCTTCAAACCAACAACAATAACAAGTTAAAGCTGTTGCTGCTCCTTGTGAAACATGCGGCGGTCCTCACTCATACACCGATTGTCCTTCGACACAAGGAAATCCAGAAAATGTGTATGCAGCTTACGGTAATTATTCACCGGAAAATTACCAAGCTCGACCTCAAGGGGATAGAAATTTGCTGAGTTACCGATCTAACAACTACCTTTCACCCGGTTTTTCTCCTCAAAACCAAAACCCCGCCAACAACTACAATAGAAGCAACCAAATCCCACCAAGAGCTTCTAATCCTTATGACCCACCCGCCCAACAAAACCCACCCATTAACCCCGATGTTGAAGCCATCATGAGAACCCAAGGTGAGCAAATCAAGAATCTATAGAGCACAATAATCAATTTGAAAGGAGATATCACGAAGCAAGGAAATGAGATAAGGTCCGAGGTTCGCGATAATATTCAATCCTCCTTCAGCACTCAAACGAATGAATTAAAGAATATGTTGGCTAGTTTCATACCCTCCACTCAACCTTCTACTTCAAGTTCTCTACCTTCAAACACCGTGACTAATCCGCGAGCTAATGTGAGTGCTATTACTACTCGTAGTGGAGTTACCATCGTAGGACCACCAATCCCACCCCCATCATCTACACCTCCTCCACCACCATTTATCCCTACTCCTCCTACACCTAGTATTAGTGCACCATTACCGTCTCCGCCTCGTCATGACGATGTTTCCAGGAAGGACCCTTCAACATCTCAACCTTCACCAACTACACCTTCCACCTATAAACCCAACATCCCATATCCTTCTCGCTTGGACAAGCCTAACTTGCTAACAAAGGAGGACTCTCAAGTGACAAACTATATCAAGATGATTTCTCAAATGAACTTCAACATTAGTTTTCTTGAAGCACTTGTCCACATGCCCAAATTTGTTAAAGCATTTAAGGAATTGCTTAACAAGAAGGAGAAGCTGATTGAACTCGCCAACACACGCTTAAATGAAAACTGCTCTGCAGTGATTCTTAAAAACTTCCGGAAAAGCTTGGAGATCCCAGTCGTTTTGTGTTGCCTTGCGTGTTCAACAAAACTGAAGAATTTACTGCCCTTGCTGATCTCGGGGCCAGTATTAATTTGATGCCACTGAGTGTTTGGAAAACACTATCATTGCCCGACCTCACTCCAACAAAGATGACTCTTGAACTTGCAAATCGCACTCTCGCTTACCCCGTTGGTATAGCCGAAGACGTGTTTATTAAAGTTGGCACATTTACTTTCCCGATCGATTTTGTCGTAGTTGATTATGAAATGAACCCTCGTATTCCTTTAATACTTGGTCGGCCATTCTTGAGAACCGGACGAGCTTTAGTGGATGTGGCCGAAGGTGAGTTAATCTTACGAGTCGGGGATGATTCACAAATTTTTAAAATTGGGAAGCTTACAGGCAAATCCTTTGGAGGCCGAGAATCAGTGAATATGATTAATGTGCATGATGACTTTGTTGTCTACAACAATCCGCTATTCGATTATTCCACTGATAATCCACTTTTCCAAGATGATGTGGATGATTCTCTCCCTACTTTGGCAGCTTCTCCCATTTATGATTCTCCACCGGTCTTTGATGCTTATGATGATGATGATTCTAGCTCAGATTCGGATGATTTTGATGATTGTACTTCTGAGTATCCCGATATGCCTACATACGATGATTTTGATGAGGCCGATACTCTTTCGAGTGATTCTTCACATGATGAAGATCCTCCGCCATCACTCGATCCTACTTTGGACGATTACTCATTTGAGGAAGACTTCTCAACATTTCTCAACACTTACTTCCCTCATGAGAGTGATGCTCCTCCTTATGATTTTGAAGATTATCGTCTTGATCCTACTTTGGATTTGAAGCACATTCTTTCTAAGGAGAAGAAACCGGTCGACACCGAAATCCGCAGCACGTATGAGTTAACACCTCTTTGTCCCCCTTCGGAGGACGAGGTTGTGCTTCTTCGCGGATCTTCTTCACACTCTGCTGAGCCTGAGTGCTATTTTCCCCTAAAGGAAAAGGTGTTCGACCCCGGTATTGAAGTCTTTAAGCCATCTCAGTATCCACCTGATTAAATAAAAGGAAATATCTTTGGAACTTATGGAAATCTGCTTGCACCACTTCACCCTTGCTTCCACCGTGCTCCATCACTGCTTAAGGGAACCTTGCCTATTCTTCTTTGGCTTGCCTTGTTCGCCTTAAGCTTGTGCTATTTGATGGACGAAAACTATGTTTTTGATCCTGGTGGATATGTTTCATGCTTCTTCCATTGATGATCAAGTTCGAGTCAGGCTCACGACTCGGTTAACAAAAATCAAGCGCTTCTTGGGAGGCAACCCATGCATCTATCTTTTTGCTTTCTTTATCATAAGTGTAGGGGAGACCCGTTGGTTTGCTTTCCTCTCCTCTCTCTTAATCAGGGGTTCGAGCTTCAATGATCCACTCTTGATGATTCTTGATGACCCATGATTCCGTGTCTACTTCTTCCCGGTTCTATCCTAAACTCTTTTCGATTCACTATTTTATATTTTCTCAATATTAAAATAGGAATCTCTTTAGTTGACCTTTCCTTAGCAAGATTTAAACAACGTGTACAATGTCCTAAGTGTAGGGGAGTTTACTCCCATATGCTTAAACATTGAGGACAATGTTTATCTTAAGTGTAGGGGGGACTTCTATCGAAGTTAAGTGGTCTTTTCCTTGTATTTGTCCTCATTTTAACCGGAAAATCAATTTTTCGACATTTTTCAAAATTTTTGATGTATTTTGGCCTATTAGTTTTTCCCTTTGTATAGTTATTTTCTTTCCTTATTAGAATAAATGGTTAATAAAGTGGTTTTAATTTTCAAACGTTGTGAATCTTTTGACTCAATCCGAGTTTACTTATCTAAGTTTACTCTAGCTAGTATCCTTAACGTGTTTAAGTCAAGTTTTGCTAGGCTTTTATATAGGGAGCTATAAAACGCGAAATTCTTAACTCTCACGGGTTAACAACAAGAACTTTTCGCAAGTTCCTATAATTGATCCTAGAGAGTCGTTTATCAAGGGAACTTTAAAATGCGAATTCTAAACTTGAAAAAGTCTAAGAGTTTGCAAGATCCTATAGGCGACTCGAAAACCCAAAACTTTGACTTAATAGGCTAAGTATCCACGAGTCTCATTACTTGAGATTTTAAACTGTGGAGAACGAGAGATGATAGAGCCAATTATAAGTTCGGTATTCTTTCGGGAATTTATGTGAGTTAATTATAAGCCTATTCTCCCATCGCTTGCTAATAAATTTATCTGCAATAAATAAGGTTGTACGATTTGAAAAGTTACTTAGCTTCTAGCCCAAGATCGTTTAAAAGTTGCTCGGTATGGATTAGAGTTCATAGCCAAGGTATAACTTATTGAAGCGGGATGCGAAGATTGGCGAGTCCGAAAAGGCCCTAACAAGGCATGAGGGCTATATTTTGTTGCTAAAGATCCCAAGTGATGTGAAGAATCATTTATCAAAAATCAATATGAAGGATCGAGACACACGACGTTAAGCAAAAACTCCCAAAAGTCACGGAGAAGTGTATCCGAAAAGACCCTAACAAGGTATGAGGATAAATAGATCCAAGTCATAAAAGGAGTCGGGTCGTTGTATATCAAAGTCCAAAATAAAGATTGGAGAAAAATGAAGAAGTCGTGGTCCAAGTATGAATCTCTCAAAACTTCAAGTGAAGAAATTCCTATTATGAAGAGAAGGCCATAATTTCATGAACGTCTCTCAAGGTTTGAAGTATGAAGTCGCTGCCAAATATCAGTCCGAGAAAGGTCTCAAATCGCGAAGCGAGTTATGCCAAGATATGAACTTTATGAGGTCCCGAGAAGCAGTTTTAAAAGATTTTGTCCTTTAGCTAACTATTGATTAAATCGTTCACTTTATTTTCGGCCTAAATAACTATCGAAATAAGTCAAACAATGCATCCTCGTGATCATTCAAGACAACAATAAAATATAAGAGATACACCTAGGAATAAGGGAGTCTAAGTGAATAATTGGCCCACATGAGTTCGTGTTAGTCTACTAACTTATAATAACAATGATCTCGTTTTTAAGCTTGGTTTGGAGAAAGTGAAAACTTGAGGATGATGATTATTCATAACATTTCCAAAACCCAAGGTATGCTTTTGATTTCTTTATTTTGTATGTTTTTTAATTTTCTATCTCTTTAATAAAGGCCATTATAGATTGATTATGATGAAAAGTGTAAACGTGCTTTGTAACTAATGCATTGCATGAGGACATTGCAATGGTCAAGTGTAGGGGATTTTATAGGTGTGTAAACACCCATCCTTTCTACCACTTAATTACAATAATAACCGGACCAAAACGTGTATTTTATGTCTTTTATGTCGGAATTATGCGTGGTTTGTGTTTTTGTTGTGATTTAGGACGAAAAGGTGAAAAGTGGAGAAAACACGGGAATTCACGGGCATTTACGGACTTTTATTGAAGAAAAAGATGAAAGACGAAGTCAAGAAGTCAAGAGTGCAAAAATAACGGAAGTCCGAGACCAATTCTGAAGATTTATCGAAGAAAAAGTCAAAAGACGGAAGTTTATCAAAAGCCGAAAAACTCAAGTCTAATTTATTGAAGAATTTAAAGACGAGTTCAAAGAAATCCCGGGCCAAAAGTCATTTAAGTCCAAGTTTAAAGAAGATTAGAAGAATAAAGGACTAATGGTGCAATTAAAAGAAGATTAAAGAAGGAAGGACTTAATCTTGCAATTAAGAGAAAAGGAAGAAGGGGAGGAAGCTTCCTAATCCTCCCCTATATATAGTTTAGGCTAGATAATTATTTTATTTGTTGGCTAAGTGTGACAATTAGTCTTCCATTTATTTACCTTGCACCTTAAATTTCATGTCATTTTAAATACTTGTCAAATTTAAATACCTTGTCTTGCACCTTAAATTCCTTTAATTTCAAGTAAGTTTCCATTTAATTCTTGTCAATCTTTATTTTATCTTGTTAAATCTCCTATCTACCTTTCTTAATCTTTGATTTTTATGTTTATGTTTATGTTCATGTTCATGTTATTATTTTGATCAAGTGGGTTTTTGATTATTGTTGTTAGAATTGTTAGTTTTATTGATTTAGATTGTTTATTTACGATTATTGAATGTTTTGTTATCATTTTTGTTAAATCTTGTGTTTAATTTTGATTGATTTGTGTTTAGATTCTTGTTACTGTGTTCCCTTGTTCTTCGAGGGTGTTTGTTTCTGTAACTGTATTCCCACGTAAAGTTCCGAGCCAAGAGAAGAAAGGCTTTCATTCGGAACTTTAAAAGTTCCGAGTCAAGCTTCATCCCGAAAACTTCCGGACGAAGACTTCCGGACGAAAACTTCCGGATCAAGGGAAAGTTCCGGATCAGCAAATTCATTCGGAACTTTAGAAGTTCCGAATGAATCTTCCGAGTCAAGACTTCCGGACGAAAGTTCCGGACGAAATCTTCCGAACGAAAAGTTCCGGACGAAAACTTCCAGACCAAGGACAAGTTCCGAATAAGCCAAAACTTCCGAATCAAAGTTCCGACTCAAGCTTGTTCATCCGGAAGTCTTCCAAACGAAAGTTCCGGATCAAGACTTCCGTATCAAGGAGTTCCGACTCAATAGCTAGGTTCATTCGGAACTTAAAACTTCCGAATCAAGGGGTTTCTTTCAGGTTTTTGTTAGTATCTGTTTTTAAATTTCTGTCTTTCATTTTCAAGCTTTATTCTTCCCGCCTTTTTATTTAATTGCACTTTAAGATTACTTGTCTTAGCTTTATTTTAGCCTTGCCTTAGCTTAAGTTTTAGTTGCGTTTTAAGATTTCCTTAGATAGATTTAAGTTTGCGTTATTTACGTTTAGTGCCCCTTTAATACCAGTCACGTTTTAAATACTTGCACTTACTTTAAATTAGTTTTAGATTTAGATTACCTGCCTTTTACTTTAAAGTTTCGCACCTTTATTTTAAATACTACAACGACACATTTTTGTTTCACCAAAGAAGAATAGAGTCACATAGAGAACCTAGATCAATTCGATTAGAACACTAGAACGATAATTTTTATACGGGCCAAAAACCTTGTATCAATTGACCTTTGGTAATGTCTAGGATGAGCATTTATCATTGGATGGATTATCATTGATAATTATCGCATTAGGATAGAGATCGAATCTTGTAAGGATCTATATAAAGAGCACTTGTAGGTGGGAGTTAGGATGAAGATACCTGACTCACGAGACCTGAAATGATGTTCGGAATTAGGATCTTGTTATTGACTGCCGATAGTGGGCAAGAGGTTATGTGAATGTGAGATGTTGATCTTGAAGTGCAGGATGGGTAGCAAAGTTATGCCGATAATTTTCATCGTGAAAAGTTGAATTGATGATCTGAAAGATCGTGGGAAGCCAAGTCCCCGTTGTATGGGACCATTGGGATAATGTGAAGAGTTGGTCCGAGAGGCATATAAGCTAGACTACCCTAGGACTTTAAGGGTTGCATGAAATACGTTCTGTATATCGAATTTGATAAAATGTCTATCAAGTGAAAATCCGATTACTTATTAATGAGGTTTGAGTCGGCGAAAAGTTGAATTCATCGAAAACCCGTGGACATCATGGAAAGAGAAAGTAAGTCAACTTAAGCATGATCGTATTCCCATAGTTATGTTTGATGAAACTCGCGTATTATAATGAATTACGCTTGAGAGAAAAGACCGAATGTGGAGGGAATGCCCACATGTCTTTGACTCTATGAGAAGCGAGTAGTAAGATGAATTGATCTTTTAGGAAAAAGATGGGTGAAATGCTGTGACAATCCGTCAATTTGAGGTCGTTATTTTATTCTCAAGTAATATCTATAATTATTATGTTATTGTTAGTTTATGAACTCACTCACTTTTGGTAAGAAATTAGGGCTTACGTGCATAATTTAACGTCTTCTACGTTTAAACCGGAAACCCTAGCTTTAAGTATTTACGCTTTTGTGCTCCGTTTTTTATGAGACAATTTTTATTAGAATCGTTTTGTGTCGTAGTTTCATATTTTGCGAAAACGATTTTCGTAAATCGACCCGAAGGCACGTAAATCAAGGAAACTAGAATCTAGGAGTACCCGTAAAATAAAAGAGGTGAGACAAGTTTTACACTTGTCCCACCCCCCATACATGTGGCGGCAACATAAGCTCACAAGATCTTGTTGTCAAAATTCTACTAACCCATGAGACACTTGTCCCATAAGTTAGCTAGAATACATAACCTCAAAATTCCAACACACACTTTCATTTCTTGCATGTGTTAACTAAAATCTTCACAAACTCTCCCTCTCTCCCCATTGTAGCCGTCCTTCACCACCACCATACCTCCATTTTCATAAAACTTCAACTTACAACTTAATCTATATTCAATCTATGTTGAAAACTACATAAAAGGAGAATGCATTAAGGTGATTGCAACTTGTAAAAGGAAGTTTCCATGGAGTCCTAGGGCTGATTTCTCAAGAGAAGTTCCTATTTTGAAGATCACTAAAAGTTGTCTTGAAAAGTTAAAGATTTGGGTACATAGATCAAGCTTGTTCATCCAAAATCTCATCATTTCCATCACTTTGGTTGGTATAAGGATTGTTTTCTTTCTATCATCCTATTATTTTTATAAATGTACTTGTCCATTTATTTCCAAATGTATATGTAAGAGATTTATGAATGATGATCAAGTGATTGCATGGGGATTTTATGTCATTATATTAAGTTGATGAGGCTAAATCTACAAGTAAAAGATGTTAAAATCATCACTAGATGAGTAGGCTGTTAAAAACAGTAAGTTTTAACATTTTTAGTTGATCAAATGGATTGTATTATTTTATATAATGATAGATAAATGATTTTTACACAAGTGGTGAATTGTTCACACAATGGAATGTTAAAAATTAGCAAGATATGGCCAAAATACTTTTGAGGTACTAATCTGACTGATCTGTTTTGGACGAATTAAAACTGATATTTAGAAGCTGTTTGAAAAGGAGCCATAGGAGAGTAAATTCTAGAGCATGTCATGTAGTTTCTACAGTAAATATTTAGGGTTCTAAATCATTACAGAACTCAAGATATGACAAAAATGGTGAACATGAAATTTCACATCAGATTTCACAATAGAATATTTAATATTAAAAGACCACTTGGGGTAAAATTTTATATAAATAAGTATGTGAAAGTAAGTAATTGATAATAATTATATTAAAAATATGTTTATATACTATAATAAAAAAGTATCACATTTTATAAAAATAAAACTCAACTAGTTTTCTAACTACAAACTGTATATATATTATTTTTACGTCTTTTCGTCTAAAACCGAAAGGATGGTGTTTTCGCCAAATAAAACTTAGATGGTCGGACCCATCTAATGTAAGATCTTTATAAAACATCTACTGATATAAAAACACATTTAACAAGCACAAATCGACAAACCCGAGCTTTGTAACATATGGACCCGTAATGAACCAAAATTAGCCTTATTGGACCACTGGGCCCAACTAGTTTGGTTTAGCACTATTGGACTTGCTCATGGGCTTAACCCACTTGGGCCCAACATATGAGTATAGGCCTGGTCCTAAATAGATAAATGGAATAATAATACATATTGGACTCTTATTGTGCCTATTGGGCCTTAACATATACATGGACTAAAATTAGTATAACTGGACTAAGTTAGCTAAATACTTAACAACTAATAATGTTGTATAAAGTGATAAAATCCCACTTGATCATCATGTTTATGACATCATTACATATACATAACAACTTTTTATAAATATTATTCGACATAGTCTAAGATCGAGTATTATTTGTTTAGGTTTTCCGTGATCGAGGCACGCGCCGTACATCTTAATTGTCGATAATCAGCATTCCCACACCAACGTGAGTTCATAGCCTCGCACTCTTTTAAATGTTTTATGAAATGCTTTATAAACCCACGAGGGAGATAACATGCTAGTTTTAATAAAAATAGAACACAAGTGGTCCTGATTGTATGCTTATTGATATGGACCCGATTGATTGGATGACCCAATGAATGATTGAAATGGATTCTTATTAGTTAGATTATGTCACTATAAGTCCCATTAGCATGAATTATGAAATATCGGGAGTGGGTAGACGCTTATGCATATAATAGTACTATTTGGGTAAGATCACCCCAGTTCGCGCTTGACGGCTGATCCCTGTTGTGTCACATTAATTGGCAAGCGAATTCATGTATGAGAGGGATATATTTAGCGTGATTTTTATGACGACACGCTGTTTTAATTGGGCAAATGAATTTCAGGCTAGCTACCCGATATATTTTATAGAAAGGTAACAATGTCATGCGGCTTATAATAATACGATAATAATAATGATAATGGTAACACTGAGGCTGCGGTCTCAGTATTAGTGTATGATATATGATTTGAATTATAATATATTGCTTGACTATCAATATGGGGTCTTAGAACTAACATTATACTTGTAATCTGCTCTTCATAACTGTTTTATATAACGGTTTTTATTATACTGTAAACAAAGTTATAAAACATATTGTATGGACGATAATGGTTCGTATAATGGTTTTGACGGCAAAGGCCTATGTTATGATTTACGACAAGGATTCGTATAAAATGTTTTTGGCATAAGTTATTATTTACGACAAGGATTCGTATAAAATGTTTTTCGCATATGTTATGATTTACAACAGTGATTCGTATAAAATGTTTTTGGCCTATGTCATGGTCTATGACAAAGAATTGTACAAAACGATTTTCGGTAATGATTATATACCGGTATTATGTTAATGGTTTTATTAAACTCTATGGACTCGCTTAGCGTTTCGCTGACTTTTAACATGTTTTATCTCAGGTACTTGAAGGTAATTCTCGGGAAGACAACAAGTGTTTATGGACCGCATTTAAATAAAAATTGTGACAACCCCGGTTTTTGAGGTTCGTCACTTAGTCTTTTTTTGGGGTTTTTTGTGTGACTATGTGTTTTATGTGATTTATGTGTTTATATGTGTGATTTTGGGGATGATAATGGACAAAATGAGGTACATGATTTGTAAATCTTGGTACGGGTTGGAAATGAAATGAAATGAAATGAGTTCACAAATGAACGGCGGGAAAGTTCGGATATAGTTTTTACAAGGCCTCGTGTACGTATCGTATGTTGTATGTATGCATTAAGTATAGATTATTTGTTTAGGATAAGTTTTAGAGATACTTTCCATAATTATAAACTTTTGGAAATGACGGTTAGTTCGGAAATCGCGTAGAAAGTCGAAAAAACCAACGTAAGGCTTGCGGGTTATGATCCGGAAGTAACCCGAATGTGAGATTTAGTTTAAGAATAATATAAGTTATAAAATGAGGTTAAAAACCAGATCCTTGGGTGCTTTGGGCTTGTTTTGGGCAGCCAAAAGAAAAGGAAGAAAGAAAATAACCAAAAAGCTCAAAAACAGGCCCAATGGACTTGTAATGGGATTAAGGGGCCTTTAGGACTTAACCAAACCCACCCCATAACTGAAATAACCAGATTTTTCACCCTCATAACATCTCATAGTCGAATTTTAACAATGATGGCCAATTAGGGTTTCAAAGATAAAGATCTTCCATTATTTTTTAAGGTAAAATCTTCAATCCCTTTTTAATTAAATTGTTTTTATGCATTTATGAATCAATACATGATGGATCTATGATTATGTCTAAATTAATATCTGAGTTTTAAGGATATAATAATTATTAGATTATTTAGGGTTTATAATTAAACAAGTTACGGGTAATTAATTAGACTAATTATGTTAAATTCATTTTTTAAAAACTGGGCAGAATTTTAGGTCAATTGTTTTGATCATATATAGAGTTATGAAAAATCTTATTTTACGATCCAAGTATCCCTGGAAAGGTAATTGATGTGGCTTTCAAATGCAAGAAACGAGAACTAAATTAGAGGTGGGGAAGTTGGTAAAAACAGGTTACAACAGTCGGAGGTCAAAACAGTTTTGAAATCAGCGGGTTTTCAATTAATGTTTTAAGATGGTTAGGGTACCTAGGAGTACAATTGGACTTTAAAACGAACATGAGAGTTAGTTTATATGTTATATAGGATTGGAGGAGGGCTAAGCAAATGGGTTAGGGTAAGACCCCTTGATCATAACAAACATTTTATATGTTCAAAATCAGTAAAATATGGATAGACAGAAGTATATATATATATATATATATATATATATATATATATATATATATATATATATATATATATATATATATATATATATATATATATATATATATATATATATATATATATATATCTTTACATTATATATAACAGGAGGTAAATGCCACATAAGCATGTTTTAATCCACGTCATCACTTTCTTTTGGTAATTTTTGTAATTTTTTTTAATAATTATATTTGGATTGTTATCACTTTTTTTCGGATTTTGTTAAAAATCGGTTAAAAATAATTTTTACCCGAATTATTTGGTATAAACTGCTAAAGATGATACTTACAAGATTTGAACCTTGGTTTGATGATCAAAGAACAAGCACGTCAACCAATATGCTAGACTAGAAGTTGTGATCAATTTGTAAAAACTAAATTATTATACGTTTTAAAAACACTATTGTATCCTAAAATTATTTAATGATAAAAACACCAATCGTAGTTTATATCCAAAAGATCATTCGTTATTTTTTGGTATAATGAATACATGCCTCTCTTCGTCTGTAGATACCCACGCATGTATCATTATTCTACAAACCATATATCATACAATATATGTTTTTATATAAATCCTAATATTTGTATCCGTGTTTTCTCTGTTAGTTTTGCAGGTACTTAATCTTCTTCACGTAAGAAAGATGTAGACCCCCTTCTTCTCAAACCCTAATATTATGAAACTGTCTATTTTTATTTTCTTTGTTTTTTTTGCAGGTTATTTTTTTTTTGTTTATATATGCAGGTAAATATTCTTTGATAATATCCTGTTTTTCAGGTAAATTTATGGAGGCATGTTATTCTTTTGAATGTTTGCAATCTTTCCAAATTTTACAATATCGCATCTGTGTTATCATTGTTTTGTTTTGCAGGTTATTTTTCGTGAAAAAGATGTAGGACTCCTTTTCAAACCCTAATGAAACAGCGTTTTCTTTGTTTTGTTTTGCAGGTTAATCTTTTGATGTAATATGAGAACACTGGTGGTTTAAAGGTATTTATGAAAAACTTCTATGTATTGATATCTTCAGAAGATGTATCTTTGGAAAAACTTTTCTACTCTTGCCATCTTTATCTGTTTTTGCAGCCTATAAGAGTCATCATTGTTTCGTTTATATAAAGTCTTCCATCTATTGATTACATTTGCGTAGTTTTCTCATGAATCAAGTTTCAAAATCATTAGTTCTATCTATTATATTCTGATATTTTAGAACCTTTTACTTTTTACCATCATAGTGTCTGATTTTTCGAGGGTGATTGTAGAGTTATATATGGGCAAAGTTGGTGTTGTTGTTGTTGCACGGACAATGATTTTCAGGTCTATAGGTTATCACTGAAATACGTTATACATCAGGCAAATACAACAGAAGATAAACTTAGGAATTGGTATGATGATCTTCCACTAATTCAGCAACTGATCCATTGCTGCCCTCATTTGTCTATTATTCGTCTCAGATTCATGAAACTAAAGCTGATTCTTCTACGGAACCAAGTTCATCAAAGATGCTTCTGAAAGATAACACATTAGAAAGGTACAATCTACTTCTATTAGAAAATTGCATATTATTAATTTTTTAAACAAGTAACATTTTGGTCAAAATATTGTTTTTATTGACACTTACAACTGCCATTAGAGTGTAGATAATTTTATATCTTCGTATTTACTTGACTTGCAATGCTTTTGTTTATCTATTGCTTCATTCCATATTGTACTTATCTACTGGTAGTGTAATGTCAGATTTCTCAACAAGAATCCATAGGAATGGAAATGCAATCATTGATGTCCTCGGCTGAAGTGGAAAAGGAGAACAAGCATCAGATTGTGGAGACTGAGCATGAGCAGTTGTTGAAACCCTGCTCGGTATGCACTCTTTGTAGTCTTATATGTATTGCACTCGGAAGAAAGAGAAGCAAAGCAATATTATGCGCACTGCAAAGGGTATCAAGGCCAGCCCTTTACATTGCTTTTACCAACTCTTTTAAAATACAAACATTTGGGTGACTTTCGAGCAATTTGATCATCTTTAACCTTTATGCTAATTTTATTACTCATACCCGTTTAACCCTCGACATATTAAAGATAACAAAATGTTATATGCAGGTCCATAACCATCTCTCCGGATTTAGAGAGTTGTCCTTTGCCATTTGAAGATTGCAATATAGCAAGTGATTCTAGAAGTGAAAATCAGAATATCTTGGCACCTTTTACTTTTTGCCATCATAGTGTCTGATATTTCAAAGGTACCTGTAGAGTTATGGGAAAAGTTGGTGTTGTTGTCGTACGAACAATGATTTTCAAGTTTATATGGTTACCACTGAAATACGTTATACATCAGGCATAAACTACAGCTGATTCTTCTGCGGAACCAAGTTCATCAAAGATGATTATGAAATATAACATATTCGAAAGGTACAACCTATTTATATTAGACGATTGCATAATATTAATTTTGTAAACGAGTTCCATTCTGGTCGAAAGATTGTTTTTATTGACAGTTACAGCTGCCATTGGAGTGTAGATTATGCTGCGTTTATGTCTTCATATTTACTTGACTTGCAGTGCTTTTGTTTATCACTTGGTTCATTCCATAGTGTACTTATCTATTGGTAGTGTAATGTCAGATTTCTCAACAAGAATCCACAGGAATGGAAATGCAATCATTGATATCCTCTGCTGAAGTAGAAAAGGAGAACAAGCATTAGATTGTGGAGACTGGGCAGTTATTGAAACCCTGCTGGAACAAAATAATAGCTTCGCCTGGAAGGATATTTTAAAAGGATGTCGTGGATAATACTCGGATTTTATACGCGAGTGATAAAACCAAAGGTTATGTACTATCTTTGCTATTATGAAAAAAAACTTCACTATAGAGAATACATACCCAATGGGTCAATTACAATTTTGCAAGATAGAAGATACAACAACTGTGAATTGCTGAAAATCTGAATCTTGCATTGAAGCTCACAACGGTGTCGAAGATAGTACTTGGTAAGTGTAGTTAACTATTCGACTATTGCCAGTTCAATTATATGTAGGTTGAAGGGACTAATCATGTAGTTCTATAAAACTGTAGCAGTGTAATAACATGAAATATAGAGAAAAACAGAAAATTTAAAACACGCGATAAATGGGTCAATTACAATTTTCACTTTTCAAAGATATTCCGATTTTCACTTTACCTAGAATCAGTTGCTATATTGCAATCATCAAATGACAAGGACAACTCTCTAAATCCGGAGAGATGGTTAGTGACCTGCATATAACATTTTGTTATACGTAGTATTAATCTGTGGTGGGTTAATGGGGTAAGAGTATTAAAATTAGCGTAAAAGGTTAAAGATGATCAAAATTGTTATCTCTGTAAATAGTTAGATAGATAAACATAAAATGAAAGAACACCAAGATAATCACTGGAATTGTTATAGACAGACGCAATTCAAAAATGTGTATAACAAGAAAATAAATAGGCACATTTGATATGTACCTAAATGCATTGTCTCGCGCAAGAAAATCCACCTTTTATGGGTATTGTGCAAGATACGCTTTGAGCTGGTGTAAAATCACCAAGAGAGACACCTTCATCGAGAAGATAATATTTACAAGCTTGTGTAGAATGATGTACAGTGCACGCCAAGCTGTGTTTTCTTTTCATCGTGTACATTTGATTTATCTTTTGTACGTTGAACAAGTTAGCTATGGGATACTCCATTCTACTTCAACCTTCAATGGCGATTACAGTTCGAGTCTAATCATATACCATTTTTACAGGGTCTGGTTCATATATGAAAATTTTGTGGTAGATAAAAATAATTGCGTACACATCAAACTCAAATAAAAAGGTAATCATTCTTATCCTATTTTTGTAGTTGATATAGATCAATATATATATTATCAGACGGGATATAAATTATAATGATTTGTAAATACCTTTTTCATTGATCAATTTGATTTACAGGCACTTGGATGCGCGTGAATCCTCCTGTAGTCACAAGCAGCTCTACGAACAGAGGTAACCATGAAATTTCTTCTTTCAACTATTGATTTCTCATGTTGCTAAGCAAAATAAACTAACTAACTTATTCTCATTTACTATTTTTCTTTGGTGTTTATCAAGTTAAACGGTGTTTCACATCATGTTTTGGTATGGTATTGCATGATAATCATATGTTGTTGAGGCCTGGGAATACCAAACAAATGACATACTTTCACAAGGCAACTAACCAAAACAAAATCAGAAACGCCATTGGCTATGGCTGGAACTTCCTTAAATACCGCCACCAGAAATGCCACAAGCAGGAATATCATGTTATGGTTTTCAACTGATTTTCATTCCACTTCAGTTAAAAACACTTGCACACACTCTACAACTTTGAAAGGTTAGGAAATCTATTAGTTTTTTGCACATTCATATTCTCTTGCAATTTTGTCTGAACTAACTTTTTTTTGCTCCTTTAAATATATAAGGATCAGGGTAGGGAATTACTTCAAGTTGTGGCAACACACAGTTTGTCCAAAATCCGTCCAAAAGCTTCAACTTCCTTCACACTAAAGGTGATTTTTTTAATACCTATCTTTCTATAGTTAAAATTTATTATTTTTGTTCACTGAATGTTCGAGAACTGTTTTTGCAGGCCCAACAAGAAACAGACTTCGTCTCAGTGTCATGTACAGGTTCTCTGTCCTTAATTTGGTTTGTGTACCAAAATTATTTTACACATGCATGATTTTGTTACTAACCTGTATAGTCAACCTCTTCACTGACAACTGATCGGAGATAGCGTGCTTCCTAAGGAAAAGCGTACATCAGTTGGTGAATTCTTGAATGAGGATATGACGTAATCGTTTAAACCTTAGGTAAACCTTTGTCTCAAAATTATTGTCTATATTTTATTTTGAATTATCTTAAAATTATTGTCCATTACTAAATTACATAGAGAAGTTTGATAAATTTTACCATATTATTCTTCCTTAAAAATTGTTATTATAAACTTTAGAAAAGATTTGATTAATTAGCTAACGGTAAAATTGTGTTTGTGTTAAAGTAAAAGAGAAAAAACTATAATAAAAGTACTTTTCTTGAATTGTGTGTTTTTTGTCGGGTACAATAATTTTTAGACTATCGGTTCGGTTTGGTTATTATGATTCGGTATTTATTAAAATCAAAACTGAAACGAAAATTCGGTTATTTAAAAATAAGAAACTAAGATACGGTTTATTGGGGAAAAGTACCTTATTTTTTTAGAAAAATTTTCATTTCAAAATAGAAAAATAAAAAACTTGTTTAATTGCAATTTTTTTAATATTTTTTAAAAAATAGAAAATTTCCATTCTCTACTTTTACATAGAAAAATAAAAAAACTCTATTTTATACTTTTCTATTTTTTCTCTTCCATCTAAACACTTATTCACTTTTTGAAAAAAACCTATCTAAACAAATTTTCAACTCTTTTCTAGAGAAATGAAATTCTCTAGAAATTTAAAAACAAAAGTTTTTAGTTTGGGTCGGATTTTAGTTCAATTTTATTTTCTCGGTTTTTTCTTGCTCACCCCGTTATGTATATCAAGAATCTATGCATATTTAATAACTTTTGTACAAGATATACTAACAAATAACAATATGTACCTATGTTGATTGTATATGCACATACACACAACTAGAAGTGTTATCGGGTTGGGTTATCGGGTCAGGCTGAGTCGGGTTTTGAGTTTTTGAAAAGTCACCCGCAATCTGACCCGATACAAAATCGGGTTATCGGGATTGGGTATTTATCAGGTCGGGTGTTTCGGGTTGTCGGGTTGTGTATTCGTTTTTGCCAAATACAGTGTATTAATTATTGTTTTCATTTCATTTCATGCTTTACTTATGCAGTCATGGTGTCATAATTTTTTTTGTATTTTTAAACTATTGCTAATGATAAGATTTAGCTTTGTAATGTAGAGATGTGTTCAAGTTTTAAATATTGTTCACTGATTATTGCATTACTACCGAACTGAGGATAAATAAGGCACATACATCTACGTAACTTCTTTTGACATACAGGTACTGTATCAATAGAGTTTTAACATAAAATCATAGCATTTCTAAAGTATAAAACATGTAATTTACCATATACCTACTGTATTAAGACTAATTGCTAACAAAGTTTTCAAAAACAAATATAAGTAGTTTTTCTCGGGTCTTATCGGGTTGACCCGATAAGAAAAATAATTTAACCCTAACCCAACTCGATAAGACTATCGGGTTATCGGGTTTCGGTCAAAATAACCTGACAAGAACTTTTAACCCGATTTAACCTTACCCGATAACCTTATCAGGTTTAGATAAGGGTCGGATCAACCCGACCCTACTGACACCCTTACACACAACGGACTAATTTTTTCATATTAACATATGAAAATGAAAATTATATATTAATTTGCTAACATTTGTATGGAAAAATATGTATATAATGGTATGCTACTACACTTTATTTAAAAATATTTTCAAATATATGTAAATGATATAATATACGTAAGTGTAATTAGAGCGTGTATAAAATATTTTATATACTAAGCGTACACCGATACAAGTCAATGTATATGTAGATGTGATTGTTTTAAGCCTACTATAGAATGAGCGTATTTTTCATAAAGGTGATAGACATTGTAAACCTTATTTTTATTGTCGAACCATTAAATTAGTGATATATATGTTTCAAATTTTGGACATTAGACACACACAGAATTGATAAACACAAAATCGAGTCATAAAAAGCCCCTTCGCAATGCAAGCACCGTTATAATCATGGTTAGACCAACAATATATTTCAAGTTTGAATTTTTGGTTCATGATAACAAGTATTTAATAGTATAAAAGTAACTAATATTAATTGTGATTTAGAGTTTTAGATGTTTGAAATATTTAAGATGTAAAAATCAAATCAAGAGTTTTCGTCTCGACTAATCACATAGTCCGTAACCATTTATCAGTTAAAAATGCTTTATCTTTTTTATCTTGAACAAGTGTTGATGCCCGAGGAAGTTTATTATAGCTATTCATCTTTATGGTCGTATAGATACATCAAAACTTACCCTAACTTTCACCGCAATTTTTAATAAACTCATGTTACAACACTTTTGCACGATTTATAATGAGTACATTCAGCGTTCTAATATGTAACAACTACGAGAATCTATCATTCACCAAAGAAACAAATAGATGATGTCCCCTGGTAAAATAATATATTATAGTTTAAGCATTTAATTGTGCATTAAAAAATACTAAAAAAACTTTAAATAATCAACGTTATGCATAAAAAACATAAACAAATTCATATCTAAGACAAAAAACTTACAAATAATTAACTCTGTAAATAAAAAAACTTAGACCACAAATACAAGTCATCACGACTAATATAATGCATTAAAAGATAATTATACTAAAAACATTTACAATTAAACATTTACCAATTAAAAAAGTTAACCAACAATAAGAAGCAATACTCATCAATCAGTCATTACAAACTAATATTTATCACATAAAAAAGTTAAACGGCAATTAGAAGTCATACCCGTCCATCGGACGGGTTTTGCAACTAGTATATATATATATATATATATATATATATATATATATATATATATATATATATATATATATATATATATATATATATATATATATATATATATATATATATATATATATATATATATATATATATATATATATATATATATATATATATATATATATATATATATATATATATATATATATATATATATATATATATATATATATATATATATATATATATATATATATCGAGGCCTTAACAATATCTTTAAGGTTGGGGCGAAAGGTGAGAGTTATCTAACACCCTATCTTTAAGGTTGGGGTGAAAGGTGAGAGTTATCTAACACATGTAAGGGCATAGGGTTTCCTTTACAGAAAGTCTGAGTTTGGTTAGGTGGGCTTTTGTTTCATAGTTTGGTGTATAAAAATCAGGACTGTTTGGGATAAAATGTGAATGGGATATGTTATGAACTTAACCAAGTTAAGGGCTTATTAGAGAGGTGTAATGGGATGATTAGAACATAATAATGAGATTTAGGAGGAATAGGGAGTAGACATCCATCATATATTGACGAGCCATTTTAGTATTTGGTTCATGTCTTGATTGTGTGCCTTTGTGTGTTTAGCATTTTCCTAGTGCGCGGATTTTTTGAGAAGCTCAATCAGGTGAGTTTCATAGTCCCATGTTCTTGAGTTATAAATGTTTTTGATTTCCAGATGGGATGGAAGAGACACTGGTGCTGTTTTTAACTAATGCTGTGAAGGTTTTTATGATTTGTGAAGGACTTGTGTGTGTACATATGTGATTAACTGCTATGTGATTCTTGATTTGTTTTGTGGTTTTGGCTTGGTACCAAGGGATGTTGACAAGGCGGGGCCTTGGGGAGGTACATATATGTATGGGCATCTATGGTACCAAAGGATAATGACAAGGCGGGGCCTTGGGATTGGTACATAGGTGTATGGATGCCTATGGTACCATGGTGATTGGTAAGGCTGGGAGCCTTGGATTTGGTTTGGAATGATTGATCTTGAATGTTAGTTGTTAATGCATATTTGTAGCACCTTGTCCATATTCTTTGATGATGGTTATTATTCACAGCTTATAAATTCATTTTGTGTTCGAGTCTAAACCTATGAGTCTCGCCAACATTATTATTGACGTCTTTTAGTGTTTCTTTCAGGTATTAATGTGGTTAAGCGTGAGAACATAAGTGGCTAGGATTGGAGTCGCGTAGGAATTCATTTAGAAGGAGATCCCCGTTCCTTCATAGATTTCTTTTGTTTGATTGAATAAGTGATACTACGAGTATCATTATGTTGATGTTTGTTTTATTTGTTTGTCTTTGGTAAGAGGTGAGACTTTTACCTACTTACCTAGACTCCTGCATTGTTGAGATATTGTCATGACATTTGTGTCACCTTTTATGACATATCTATTTCATATAGTTCTCTCTATAGATACGCTATTGTTGTGATGATATCCATACATCGCGCCCCATATTCTGCCATGGTGGGGTGTGACAAAAATTTCCATTCAAATGTTTTGTAAATTTGTAAGACATACTTTGACCTGAGGACCTATGTAATTTGGTATTTATGAATGGAAAATGCTTCATTATTAAACGACGCAATTTTTAAGCGTTGTCTATGATTTGAGTAATATGCTATCCCGTAAAACCAACGACTCTTCCGCTGATTCGAAATATGAATATTTGGGGGTGTTACACAAAATGAAGGGAATTTTCAAGGTTATAATCAAGAGACATTTCATAATCATGACTCTTTTCAAACCTATAATCCACCTAATTATGGAAATCCACCTCCACCCTATTCATCGACTTATTCATGTGAGTTTTGTGGAAACGCACCCTATTATGGTTATGATTTTCGACCGAGGGATCCGCCGTCGTATGCCACTAATGTTTTCAATGAGTTTATTCTTTACTTGAGCAAGCACAAAAGACCACCGCTAAACTCATTGGATATTAACGTATAAAAACCATGAGCCTTGAGGAAATGAAAAAGGAAAATGTGTGGATAGTGGAAGAAATAGAATCTGTTCGTAATGAGGCAATGAGGAAAATATCTAATAAAGAGGAAATTTATGAAGAGTTGAAAATTAAATATCATCAACTTCAGCAAGATTTACTTACTTTTCTTTTAGAGAAAGACAAAAAAGAAGAATATGAATGCATAGAAGACGTATATCTTGCTACTCGTAGGCCTTATCCATTCATTTATGATGATAATGACGAACCTTCGATTTGCATGACACTTAATGATGACACACCTTCGTCACCTTTACCTCACATGAAACCCAACAACTCTTTAACCATGGGGGACGAGCCTCTTAGCACTAATACAAACACCGATTCGGATGAATTAACCGCCTCAAGTGTTGAGAACCTTATCCCAATCCAAAGAGAGCTTGAGGGTGTTTCCAATGAACCATGCGACAAGTTTTGTATTGATACTTCTTCTCCTCATGATCACATTGAGATTTCTTCACATGATGACATTCATGCTACTACTAGTGATTTTGGTGATTTCTATCTTGGTAAGTTGTTCAAAGAAAGAGATAATGAGATTGAGGAAGAATTTTTACAAGACTTGCCACAAATGGAGGATGATGATTGTGATTCTAGTGAAGCATCTTATGATATATCATCCGATGACTTTTCATGTCAACATGACCTTCCTAATTTGGATGAAGATGTTGCTCCTATAGAAGAAGTGGAAGATGTTCATATTCGTGAGGTTTTATCAAAGGTTTATCTTCTTATCTCCTCGATTGAAGCATTGAATGTAACTCCTAATGATGATTCCATAGAAGAAGAGCCTTTCATTGACATTTCTTCACCGGTTTTTGAGGTTGCACCTATTCATTTTCATGATCTTATCATCCCTTTGAGTGATTCTCTCATTGATACACCACCTTTTGAGCCTTCTATTCCCACCCTTCCACCCTTTAAGTTAGTTATTGATGAAGATCCTATACTCTTAGAGATTGATCGTTTTTCACCTAAGGAAACTTTAGAACCAAAAACCTTTGATATGGATTCTCTTATGGATATTGATGCCATAATAGAGGCTGCTCTTGCTAATACTGATTTAGAGGTCGATGATAGTGATTCTAATTGGGAAAAGGATATTCGTCTTATTGAGAACATGCTTTTTGGGAACATAGAGCCTACACCTCTTTCACCAGACACTATTAATCTTGATCTTCCTTTCATTATGCCTTCTATGAAAGATTCCCCACTTTTTGATGATGATGACGAGCACCACACGGATATACTTGTTATGAATGTTTTTATTCCTACACCTTCCTTGTCTCATGATGCTTTGATATCTAAGGGGGAATCTTATATGGTTGATACGAGCTCATCTTCTTATTTTCCCATGAAGGGAAAGGTTTTTGATCTTGGGATCCGTATGTTTAGGAAATATTGTGTAGAAACTAGAAGGGGGGTTGAATAGTTTCTAGTTACTTTTTCAAAACATTTCGCATAACTCACTGTGCGCGGTTCTTTAAACATGTCTGCGCTTCGTGATCACCAAAGAACCGCGTGTCCCTTTAAGGAACCACCGACAGTGAACTAGGCTATTTATTACATGTTAAACTTAAACAATCCTTGGTATCAAATTCTCGATCAAGCTTGACTAGATATGAGATGTGTTTGATGAAAGATAAATACAAGTAAGAAAACACACAAACACATCAAATCAAGAGTACATCAAGCAATAGTCTAAACACTAAGCACATACGTATTAAGCATAAGCTTTTCCGCAACTAAGATGTTTAGACTAAGTGATTTATACTTGACCATAATCTAAACATGAAGCACACACGTACTAAGCCTTATCGTTTCCGCAACTTAGATGTTTAGATTATGAGATGCACACAACTCACAATAACATATAAATGCATCAATAAGAATAAAGACATAAATGTAAAGAAAAGTACCGACACGATGATTTATTGTGGTTCGGTCACGAAGCTCCTCTTCACCCTACTCCACTCCTCGAGTACACCTTACTCGAGAGTTACTTCACTAGTCAACAAACTCCTAAAGGTGGAGGAACCATACACAACGTCGCTTATCCAATTTACGACTCTAAGCTAAAAGTCGAGTCCTAATCTTATGTAGGACCAATCTACACAGTGTTGCCCACTTCACCATTTTCCAACAAAAGGCTAGATGTCGAGTCCTAATCTTAGGTAGGACCAATTTACACCCATCTACACAACTTCAAAATTCACACACCAATTTGGATCTACACAACTACACAACTCTTCACAACTACCCAACTCTTCACAACTACACAACTCTTCACCCTAGTTATGTTTTATGGCCCAACATAACAAACCTTGTGTTTTATGGCCTAAACATATAAACCATATAGATCTAAGTACTCACCACTTAGATCTATGACTCTAACACTATATCCAAGTATTAACAAACTTGGATCTACACAACTAACACCTAATCCAAGGATACCCATCATTTGGATCTGCTACCCTTACAAACGCATCCAAGTGAACCCAACACTTAGATCTTCTACATATACATCAAGTCCAAGTATACACATCACTTGGATCTTCGTGTTTACATTGTAGGAAAACAATGACTTGATCTAGAAGGAGAGATCTTCATCATGTTATGAACCCAACACTTCATGGTAATGAAAGTGTTCTTCTCTTTTCACTTGAGAGGATGAGGAGATTGAGGATAGAATCACATCTTAAACAAGATTAATCAAACTAACTAATCAAGGAGTTTAAAGATGTTTTTTGAAGAAACAGTGCAAAAAGGGTTGAAAGAAAAGCTGGAAATGATCCACTATTTATAGGGCAAGAGTGCAACGGTTAAAAACACCTGCGGTTCCTTATCAATAAGGAACCTCCTGCTTCGAGACCGTGCATTTTTGTCCTTTAGTGGGGATATGCCATCTGGGATAGTTTATACCTTCAAAGGATATTCCTTTGGTATATGGAATATGCCAAATTCAAATTAAAGAATGTTATTTGGAATATGCCTTAGGGAATATTCTTTGGAATATTCCAAATTCAAATTTCCATTTTATTTTTAATAAAACATTTTCTTAAAAATATTGTTTATTAAAATCTTTTGTCAAATTTTCTTAAATGTGAGTTTTAAGAAAATATTAATCCTTGATCACTTAGTTAGGTTAATGACATGTTTATTCATACCTTGAGTGATTCATGCCGAATGCGATCTTGGAGATGTCGAGATAAGTATACAAATGTATTCTTGAGTGATTACGAGTACCTTAACATTTTATATAATGTATTGAAAATTATACGTTTGTCATCAACAAAACACAAAGAGATTATACCGACAAAACATCGTAATGTTTGCACTAACAATCTCCCCCTTTTTGATGATGACAAACAAGTAAACCGCAACGCATATTAAAATTTATTAGTTACTCGTTTACACTTACTTCTCCCCTTTTGTCGAATCAAAAAGGTAGTCAACGTGTTTGAAGAAGAGAAGAATCAACTTCGAGAGAGCACACATCCAAAGTGGTAATTATCGATAACACGTCATTTGAAGAAGAGAAGAATTGACATCACGAGAGCTTGCATCCGAAAGGTAGTCTTCATTTGTAGAAGAGGAGGATCGATTTCGAGAGAACATGCATCCAAAAAGCTAATCATCCATTGTGGTTGTCGGTTGAGAAGCGAGAATCCAAACCGTAGACCCATCAACTAAAGATATTGAGCTTGCATCATCCTAGTGAAGTCTCCAATCAACATAGGTTAACCAACTACATGCATAATAAAATGCTTATCTTCGAGATTCCAAAATTCATTACTTGCAAGATGTTCGATGAATGCAATTTAAGTGAGTCAACAATCGCAAATGTGATGACTAGATATCTTGTAAATGCTCCCCCTTGATATGAGCTCCCCCTTGCTTGAGGCACCAATGAAGCAAGGATAGTGACAATTTACAAAGAAGGGTTAGAAAAGTCCTACAAAACAAAGTTAGTGGACAATAGCATATAGAGCAATGTCACCCAAGCGGAATTAGCTTTTAACAACTCGAGTACAAAGAGAGGTACTCAAGAGAAAGCTAAAACAATCTTAACTTTTTTGAAGTGTCAAAAGTATGACAAGTTAAGAAAAATAATTGGGCTATTAGAGAGAAAAGAGAACCCAACTTATTTTGGTGACACTAAATATATAAAGAGGACTAAGATAGAAAAGAGATGTCAAATTTATAAGAAAAATATTGACGAGAGAACATACTCCACTTTAATATACTGGCACGAATACCGAACTAAAGAGAGTATGACAAGGACAATAAAACAATTCCGCATAGTCGAAAAGAGAGGAAGAATGACTATGAGAAAACATGAAAACGAGGACGATAAACAAGTTGTTTGCACAAACAATGACAAGCATTGGAGAAAGAAGTGTGCACACGATGCTATCAATCCAAAGACAAGTCGAAGGAGAGGATCTTGACAAGATCAATTCACAATTGTTGGAATAGAGGTAGAGAAGAAACATCCATACCAATTGTAATGATAATATCTGTGATAACCCGAACCCGTGGCCATTATTTAATATTATATAATATTATTTTACGAATGATTTTGAAATTTTTGATGAGTTGAATGATATGACGGTTGATGGTTTTATTTAAAACCGACGTTGGAAGTCTTATTTTTATCTTTTTACTAATAGAGAGGATTATTAGTGACCACGATATCGACGGATGCCCAAGATTTTATGTTTTATCATTTGTTGTCTCGATGTTTATATTTTTGACGTTTTTATTTTAAGTTCGTATTAAGTCAAACCGGGATCATATTATTATCATATTTTGAGTGAGTTTTAACTTTTGAAAAGTACTTTTACGAAACCCGAGCCTCGTAAATATTTTCAAAATTGACAATATACATTTTCAACCTTGTAAACTATTTAATTGCATTTTGGACCAAAACTATCACAAATTGGCAAACCTAGTCCCTCCACCCACCATATATAAAAAATTCCCACCTAATTCTTCCACTAAAAACACATAGTAATCAAAATTCCATCTCTCCTCTCTCTCCCTAAAAGATGTCGTCCACCCCTCCCACACAAAACCATTTGATTTTGATTTTCTACTTTGAATCCATAAAAACTAATTGAAGTCTCATCTCTAAAATTTGATGGTGATCATTTTGATGTAAAAATTTACAACATGCAAGAACTTTCAATTTTTGATGATGATCTAAGGTGGTTTGATCTAATTCCTTATTATATAATTGTTGTTAGTGTTATTTTATATATATTTTAAATCTTGCATGTTTGAAATTTTGAGTGAGTAAATTTTTGAATGATTATACAAGGGTGTTATGGGTTAGATTAGTTGTTTGTGATGATATTTGGGTAATATTAGGAGTATGAGATTGAGTAAACTGGGTTGAAAAAATTGATTTAGCATGATTTCGAAAGAGGTGTTTTACATCAGTAGGTTCAAGGCCAATTTTGGTTACCTTACTATTTGAAAATGGTTTAACTAATTACAGAGGGTTGTAGAGAATTTCGTTAGCTTCGATTTGATATAAGGTAGAGCTTCTAGCTCCAAACGAGCGAGAAGTTATGATGATTTGATTATTCGTGTACCGGGAGACGAGTATCGACACAATCCGAAGTTGTTGTCGATATTTGGATTGAATCTCGGGGACTATAAAATGAGTTGTGAAAAGGGTCAAGGTCTGATGTTTGGTTCCAAACTTAGGGTTGTGAGTCTATTTTCAAACTCAAGTGTCGGATTTATAAACGGAATTGTTTAGAATAGTCAAAATGGTTGTATGAGTCGGTAACGTAAAACTGTCCGGTTTTTGTAGTTTAAAGATGTATCGGGCAGGGAACTTTAAAAGTAAAATCTTCTGATGGGCTTTTAACATGTCTTTCTATATATAGTAAGTGAAATCTCTGATTAGTATCATAAGTATTTGACGTGTTTAAGTGGGGTAAATGAGCTCGTACACTTGATATGTACCGGCAGATTTTTATCGAAGGAATAGACTAATAGAGTAAACATATAAAAGGAAGTAATAGTATCACTTGTATTGTTTTCTTTCGGGTTTGTCGTAATATTATGATTTTGAGTTTGATGTTATTAAGTATGGATTTTATTCGAGTTTATTATTGATGAACGCGCCTTATTTGATAGTTTGCGGTTTTTGTGTTTATCGGACATCAACAATCGTCAAAGGTCGTCTTGCTACTGCTATTACTCAAGGTGAGTCTATAGCCTCGCTTTTTATTATGTTGTAAATAATTCTAACCCGCGAGGGGGATACATGCTATTTGAAAGTAAAATGAGCACAAGTCATGAGTAATTGTTGGACCCAAATGTTGCCTTTGTTACATTTGTTGATTTGAATTGTATAAGTACCTATGTTGCAAAAGTCCCTAAATTCATGAGTCGTTAACTATCTTCTGACTTGATGTTGTGAGTTGGGAATAGCCGCTTATTCTAATAATAGTACTATTGGGCTGACGACCCTATCTGAGACCAGGGCTTTACGCTGAGTAACCTCTGGGAAGGATAATTTTAAGAGAATGAGAATGTGGTATACTTGCAACTGATACCCTAGTAGGGGCACTAGAATTCATCTAGTCATGCCGGCTTTAGGCGTGGGTGACTAAGTTAAGGGGTTGGTGTCATGAGCTTAATACAATTCTATAGCTATTGCTATACGCCAGAATGCCTGATCAATAGATTGTGACGAAAATTCTATTAAATATTTATGATTGATTTTTCTCTTGTGTTCAAATGATGATTTGGAAAACCTATAGACTCGCTCAACCGTTATGTTGATGATTTTAAGCATGTATTTTAGGTGATTGAATTTGATGAATTGCCGAGCTTGCTGGAGAAGGATTGCGGTTTGCTTTTGTGGTGATTGGTCTAAAACGAATTTCTTTCCCTTTTGTCATAAAAAAATAATAATTTACGGTCATGTACTTTGGTAAATTGTTTGTTGATTGAATGGAATCTTTGGGGGACCTAAATATTACTTTGATATTTCTAAAAATGTTTTACTTGGGATCGAAAGGTTTAGACAATGGTTAAATTATATCCTTTCATATTTCAAATGTATCATTTTTGAGATTATTTAAAGTGTTTTGTGAATTGTAGTTTGTGTTTAGCACCCCAAATATGTATTTCGGCTGCGCAATGTAGTTTGGGGGTGTTAAAGATTGGTAATCGGAGCTTTTTAGTTATAGCGAATTAGGTCGATTTTTAAAAAATGTCCTAAACAATAACTTTGGTGTCGAAAATATTTTACAAAAGCACGCAACTTCTCCGCAAGGCCTCCGGTAAGATTATTTATTTTGTATTGTTTTATAGATAGATGTATCCCATAAAATTAAAATGATTTTTAAAGTATTTATTAAGTAAATACTATGATGATGTATCGATGATGTATTGATGTTGTTGAAAGTACGTTGATTACTTGTTATCGTAATTTTCTTTATGTAATCCATATGTATATAATTTTAAATAATAACCTTATATACTGCCAAGGGTCTAGCACAGTAGACCAGATGTTGAAAGATTTTACAGTTGATTTCTTGCGACATATATCGGGTAGGAGGAAGTTTGATTAGCTGAGGTATGATGGATATGCGGTTGAAACTGGTGTAATTAGAAGGTGGATGTGAAAGAAAAGTTGTTTTAAAGGTTGAATTTGGTATGTGGAGAATTGAGTTTGTAAGGACTTGGAAGATGGATGAGATTGCTAGTCTTGGGTCGATTGTGATGAATTTGTGTCCTTGAATTGAAAGGTTTAAAGAGAAGTAGGTAAGTTTTGAAAGGATGAGTGAGTGGGAGCCTCATGTGAGATCAATTCTGAGTCAAGCTTGGAAGTTTAGGAATGTTGAAAGTCGTATTGAGATTTGCCTTGTGATTAATCTCCCATGTATATGTGAGTATTTGAATTTTGAGAGTGAGCTTCCATCATGTTAGGGATTCGACTTTGAAGTGCGAAAAGGGGAAATAGACGAGTGTGATGAAGCTGACAACAATGATAAGGAGAATGAGGAGCTGGTGTCTAAGGAACTAATCGCGTAATGGATTTCTTTGTATCTTATTTTCTTTTTGTGATCGAACTTATTTAAACCTTGTGTCGTAGATGGAACTTATTATCTTCTAAGTTTGTTCGGTAGATGATTGTAGTGACAAACATTACCACTATCTTGTTGAATCCTCAACACAATCTAAATTACCCTCATGATCTATGATGTGCCTTTATTAACTTTTTTTAGTTTTGGTTGATGAACCATTATAGTTATGTTGTTCATGCATGTAGTATCCATGAGATGTCCTGATAAAGAATTCTTCTTTTATCTTGATATGTATACTTATCATGTTTCTTTCTTCTGTGATGATGGAAGAAGGAGTATGGAAATCATATTTCTATCATTAGTAGATCGCTACGTGACTAAATTTCTTGAAATATGTCGCCAAAGCTAACAACTACTACTGTTAACACTATGATCGAAGAAGTTATCGCTAGAGCACATGAAGCTGATCGTGCTGCAAGGAATCAAGATGCTGGAGTTAGTTGTGCTAGAGATAATGGTGCTGCAGTTGATGCTGCTGAGAATAATGATGATGCTGCCGAGAATAATGAGGATGCTGCTGATTCTGATGGGAGTGTTGCTGCTGTTCTACAAGTTCAAGAGAATGTACTTATGTTAGTTTTTGGAAGTGTGGTTCTACGCAGTTTTGTGGTATTAGTGGTGCTTTAGAATTGCATAGTTGGATTGATAAGACAGAGAGTACTTTGAGATTATTGGGTGATTAGAAATTAATAAGGTGAAATTTGTTGCTGCTATATTTCAGGATGGTACACTAAGATGGTGGAATAACCAATTGACTACTTTAGGATTGGTTGTGGCTAATAGTAAGGCATGGACCGTGATGAAAGGACTATTGACTGCTAGGTTTTGTCCTGAGGAGGAACTAGGATAGTTGGTATCTGAGTTGAGGCAGTTTGTGCTAAGGAACGATGTTATTACTGCTTACTGGGAAATCTTCTCAGCTTTGTTTGTTATGTTCTGATGCTTTTGTGAATGACTGTAAGGCAAGGAAGCAGTACATTAGAGGATTGTCTAGTGATATCAAGGATGAGACTATTTCTTCAAAACCTGAATCTTTCGATGAAGCTATTCAGATGGCGCATGATTTAATGGACGTGAAAGTGCAAGAGAGGAAAGATAGTATTGTTGAAAATAATAAGAGAAAGTGGAATCTGCTCAGTTCAACCAGAATCAAGGTCAGAATTGTGAGGACTACAATAATAACAATAACCAAAGACAGAACCGAAATCAGTATTTAAACCATTAAGGGAACGATGGGATTCGTGCTGACACTGTGTCTGGAAATAACAAAATAAGTCTCAAGCGTGTTTGTTGTACTCTATACAATGTAGGTAATTTTCCACATTTGCGACTAGCATTAGGAAAACCTGGTCATAAAGCTGCTAAGAGTAGGACAAGAGGATTAGTCACTGGAATTAGTACCCTGGAGTAGAGATATGATTTAGCCATGGCGAGAAATGACACAAGCAAGGGAATTGTCCAAGGAAAGGAAATTGACAAGGTAGGAATGTTGCCGCTCCAGCTTAAGATTGAGTGATGCTGACAAACCTTATGGTCTGAACGTTGTAAATGGTATATTCTTATTTGATGATCATTATGTTAGTATGTTGTTTGATGTCAGATCTGATAGAAACTATAGAAATGTAAAGATTCAGTTGTTTTATCAATTGAAAGTTAATAAGATGACAATTAATTATGATGTGGAGTTAACCGATGGAAAGGTTGCTAGTGTTAGTTTTATACTAAGAGTGTGTTCCTTGAAATTAGGAAGGTAGGTGTTTAGTATCGACTTGATGCTCAAAGAGTTGGGATCTTTGGATGTGGATTTTTGGTATAGATTGGTTAGTTGTGCGTAGTGCCGATGCTTGAGATTGAACCAATCTTCGCTATAAATTGACAGTTGCTGGTTTGGATTTTGCTGAGAAAGCTGAGTGTTGACTGTGAAAGGTGATGAGTGAACTTTCCGTTTGAGAAGTATCTTGTTTGGAAACAAGGAAGTATGTGGAAGAGGGATATGATGTATTTCTGGCTCAGGTAATTAGTGATAGGGTAGTTGAGGAGAAGTTGGGAGATCTGTTAATGATTCGAGAGTATTCTAAGGTTTTCCTGAAGTTTTGCAGAGTTGCTTTCGTCTTATGAAGTGGAGTTCATTTCGATTGAGTGTTGTAAGATATAGGTGTAGTGTTTCTGCGTTTCGTTGAGTAGTATTTGTATGCCTTATCATTTGGCACCATCAGAATGGAATGAGTTATTCGGTCAACTGCGAGAACTGATGGATAAGGGATGTATTAGATTAAGTTTCGTTACAATGACAATCACCTGTGTTGTTTGTCAAGAAGGATGGATCGTTTCGGATGTGTATTGATTATCGAGAGCTTAACAAATTGATAGCCAAGAATCGGTATCCATTACCGAGGATTGATGATTCGTTTGATCTTTGCAACTTGTCTGGATCCAGTGTGTACTCAAAGATCGCTTTGAGTTCTGGTTATCACTAACTGAGAGTTAGAGAAGAAGATGTTCCTATAGTTGTTTTTCGTACTTGATGTGGGTACTTTAAGTTTCAAGTGATGTTTTTGGAATTGACAAACGCGTCTCCCGTATTCATGGATTGGGTGGATCTTGTGTGTAAAATGTACTAGGATTAGTTAGTCATTATATCTATTGAAGATATTCTATTTTATTCCAAGAGGAAAGGAGGAACATAAGTAGCATATGAGGATAATTTTTGGAATGGTTGGAAAAAGAGAAACCGTATGTAAAGTTTCCTATGTGTGAATGTTGGTTGAAATAATTGCGTTTTTAAGACAGTTGTTTGACAACAAAGGTATTCGTTAAGATCTTGCTAAGATTGAAACGATTAAGGATTGGTTGGTACCAACGACACTGACGGAAATCTGTTAATTCCTTGGTCTAAGCTGGGAATAATTGGAGGTTTATCAAAAGGTTTTCACTGATTGTTAAACCATTGATTAAAGTTGACTAAGAAGAATTGGATGTGTGAGTCCCACTATACATCTAAATTGTAAGTTTTGAGATCTGATCCTTATCAGATGGGGAAGTTGTATTCTGAACACTGAAGGGTAGGTTGTGTTCTACACCAATGTTGTCGTTGTTGAAAGGATCTGAAGTATTTATAGTTTGTAGTTTGTTGTGATGCGTCTCATAAGGGTTATGTAGTTGTGGTGTTTGCTTTGAGATTGTAGAAATATTACTTGTATGGAATCAAGTATGTAGTAATCAAGGATCATAAGAGTTTGCTTCATAATTAACTTCTTGGGAAGATAAAGGAGATGAGTAGAGGAATACCAGTTATATATTTCGAGTACTTGAATATGTTGGTAGTTATGACTGTGAGTGATTATGACTACGAGATTCGCTGCCATCCGGGAAAGGCGAATGTGGTAGCTGATGCACTTATCAAGAAGAAAAAGGAAAAATCTTCTAAGGTTTGAGCTTTGGTAATGATTAGAAGTGTGGAATTGATAGAAAGGATACTGAAAGTTTAAGCTGATGGTCTGATTTGAGAAAAATGTCAAGGTAATTGGTTTCAACAATTTGTCAAACTTATGAAAAGGATTTTGTTGTAAAAGTCAAGTGAGACGTGGTGTATTGAGCACTCCTAACATATCTGATTTGAGAGTGTTAGACTTAGTGATGAAGGAATCTCACAAGTCAAGTAATCTATATATTCTGATTTGAGTAAAAGTGAAGGTTGAGTTGAGTATTGTGTGTCATACAGAGAATGGTGTACAGAGTGAAAGGACGATTCGAACATTGGACGATATGCTTGTGCGTGTGTGATTGACATAGGAATTGTTGGAATTTTTATATAAAGATGATTATCATGCTAGTAATGAGGCTGTACTATTGATGGTACATAAAGAACTTCCACTTGTGAAGGTTAAAGATCGTGAGTTATGGGCGTAAGTTAGGTTTTCGATGTATTGCAGAAATGTAGGTGGAATTGAATGTCTGAACTAGAACTGATGTTGGCAAATATTGGTAAGATTGTATAGGTTAAGGATCGTTTATAATAACAAGGAGTTGTCAGAAGAGTTATGTCGGCAATCAAAGGAAATCAATGACGTTTGAAGTTGGGAAACGTAGTTATGCTTAAGGTGTCGTTATGAAGGGTGAAATTTGTTTGGGAACAACAAGGAAAGAATTCAACTTGAAGATAAGTTGCATTTCATAGACGAGAACTGTGATGAGTTCTTAAGAGGTTGAAACATAGTAAGAATTATATTGTGAAGATACAAGAATTCCAGGAGTGGAATCTGAAATTGTGAAGGAAGCATGAGGATTTCTTAAATGAAAATAGTTCTCTTTTGTTCTGGAGGTATGGAATGTGAGTATAAGAGGGGTCGAGCGCCGGGACGTCGCTCTCTTTTAGGAGGGTAGGATGTGATAACCCGAACGTGGCCATTATTTAATATTATATAATATTATTTTATGAATGATTTTGAAATTTTTTATGAGTTAAATGATATGACGGTTGATGTATTTATTTAAAACCGACGTTGGAAGTCTTATTTTTATCTTTTTACTAATAGCGAGGATTATTAGTGACCACGATATCGACGGATGTAAAACCCGCATGCTTTTACCATGAATAGTACCCTTAAGATCGTACGTACAAGATTAAAACTTTCCTTTTATAGTACGATTACGTTTACGTGTTAGGATTTTACGTATTACGTACGTGTTAGAACACGATAAGTATTTATTACGCACGAACACGCAATAATTATTTAAACAATAATTAATCACGAACATGCGATCATGAAATCATGAACGTAATTAAATCACAAGCTAATATTAATTACGTATATATATTTATTACGAACACGAATAAATATATTAAGTCACGATCGATAACTAATTAAAACACGTAAATTACGAACACGAGAACACACTATAATATTTAGACTCAGGAAATGTATGGGTTACCCCATGTGGGCCCCATACCACGAAATTAGGGAGGGAAGATGGGCTTAGCCCATCAATTTTTACTAAAACAAGGAATTAGGAAAGATTTTGGTCATTTTTCACTTTACAGGAAAACACCAAAAACCCTAAAAAGTTTTCTCCTTCTCCTCTTCTTCTTCTTTTTGGCCGCCACACATAAACACACCAAGGAGGGTGTTTATTTGATTTTGATCTTGGTTTTTGGTGCAAGTGTTCGTGTTTGTTCATCTCGTTTAGATCCACGCATTCGGTATATTCTTTTTACCCTTTTTCTTTTTGATTTGATCTAATAATTAATTAAGAACATGATGTTTTTAAAACCTAATTAAAAACATAGATCTAACATGAAAAGGGTTATTGGGTAAATCAAAAAGGGTGTTTTAGGGGTGTTTGTTTTGGCCGGCGCCTAAACCGAACCCCAGGGGGGGTCTCGGTTTGGCTACTCGACCCCCACCGAGACCATATGGTCCCAGTTGGGTGGTGTGGGTCCCACGGCAGCAGCAAGACAAGGGGAACCCCGAAGTAGTTCGGGGTATGGTGTCGATTTCATGTCCGGTTCAAGGGTTCTAGTCAAGATCCGGTTCACGGTTTATGTTAAGATTATATTTTTTTATATAATCATATGTTAAAATTAAATTAATAAATATGACATGATTAATTTAATAACATGACTTAGATTATATTAATTATTAAAATCATGAAATTATTAACCTAAGTATTTTATATTTTTAGACTTATAATTAATTAATTATTTAAAAACCATGGTTATAATTAATTAATTAACATGACTTAGGTTATATTATTAATAAATAATAATACATGTTTTAACCTAAGTATTTAACTTTATTTAATTAAAAACATGATATACTTTAATTAAATATTTTAACCTATAGTTTATTTTAATTACATGAAATAATTAATAAACTATACATTATATCATTATGACTTAGAAAATAATCATGAAAACACTTAGGCTTATATACTTAGCTTATTTAACCAGCTTATATCTAATTATGGAAACTTTCTATTTTTAGAAACTTATTTATTTCAGGCAGCTAACCTATTTATGGAAAATTATTTAAATAAGGCAGCTAATCTATTTATGAAAACTTTCTATTTTTAGAAACTTATCTATTTTAAGCAGTAAATCTATTTTTGGAAACTTTCTATTTTTAGAATTTTTCTATTTTTGGAAACTTTCTATTTTTGGAAACATTCTATTTTTGGTAACTTTCTATTTTTGGAAACTTTCTATTTTTGGAAACTTTCTATTTTAAGAAACCTGCTATTTTTGGAAAGTTACTTATTATTACACAGTAAGTATAATAATACATGAAATACCAGAAACACTTAATCAGAGTAAACAGAATATAAGATAAACACAGTTTAAGGGTTAAAACAATAAAACATGATAAGAACATATAAAATAAGCTAAGACATGACATAAAATCAGTTACGTATTAGTAAGCAGATACTTATTCATGTATGTATTTATGTAGCATTAGTGATACGGAAGTAGGATTCCTCTCAGTTCGTCTTCTTCGTTCACTGGACATAAGGTACGGATTCCCGTCCTTTCAGTGTGGACATTCTTTCCTTATTAGGATTTCCCGTATGCAGCCAAATGTTTTCCCGTAGTATAAGTTATGTGTTTGAATTGCGTATGTTTAATTTAGAATACCTATAGCCATATACATGCATGACCAGTTTCACCTAGTTATGGAGGTACCATAACCAAAACATTAGAGGCACTGATGTTATGACTTCACCAAGGCGGAGTGATTGCTCGTGGCGTCCCTTCAGCTTTTGGCCATTTATATTATATTTATCATGTGGGACGTATGGGTGCATCCTAGTTACATTTTTCAGTCAGGATTTCATGGTGAATGTGGTGTGTGCCTTGCATCCTTCACAAGGAGCTGATCCCTCCTACCCAAAACTAGTATATTAACTTAGAGGTAGCCCCTCTAATTTGCATGATGAGGTCACCCCTCCAAGTATTCATGCACGGTGGATTTTCATGACCTATATTGGCTAATGGTAAAATATGTTAAACAGTTTTCATAAGATAAACATAAGGCTTTTCAAACTATAAAACCAGTTTTATGAACATGTTCCAGGTTTTCCAGAACTTATACATTTCCGCTGCTATTAAGTGGTTATTATGTTTAGTCATTCATACTATGTCTATATCCGTGCACTGAGCGTTTTGCTCAGCCGTTACTTTCCTTTCCATGTCCCAAAAATGGCAGGTACCCTAGGAAAGACTCGAGCATTTGGAGGACGTGCATAGGATGGAAGCTGCTAGAGACTTATTTTCCTTTTTGCCTTCATATACTCATGCTTGTTTAGTCTTTCATTCATTTCTTTTGCTTTATTATGTTTTTGGCGTATGTTTGGGAACCGATGTTTGATTCCGGTTATCCCTATGGTCATGTAATGTTTTAGACATTTATCCTTGTATGCTTTGATGACACGCCATAATTACGCGTGACATTCCATTATCAAAATGGGGTGTTACAATTATGGTATCAGAGCCAAGGCTTCGACCTGTAGGCTCTAAAACTCGACCTGTGACTAGTGGGTAGTCACCAGGAGCTTCCTAAGCCAACGTTTGTTATTCCACGTATTGATGTTTTCAGCGCATTGTTGTTTTAACCATGATGTTTTCAGCACCTTGAGGTTTTAACCTTGATGTTTTCATCGATATTGTTTTACTAATATGGATGGACAACCGTCATTCATATTTAGTTATGTGTCATTGTTTCATGCATAAGGTTCCTCGTGAACTGTGGCTATGTGGACTGAACCCCAGTAGTTCATAATTAGTCACATAAAAAAAAAAATTCTAATAAGTTTTGACAGATGAGTTGCATTTATTTATGTTTCATGTATCATTGTTGCAGGGATTATGACTCAGTAATGGTTGGTACAGGACTGGCCCTATTTAGTCGCATGTGCTTTTATCGAAACTTTTAACTTTGGGACCGACCCATAGGCGTCCCCTCTCCATGTCTTTTGTTTTGGGACCGACCCATAGGCGTCCCCTCGCACATATAAAGCTTTTTATAAACTACATTACGCATTCATGCACTGTTTTTCATGCATAAAATTTTTCTCATGATTTATTGGCATAAATGTTTTTTGTCCCCTCATAAGATAATATGTTTTTATGTCAAGTATGTTTTCATACTGTCATGGTTAACTTCAGTTCATGCTTATTATGTTATACACTCCTTCATGTTGAATTGTTCATGTTTCTTCATGATAACTCCGTCTTCATGTTGATTACGTCTTACGCCTCTTTTTTATTTATGTCTTCATGCAAGACATAGTTGGATTTCATTGAATTCTGCTTTCATGATGGTCATGGTTGGTTTTCATTGATCATGCTGTCAGGCAAATCATCGTTGAATTTTCTGTAACCACACTTTATTGTTTCTCGATTTAACCAAATGATGTCTATGCTAATACTGCCAGGTTATCATGATGGTTTTCCTAACCGTTTAACCGATACACTTTCCTTAAATCATGATAAATGATCGACCCATACCGATCATTTCATATGCATTCCACGTGTATTCCACGTACCGTATTTCATGTGTATTACACGTACCTTAATCCATGTGTATTCCACTTGTAATACTTCACGAGTATTCGCTAGTCGATTCTGAATCATCTCAGGCTTATTTTCAGTTGCTGATATTCTACTAGATTGCTGATGCCGCTCATAACTTGGAGATGTTACTAAAGGTTGATGCTGCTGACGTTCGGAGACGCTACGAGATGCGGATGCTGTTCACAACCTGAAGATCCTACGAGACGAAGACAAAGGCGTCAGAGCAAAGCTTTTGGACGAGAAGATGCTTCACCATCAGACGATTTTCATCAATCATTGTCCCTAATTCTTAGTTACATGTCACACGTCATTCAGCTGTCAATTCAGCCATATGAGTGCAAACCGGTACCAGCCGGCCACTCAGCTGAATAGTTACATGAATCACGGTCATGAGAATGACCATCATGGAACTGACAGACAGGACGATAGTAACCACTACTATGACAGCAACTATCCTAGAAAACGAAACCAAGGCTCCGACCGCGGACGTGATCAGACATACAAAGGATCAGTAGTCCAACCGACCCGCCAAGTCTGGCATAATAATCTAATATTATAGTTCTATTGTTTTACGTCTCGTGACACATGTCAAGACATCAGTCAAGTCACATGTCTCACATATACTTCCTAAAGACACATGTCAAGACACCAGTCAAGACATATGTCATGCTTATAGTTCCAAGACACGAGTCAAGACACATGACTCACGTCCAACTATGGTACATTTCTAAGAAATTCAGGGTACCCTCCAAGGGTATATCCATTTTGTTGTGCCATGTATTAATCAGGCCACAAGAATTTCAATACCATTATCGGTGCATCAGTGAAAACTGTCGCGTTGCTGATGTCACTTTTATTTCTTTCACCATATTTCTTATGATTCATGACCATGAAGGACGCATTCGTATTCCCACGTATACGAAGGTTTTCCTTCAGCTTAATGATGAGATCCAAGCTGCTAACCCATTTCCTCGGACAGACACGAGATGAATTTTATCCTAATTATGGACTATGAACAGCACACCATGCTATGATTCATAATTATGTACAGTAATGTTCAGGCTCTTGAATACATTTAGCTTGATTTTCCATCAGGAAAATCTGTACAAATTATCTATGCTTACAAGCATGTGCGTCGTTAGCCATGGTCGCTAAAATTTTCTACCTATCAGTAAGACACGACTACTTAAGTCCTTTTACGCATAGCCAGTTGATTATTCCAAAATCTTCACATATATTCCAGAAGAACCTTCAAGGAGAAGGACAGTACCATGAGATTATGTGTCGACTACCGTCGGCTTAAACAAATCACCATTCATGACCGTTATTCTCCTCCACGTATTGACAACATGTCCAATCAACCTTATAGTGTTAATCACTTTTCCAAGATTGAACTCATGATCATGCTGCCAACAGTGACGAGGGAAAGAGCAGGACATGTCCATGACTGCTATTCGTACACGACTCGGTCACGCTAGATTTATGATTTTGAATTAGTCTCATCAATGCTCCAAAGTCATTATAAGAATGAGTTTCCATGAACTCATAGCAAATTCATCAGTGTTTTCATTGAGGATAACCTGATTTCCTTTAAGCCTAGAATAAGAACATGAAGACCATATCTGCACTATGTTGCAAATTCTATGACAAAAGGAATTCCACCCTGAAAATTTCCTATATCAGTTCTGGTTGATCACAGTGACATGCTGGATCACATAGATTTGCATGGTTAATCTTACCATGACTTAGCTTATGCGTAAAGGAGATAACCCTACATTACATGAAGTGTTATAGAAGATCCTACGCTAAGAGAAGTTTAGATTCATGGACTTAGAGTTTCTCAAACACCTATGTATCAAGTTTGATGAAGCAAGATACAGTTACGTTCATATCTTCATACCTGTCATACAAACAGGTTAAGACAGGACACCAACAGACTGGGATGTTTTCATCATCTGAAATTGTGAATCGAAAAGGGATAAGATCTCCATGGGGTTTGGTTACCAGATTAATGCAAACTCAGAAGAAGCATGATGCTATCTGGGTTATTGCAAACAGTTTGATCAAGTTTGCAGAATCCTTACATCCGCAAGGATTGCAGAACCAACAGATTGATCGGACATGTTCCAGCCAAGGCTCATCCGACCACTTGGTAATCCCTCAGCTATCGGGTCAGACAAAGATTCGTAATTGTACTCCTAAATTACTTCACGTCTTCATTCTGATTCCACGACTTGCTTTCGCGCTCGCGTTCATGACACTATTCATGTTCATGATCGTATCTGGGCTTACGATTTTACGTTCATTTCATTCTGGGAAGTTTTGCAAGAACTTGAGAGACGTTACCCAAGTTTAGTATAACTCTCCATCATTAGATAGACGTTTCACGGCATATTCCACGTCTCACCTTGTAGCGTTTAGCGTACCGCCATTATATTTTATGATCACGATATGTTTCACATGTCATGTTCATTCCACGTTCCTCATATCATGATCAAGATATGTTACACGTATCATGGATCACGATATGTTTACTCATACTACACTCGCCATATCTCCACGTAGCACGTTCAAAAAATTTCACGTATCATGTTTAAAATTTTTCACGTACTACGTTTCTTTATGTCTCACGCATCGTTTCTAATTATCAGTTAAGTCAGTTTGTCTTGCACCGTAATGTTTCAGTTACCCTAGTACGTTAACTCTTATTTTCCTTGATCGAATTTAGGGGATCTACCTTCCGTTGATAACCAAGAATTTCTTCGTATTCCAAGACAAGGTCAGGAGGACCAAGATTTATCATTAGTATCAAGATCTTCTGAAGGAACCGTTCCAAGAGGGAGGCCACTTAGAAATGGACAAGTTCATCCAGACTTTTATCCGTTTTCTCTCATCAATTAGATATGTCCTTTCAGTCACGTCACGTTCCATGTCCTTTCAAGACATGTCACGTTCCACGTTCCTTCTACCATGTCACCTGTATGTTCATTAATCTTACATACCCTCTCAGTTTGATTCGGGTATGTTTCTCTTTCAGTTACGTTATCTATAATTCGGGGACGAATTATTATTTTTAGGGAGGAAGAGTTGTAAAACCCGCATGCTTTTACCATGAATAGTACCCTTAAGATCGTACCTACAAGATTAAAACTTTACTTTTATAGTACGATTACGTTTACGTGTTAGGATTTTACGTATTACGTACGTGTTAGAACACGATAAGTATTTATTACGCACGAACACGCAATAATTATTTAAACAATAATTAATCACGAACATGCGATCATGAAATCATGAACGTAATTAAATCACGAGCTAATATTAATTACGTAAATATATTTATTACGAACACGAATAAATATATTAAGTCACGATCGATAACTAATTAAAACACGTAAATTACGAACACGAGAACACACTATAATATTTAGACTCAGGAAATGTATGGGTTACCCCATGTGGGCCCCATACCACGAAATTAGGGAGGGAAGATGGGCTTAGCCCATCAATTTTTACTAAAACAAGGAATTAGGAAAGATTTTGGTCATTTTTCACTTTACAGGAAAACACCAAAAACCCTAAAAAGTTTTCTCCTTCTCCACTTCTTCTTCTTTTTGGCCGCCACACATAAACACACCAAGGAGGGTGTTTATTTGATTTTGATCTTGGTTTTTGGTGCAAGTGTTCGTGTTTGTTCATCCTCGTTTAGATCCGTGCATTCAGTATATTCTTTTTACCCTTTTTCTTTTCGATTTGATATAATAATTAATTAAGAACATGATGTTTTTAAAACCTAATTAAAACATAGATCTATCATGAAAAGGGTTATTGGGTAAATCAAAAAGGGTGTTTTAGGGGTGTTTGTTTTGGCCGGCGCCTAAACCTAACCCCAAGGGGGGGGGGGGGTCTCGGTTTGGCTACACGACCCCCACCGAGACCATATGGTCCCGGTTGGGTGGTGTGGGTCCCACGGCAGCAGCAAGACAAGGGGAACCCCGAAGTGGTTCGGGGTATGGTGTCGATTTCATGTCCGATTCAAGGGTTCTAGTCAAGATCAGGTTCACGGTTTATGTTAAGATTATATTTTTTATATAATCATATGTTAAAATTAAATTAATAAATATGACATGATTAATTTAATAACATGACTTACGTTATATTAATTATTAAAATCATGAAATTATTAACCTAAGTATTTTATATTTTTAGACTTATAATTAATTAATTATTTAAAAACCATGGTTATAATTATTTAAATGACATGACTTAGGTTATATAATTAATAAATAATAATACATGTTTTAACCTAAGTATTTAACTTTATTTAATTAAAAACATGATATACTTTAATTAAATATTTTAACCTATAGTTTATTTTAATTACATGAAATAATTAATAAACTATACATTATATCATTGTGACTTAGAAAATAATCATGAAAACACTTAGGCTTATATACTTAGCTTATTTAACCAGCTTATATCTAATTATGGAAACTTTCTATTTTTAGAAACTTATTTATTTCAGACAGCTAATCTATTTATGGAAACTTATTTAAATAAGGCAACTAATCTATTTATGGAAACTTTCTATTTTTAGAAACTTATCTATTTTAAGCAGAAATTCTATTTTTGGAAACTTTCTATTTTTGGAATTTTTCTATTTTTGGAAACTTTCTATTTTTGGAAACTTTCTATTTTTGGTAACTTTCTATTTTTGGAAACTTTCTAATTTAAGAAACCAGCTATTTTTGGAAAGTTACTTATTATTACACAGTAAGTATAATAATACATGAAATACCAGAAACACTTAATCAGAGTAAACAGAATATAAGATAAACACAGTTTAAGGCTTAAAACAGTAAAACATGATAAGAACATATAAAATAAGCTAAGACATGACATAAAATCAGTTACGTATTAGTAAGCAGATACTTATTCATGTATGTATTTATGTAGCATTAGTGATACGGAAGTAGGATTCCTCTCAGTTCGTCTTCTTCGTTCACTGGACATAAGGTACGGATTCCCGTCCTTTTAGTGTGGACATTCTTTCCTTATTAGGATTTCCCGTATGCAGCCAAATGTTTTCCCGTAGTATAAGTTATGTGTTTGAATTGCATCTATTTAATTTAGAATACCTATAGCCATATACATGCATGACCAGTTTCACCTAGTTATGGAGGTACAATAACCATAACATTAGAGGCACTGATGTTATGACTTCACAAAGGCGGAGTGATTGCTCGTGGCTTCCCTTCAGCTTTTGGCCATTTATATTATATTTATCTTATGGGGCGTATGGGTGCATCCTAGTTACATGTTTCAGTCAGGATTTCATGGTAAATGTGGTGTGTGCCTTGTATCCTTCACAAGGAGCTGATCCCTCCTCCCCAAAACCAGTATATTAAATTAGAGGCAGCCCCTCTAATTTGCATGATGAGGTCACCCCTCCAAGTATTCATGCACAGTGGATTTTCATGACCTATATTGGCTAATGGTAAAATATGTTAAACAGTTTTCATAAGATAAACATAAGGCTTTTCAAACTATAAAACCAGTTTTATGAACATGTTCCAGGTTTTCCAGGACTTATACATTTCCGCTTCTATTAAGTCTTTATTATGTTTAGTCATTCATACTATGTCTATATCCGTGCACTGAGCGTTTTGCTCAGCCGTTACTTTCCTTTCCATGTCCCAAAAACGGCAGGTACCCTAGGAAAGACTCGAGCAATTGGAGGACGTGCATAGGATGGAAGCTGCTAGAGACTTCTTTTCCTTTTTGCCTTCATATACTCATGCTTGTTTAGTCTTTCATTAATTTCTTTTGCTTTATTATGTTTTGGGCTTATGTTTGGGAACCGATGTTTGATTCCGGTTATCCCTATGGTCATGTAATGTTTTAGACATTTATCCTTGTATGCTTTGATGACACGCCATAATTACGCGTGACATTCCATTATCAAAATGGGGTGTTACAACGGATGCCCAACATTTTATGTTTTATCATTTGTTGTCTCGATGTTTATATTTTTGACGTTTTTATTTTAAGTTCGTATTAAGTCAAACCGAGATCATATTATTATCATATTTTGAGTGCGTTTATCTTTTGAATAGTATTTTTACGAAACCCGAGCCTCGTAAATATATTCAAAATTGACAATTTACATTTTCAACCTTGTAAACTATTCAATTGTATTTTAGACCAAAACTATCACAAATTGGCAAAACTAGTCCCTCTACCCACCATATATAAACAATTCTCACCTAATTCTTCCACTAAAAACACATAGTAATCAAAATTACATCTCTCCTCTCTCTCTTTAAAAGATGCCGTCCACCCCTCCCACACAAAACCCATTTGATTTTGATTTTCTACTTTGAATCCATAAAAACTAATTGAAGTCCCATCTCTAAAATTTGATGGTGATCATTTTGATGTAAAAATTTACAACATGCAAGAACTTTCAATTTTTGATGATGATCCAAGGTGGTTTGATCTAATTTCTTATTATATAATTGTTGTTAGTGCTATTTTATATATATTTTAAGTCTTGCATGTTTGAAATTTTGAGTGGGTAAATTTTTGAATGATTATACAAGGGTGTTATGGGTTAGATTAGTTGTTTGTGATAATATTTGGGTAATATAAGGAGTATGAGATTTAGTAAAATGGGTTGAAAATTTGATTTAGCATGATTTTTAAAGAGGTGTTTTACATCAGTATGTTCAAGGCCAATTTTGGGTACCTTACGTTTGAAAATGGTTTAACTAATAGCATAGGGTTGTATAGAATTTCGTTAGCTTCGATTTGATATAAGGTAGAGCTTCTAGCTCCAAACGAGCGAGAAGTTATGATGATTTAATTATTCGTGTACCGGGAGACGAGTATCGACACAATCCGAAGTTGTTGTCGATATTTGGATCTAATCTTGGGGACTATAAAATGAGTTGTGAAAATGGTCAAGGTCTGATGTTTGGTTCCAAACTTAGGGTTGTGAGTCTATTTTCAGACTCAAGTGTCTGATTTGTAAACGGGATTGTTTAGAATGGTCAAAATGGTTGTATAAGTCGGTGACGTAAAACAGTCCGGTTTTTGTAGTTTAAAGATGTGTCGGGCAGGGAACTTTAAAAGTAAAATCTTTTAATGGGATTTTAACAGGTCTTTCTATATATAGTAAGTGAAATCTCTGATTAGTATCATAAGTATTTGACGTGTTTAAGTGGGATAAATGAGCTCGTACATTTGATATGTACCGGCAGATTTTTATCGAAGGAATAGACTAATAGAGTAAACATATAAAAGGAAGTAATAGTATCACTTGTATTGTTTTCTTTCGGGTCTGTCGTAATATTATGATTTTGAGTTTGATGTTATTAAGTATGGATTTTATTCGAGTTTATTATTGATGAACGCGCCTTATATGATAGGTTGCGGTTTTTGTGTTTATCGGGCATCAATAATCGTCGAAGGTCGTCTTGCTACTGCTATTACTCAAGGTGAGTCTATAGCCTCGCTTTTTATTATGTTGTAAATGATTTTAACCCGCGAGGGGGATACATGCTATTTGAAAGTAAAATGAACACAAGTCATGAGTAATTGTTGGACCCGAATGTTGCCTTTGTTGATTTGAATTGTATAAGTACCTATGTTGCAAAAGTCCCTAAGTTCATGAGCCGCTAACTATCTTCTGACTTGATGTTGTGAGTTGGGAATAGCCGCTTACTCTAATAATAGTACTATTTGGCTGACGACCCTATCTGAGACCAGGGCTTTACGCTGAGTAACCTCTAGGAAGGATAATTTTACGAGAATGAGAATGTGGTATACTTGCAACTGATATCCTACTAGGGGTACTGGAATTCATCTAGTCATGCCGGCTTTAGGCGTGGGTGACTAAGTTAAGGGGTCGGTGTCATGAGCTTAATACAATTCTATAGCTATTGCTATACGCCAGAATGCCTGATCAATAGATTGTGATGACAATTCTATTAAATAATTACGATTGATTTTTATCTTATGTTCAAATGATGATTTGGAAAACCTATAGACTCGCTCAATCGTTGTGTTGATGATTTTAAGCATGTATTTCGGGTGATTGAAGTTGATGAATTGCGGAGCTTGCTGGAGAAGGATTGCGGGTTGCTTTTGTGGTGATTGGTCTAAAACGAATTTATTTCCCTTTTGTCATAAAAAAATAATAATGTACGGTCATGTACTTTGGTAAATTGTTTGTTTATTGAATGGAATCTTTGGGGGACCTAAATGTTACTCTGATATTTCTAAAATTGTTTTACTTGGGATCAAAAGTTTTAGACAATGGTTAAACTATATCCTTTTATATTTCAAATGTATCATTTTTGAGATTGTTTAAAGTGTTTTGTGAATTGTAGTTTGTGCTTAGCACCCAAATGTGTTTTTCTGCTGCGCAATGTAGTTTGGGGGTGTTAAAATATGTCAAAGGGTAAAAAGCTTAGAATTTTTGGAATCACCCAAGAAAATTCAAGATTTAACCAAAATCCTCTCAAAAGGTTAAAAACTTAGAATTGTTGGAATCACCTAATCCAATTGTAAATTTTAACCACAATCAACTCTCAACAATGAGAAAGACAAAAAATCTCAACTCGAAGACATTTTTTACCTTAAAAATAATTCCTTTAGAAAGCTCCAAAAGCTTTAAGTCGGGAATCAAGGTACAAAATAAAGAAAAACCAAAAGCGAGGATAAATCGACGCTTAAGAAAAATACTAGATATAAGACATTATAGGCAAGGATGCTTACGAATGTCGACACCAAAAAGATGACTCAATGATATAGAGAAAGAGATAAAATAAGTCAAAGAATAGAAAAACCAAGATGGATGGTGTTTATCATACGATAAACTACATGCTCAAAGTTTTGTAGCTCTTCTCAATCATTGTGAATGTACCAAGAACAATTACATGACGAGGAAAGGGTGAGGCTCGACTTGACTTAGTTTAGAAAGGATAGAAGAGAGAGACTCAACTTAGAGAGCCATGATTAAAATAAATCGAAAAAGACTCAACAAACAAGTAAAGAAGGAATCTTCAAGAAAACTCGTCAAAGAGAGAGATAGACCAAAAACAAACTAAAGGGACTCACTGGCCGCAGCTCGTTAAATAGGTCCGCGACTCATTATCAATAACGAGCCGCTAGGTTAATTGAGGAACCGTGGACAGTGGATGTCCAAAAACGATTATCGACTCAAAAGAAAATCACTTGGTCAAACAATTTAACATGAGTTGCTAAATGGATTGAAAGTCAATGCTTCGGATATGACTTTTAACAGTTGCAATTGCTAGTTAAAATTACTTGAATATTTCGAAATAAATATTTAAGTTGTCAATCTTACTAGGAGAGAAATTAGATTTAAATCTAACATTTCTTGACAACCGAGTGAGAAAAATAAAGAAGAAAAGAAAGATCACAAGGACAACGAGATCCAAGACCCAAAGACAAATCATGTTGAAAAACATGAAAGAAAATACAAGAAAATAAAGATCATACAAAAATGTATGAAACACAAGTCTAAAACTTAAGCATAATTTTAATCTTAGTTACACTAGAAATCTAAGATTTGCTTAAATTGGATGTCTTAGCAATAAGCAATCCACATGCTTAAATGAAAGACAAGGTGGTGGCGGAATTTGGTGGAGAAGGCTTGGTGATAATCTTGTAATTTAACTCATCATAGATATAAGACATGACAAGATGTTGATATTTACAACAAAGACAATATGTTCCATGATGCATGACATAATCATGTGATGGAGGAAGAACACAAAAGGGAAGTGGTGGAAAATGAGAGTTTCCAAAATCAGTTTTCTTAAAATGAGAAAAGATTTGATAAGGTGTGTTCTTTGGTAAATTTGGGTTGAAAGAGATTTGAGAAAATTGTGGATAATCAAGGTTTTCATTTGTGAAAAATACATTTTGCTTTGGTGTGAAAGAGATTTCAAAATGATGTGGGTTACGAAGAGAAAGCACAAGATATTTTAGGAGTGACTAAAGGTTTGAATCAAAGATTCCAAAGGGTGTCAGAACAATTGGGAACTTTTAGAAAACCCGTTTTTAGTTGCTTCTGCCCGCGGTTCCTTATTTCCACCAGCGGTTCCATAATGATATGGGGTCGCGGTCTCTATAAAGAACCGCCCACAGAGGGTGTGTTTAGGAGGATAAGGGAATTTTTACAATTCGGAAAATCCTAATGTTCTAGTCTAACTTATCATAAAGTTATGCTAAAGAGCAAGAAAAACTAGAACACACACAAAGGAAAGACACATAGGTTCAATTAGCACGTAAGAAGAAGGCTAAGAAAAACCTAATGGCTACAAAAGAAAAAGAATCCTAATGACATATAAATTTCATCAAAGTAAACTATCATTAGTCATATTTAGGAAGAGCCATTTAGCCAATTTAGAGATTGAGTATGAGACTATCACTAGAGGTGCTCAATTAAGGCTAAGCACGATCGTTTTTACGAGTTATAAAATAACCCATCTTCCCACATGGAAGTAATTAAACCGTTAGGTCAAATTAAGATTCTAGTGCATAAATTCTCTAGTAGTCATTCTCAAGTTAGACAAAATGTAATTCCTACATTTGTCTAATAAAGTGTAGCAAGGATGAAAAGTGTATGACGACACAATGCACAACCTAATAAGGGTAAAGAATGCACCATTTCATATCTTGTCAAACAAGTCTAGCTAAGGTTATTTACCTTAATAGAACATGAGGCCAATAACTTTGAAGTGTATAAACAATGTTTACACAAAACAAAGGAACACTTTTGATTGGTCTTTCAGAAATGACACATTTACAAATTGCATTGCAATGTAAATTACTTGAGTATTTCGGATGAAACATCCAAGTTGTCAAACCGACTCCATTGTGCATTATAAGCAATTATTAAAAAAAATATGTCTAATAATTTGAAAAAGTATGTTGATACAAAAGTTGGGTGATCCTTGCTAGACCCGAATTAGGCTTAATTCAGGTTGGCTGGACTCCAGCTCCTGCACCAAGTGAATTATCTGGTTGGGATCCTGCACACTAAAACAACACGTGTTAGGCTTACCGTGGGAATGTTTCCCACGATTAGACTCCGGCATGAGAGTAAGTAATCGGTTAGGGTTATGAGAATCGGATGAGATGTGAGTGTGTAGAATGTCATACCTTTGTGGAACCCTTGGGGGTTCCTTATATAGGCAGTGAAACCCTAATGGGCTGTCACTGATGCTTCGGCCCCAAGGAAAGGATAAATACCAGAATTAGATTGATTGTTATCTTCTAATTATAGCGAGTGAATATCCTCTCCTTTGGGATAAATCCTACTCATAGTAGGAGTATGATTCTGTCTAACCCTGTACCGGCCATGCCAGGCCGTGGGCCGCACACGTGTGTGCGATTACTGTTCATCTAAGACCATAAGCTCAAATAACATTATTCCCACCCATTCGTGATGGTACGGATACGGGTAGTACCCGTGGGCCGATTTCATGACCCGGCTGGGGACTATACGTCATGATGTCCCCCCAGTCTAGTTGTTACAGCCGTAGGCGTAACCTCTAGACTATCAAGATGCTCCCCGGACGTACCAAGAAAGACCTTTAAGAAATGATAAATTTTCAAAATTTTGTTTTGGCCGCACGTGGCAACCTTACATGGATCTTACTCCAATTACCTCAGCCGCACGTGACGGCCGAGACAAATTAAATGAAGCATTGAATATGGTCTTACGTATGATCGTATATCCCGACATAAATGATTGTCCACCTGCCACTTGACTGACAAAGTGTCACACCCCACCATGACGGAATATGGTGCGCAACGTGTGGATATCATCACAACAATAGCGTGTCTATAGAGATAACTAAATGAATTGGAAATATCATAAATGATGACACAATGTCATGAAGATATCACAAACAATGCAGGCGTCTAGGTAACTAGGTAACAGGTCTACCTCTTACCAAAGACATACAATTAACAAATAACAAACATATAGGTGTCTACAAAGTATCACTTATTCAAACATAAGTGAATACTAAGAGGAAAGGGGGTTCCTCCAATGCAATCCTAAGCCTCCCAACTAGCCACTCCTATTCTCACGCTTAACCACATTATCACCTGAAAGAGACACTAAAACACGTCAACATAAAGTTGGTGAGGGTCATAAGTTTAGACTCCAACCCCAAAATAGTTATAAGCTGTGAATAACAACTATCAATAAAAGAACATATGGACAATGTGTTACAATTATGCATTAACAACTACCATTCAAGATTAACCATACAATCACAATTCCAAGGCATCAAGCCTTACCAATAACGACAATTTCCAAGGCTCCCAGCCTTACCAATAACCATGGTCCCATAGGCGCCCATACACCTATGAACCAATCCCAAGGCCCCGCCTTGTCAACATCCCCTTGGTACCAAGTCAAACCACAATAACAATCAAGAATCACATAGCGGTTAATCACATAAATGTACACACAAGTCCATCACAAACCATAAAAACATTCACAACACTAGTTACAAAACTACACAGTGTCTCTTCCATCCCATCTGGAATTCAAAACATTTATAAATCATAGAAACATGGGATTATGAAACTCACCTGAACAAGCTTCTCCAAGTACCCGCACTCTAGAAAAATCTAAACACACAAACGTATACAATCAAGACATGAACCACATACCAAAATGGCTCATCAATCTATGATGGATATCTAACCTTGTCCTACAACTTAACCCCATTTATATGCCATATCCATCTCATGACACCCCTCTATAAAGCCCTTAACTTAGTTTAGTTCCTAACTCGCCCCGTTAACATTTAACCCAAAGCAGTCCTGTTTTTCATACCTTAAACTATAGGTCGAACACCCCCTTAACCAAATCAACTTCCTCTGTAAAAGAAACCCTATTCCCTTACATGTGTTAGCTAACTCTCCCCTTTGGTCGTAACCCTGAAGACACTGTTAAGGCCTCCATATATATATATATATATATATATATATATATATATATATATATATATATATATATATATATATATATATATATATATATATATATATATATATATATATATATATATATATATATATATATATATATGTATATATATATATATATACTTTTACCTATCAAGAATTTACTGATTTTGAACATATGAAAAGTTTGTTATGATCAGAGGGTCTTACCCTAACCCATTTATTTAGACCTCCTCCAGATCTTTTATTTAATATATAATCTAGGTCTCATGTTCGTTTGAAGGTTCCAATATAACCCTAAGTACCCCAAACAATTCAAAACATAAAAAGAAAACAGGCTGATCCAAAAATTGTTTTGATACCCGACTGGTATAACCTGTTTTTGACCCACTTCCAGACCTCCAATTTAGTTCCCGTTTCTTGCATTTGAAAGCCAACTCAATTACCTTTCCAGGGATATAAGTTCGAAAATTAAAAGTGTGTAAAACTCTACATATGATCAACACAATGACCCAAAAATTCTGTCCAGTTTTTAAAAACGAATTTAACATAATTAACCAAATTAATTACCCTCATCATGTTTAATCATTAACCCTAATTATTCTAATCATGTCTATATCATTGTGATAACATTAAATTACAGATTTTCAAATAAACACTAACCTAGATCCATCATATAATGATTAAGAAAGAATTAAAAACAATTTAATTAAAAGGGTTTGAAGAGTTTACCTTAGATTTTTAGAAAACAAGATTTTTGATGAAGAACCCTAATTTTTTCCATGGATTTCGAATCACTCATGATCTCCAGGGATTTTATGATGTGTTTTTATTAATAAAATTTTTTTGTATATTTTCCTAACAAGTCCTTGGCCCAATATAAAAGCCCGGTTCCCCTTTTTCCTTTTTTTCCCTTTTCTTTTTCTTTCTTGCATCCCAAAACCGACTATACCCCTTTAATTTCTTTTTTTTCCTTTTTATTATTAATAATTGTATTAATAATATTACCTTAATTTTCCTTAATTTATTTCAGCTCTTAAAGCCTCTAAAACCTCAAAACCGTAAAACTAGTCAAATTTACGCGTATACCGTAAAAGACGTAAAAATATACAGTTTTATAAAAAATCTTGAAATATGAAATAAACTAATTAACTAAGTCCTAAATGATCTAAAACCATCCCAAAAAATACTCACGTGACTAAATACCTCTTCCGAGACCCCTAAATGCAAAATCCTAAACCGTAAAAATACGATTTTCTATAATACATATACGTATATGTAAAACCACTAAATAACACTATCTCATTTCATAGTCACTACCATGCGGGTTCATGAACATGAAATAACTGTTCCGTGATTTACTTATGAGTACCATATACCCATAAACGATATCCAAACCTCACTCCAAACACACAAAATAAACACATAAGCACATAAAAGCACATATTTGTACAAAACACCTTAAACTATAGTCTAAGTGACGAACCCCAAAAACCATGGTTGTCACATCACTACCCCCTAATAGAAATCTCGTCCTGAGATTTATTTCTTAGGATCAAACACACAAACAACAAATCACATGAGGATACTTGTTCTAAATGAACTCCTCTCATTTCCATGTGTACTTTAGTTCAAGACTCAAAATACCACATATACAAACAAACAATATTTAAATTCATTCCTAAACTCTTGACCTCACAGCCAATAAATCTAAAAAATGACTCTTTTTAACACAAATCCCTAATAACCGCACATGCAAATATGCATTCTCAAACCACATTTCCCAAATCTCAATACATGAAATATATCATGTACACCACTCAATTCCTTAGGTAATTATATACCCATAAACTATTGGTCCAATCTTTCAAAAGATCACAAATAGACCTACAAAACTCGACATCAACTTTTCCCTTTTTCCTAAACATGGCACCCGTTACTATGGGTGAAACTTCATACATAACTTTGTCATTAAACTGTAGTGGTTTCCTCCTTTTTAACATATCATCTCTTGTTTCTCTCGTCCTTTCCACAAACACCATTATTATATTAGCAGCCTCTTTCAACAATTCTAGTCCACAATAGGGGAAACTCACCCTTTCCTTCCATATAGTGCCTCAAATGGCATTCATTGACATCTAGTATGATAACTATCATTATATGAAAACTCAGACATTGCTAACGAGTTTCCCACCTCCCTCTAAATCAGTCACCCAAGCTCTCAACACGACTCCTATACTTGTAGCAATTTCTCACTTCGTCCATCCATTTCCAATCATGTTCATCAATCCCTTTAGTCCTTAACCCAAACCACTTAAAAACTCTAATTTCCTTACAAAAGTGACCTATGACGGTATTTCACATATTCATTAGTTAGTCCTTTCAACTGTCATCAAACCCATGTTACAACTACTTCCATCAGATTTGGATAGCTCATTAGTAGCACCCATACACTTCTTTTCTCACTTTCCTCAATGAAAAAAAAAATTTATACCCAACACTTCCTTTATACCTACACAATGTCTTACCTTCAAGGTCATAGTGCTCCTCATCTTGTCTCAGTTAGACCAAACCCTTCGTCTCTCATGACACATCACATCTATAACTCCTCATCCACTCGATTATCGATACTAAGCCTTCCAATAAAATAATATAGGTCAGTGCCATTTCCTTTTCCACACTACAACAATATCAACATGCTTTGTGTTTTAGTCTACTCATTAGGCTATACCAACTTTTTACCTTTGATTCCTATCTCGGCCTATTTCATTCATTATTCGCATATATCCACACTTCCTTCTTCTTCCTCGGCTAATGGCATACATGACGAGGTTATGCTTCTCGTCTTTCAAGTCATCTATACGTCAAAATTTTCCACGTAGCTTCACTTGTTTTCCTCGCGACTAGTTCTCCTACTCCATCCTAATAGGGACAGGCTAGAGTTTTATGTGATCCCATGCGGATCACACTCTCATCTTATACCTATATTAGTTTCTATTTGTCTAAACTAGGCCATATTTTAAATTCTTATTCAAATCTCATACTTCTATTTTGATTGCACCCAACATGAGGTACTTTCAATCATCATCTTCTAGGAATACTTGGTCCTCTCCTTCCATGGTTCTACCTAATTCCTACACTATCCCATCCAACCGAAATTCCATACTTCATTCATCAAATCTATGGAAATAGTTAGTGTGACAATCCGTCAATTTATGGTTTATATTTTATTCTCAATATTTATTTGAAAACATTATTTTAATGTTATAATATGAACTCACTTATTTTTGGGAAGAAATTTGGATTTACGTCTTGAAGTAGCATCTACTACGTCTAAACCGGAGGATTCTACGTTACGAGCTTACGTTTACATACACCGTTTTGGTGACAGTCCGACATTTCAGAAAATAAATTTATCCGCGAATACTATTTTGGAGTTTTAAATTTGTGTTGGTTCATAAACTCACAAATTTACGAGAAGAGATTAGGACTTACGATTTTAATTTAACGTCCTTTACGACTAAACCGGAAACCTTAGGATTACGTATTTACGTTTTCGAACTCCGTTTTTGATGAGACAATTTTTATTAGATTCGTTTTGTGCCATTGATTCATAGTTTATAAAAACGTTTTTCGTAAAACGACCCGAGGGCACGCAAATCGAGGAAACTAGAATCGAGGAGTACCCGTAAATAAATGGGGATGAGACAAGTGGGACACTTGTCCCACCCCCACTATAACCGGCCATATTAAGCTACACAACTCACTTATGTGTCAAGCTTACAAAGTAAGCTAAGACACATGTCTTAGCCACTTTGTAAACTAGCAAAAGGGCCAAAACCACTTGCAACAAACCATTATACACATTCAACACATGCAAACCACCTCAAAATCCTCTCATCTCTCTCTCTCTTAGTTCGTCCCATATCACCCCAAAAACACCCATTTTGATCAAAATTTAACCACAAACATTTGTTATAATTAACATATGTTAATCTCCATTCAAAGAGATGAAGATTGGTGCAAGTTTTAACATCCAAGGAGGAGTTTCTATGGAGTCTTAGGGCTGATTTTCCATAAGGTGTTCATGAAGAATAGTGGTCTTCAAGATGGTCTTGGTTATTCACAAGTTTCTCCATCAAAATCTATGTTTTGATCACAACCTACATCATCATGGTGGTATAAAGATTGTCCTGCTCATCCTCTTGTTATCTTTGATTATGTAATCTTGTATTTATTTTACTTATGTATATGTATATGATGATGAATGATGATTAAAAATATTGTGTGGGGATTTGATGTTGATAAACATGCTTAAAAAGATGAAAAACTATAAGAAACAAGGCTAAAATCTTGTTTAGATTGTTGGCTGTATAAAACAGTAAAGACTCATATGATAAACTGATAAAATGGCTTAAATAGATTAATATACAGTAATATATATGTCTTCTACACATGTGAGAGTTGTCCATGCAATGGAATCATTAGGATGAGTGAGATATGATCAAAACAAGTTTAAAGTACAAATCTGAGTTTACTGTTTTGGACGATTTTTAGAAAATACTTAGAGGCTGATTTAACAGTAGCTATAGTAGTGTTAAATGGAGCACATATCATGTAGTTTATGTCATAAAAAGTTGAGCTTCTATCTACATATAGAACTCTAGATATGGCAGTTTTGGTGAACATGAAAATAAAAATCAGATTTTAGGAAATTAAAGTATAATAGTATTATATAAGCACTCAAATAAAAATAGTATAAAATGTGAATTAAAACCCAATAACTTATATAATACATTTATATAAATATGTATAAGGATAAATAAATGGACATTTTATAAAAATGGTAGTTTGATAAGTTTTATAAGTTATAAAACTATAAACATTATTTTTACGACTTTTTCGGCTATTACCGTAAAATTAACGTTTTTGTTAAATAAAACTTAAACAGTTGGACCCGTCTAATGTGAACTTTATAAAACTCACATACTGATATATAAACATATATAACAAGTAAAAACCGATAAAACCCGAACTATATAACATACGGATATTAACGGGCTAAATTAACGTTATTGGACTAATAAAACAACAAAATGGACTAAAACACTTATTAACTTATTTATTTGGCTTAACCCATTTGGGCCCAACATGTAAAGTATAAATACTGATAATACAAGTATGAAATGGATTAATACAAGTTAATAAACTTATAATAGGGTTATTGGACCTAAAACACGTAAATAGGTTAAACTAGAAAACTAGTATAAAAGTTATCGACAGATAACACAAAAATGAGTAAATGAGAATATGTAAACCCACTTGATCATCATATGTATAAAATCATCATATGTATACATAATTGTTATTTTTATAAAGTCATTGGACATGAGTCTAAGACGAGTATTATTTGTCTAGGTTTCCGTGATTGAAGCACGTACCGTACGTCCGAATTGCCGATAACCCGCTTTCCCACATCAACGTGAGTTCATAGCCTCGCACTCTTTTAAATGTTTTTATGAAATGTTTTATAAACCCGCGAGGGAGATAACATGTTAGTTTTTTATAAAATAGGACACCATTTGTCCCGATTGTTTGTTTATTGATTTGGACCAGGATGATTTTATGACCCTATGAATGATTAAAGGACCCGATAGATAAAATAAAATAGATTATTAAAGTTAGGTTATGTCACTAAAAGTCCCATTAGCATGAATTGTGAACTACCGGGATTTGGTAGACGCTTATGCATATAATAGTACTATTTGGGGACGATCACCCCAGTTCGCGCCTTGACGGTTGATCTCCGTCGTGCCACATTGATTGGTAAGCGAATTTATGTATGAGAAGATTTCCATAGCGTGACCTTTGTGACGACACGCTAATTTAGATGGTCAAATTGAGTTTCGGGCTAGCTACCCGTTGTTTGTTTTATTAAGGTAACAATGTCATGCGGCTTATAATAATCCAATTAACGAAATACTGCTATACGCTCCGAGTTACGATGTATTGCCTGACTAGCAATACGGGGTCATACTATTGATATTATGTTCGTGTTTTGGTTTTATATAACCATATTCATATAACGGTTTTTATTTAATCTATACAACGTTATAAAACGTATTGTATGATGTTTTTACGACATTGGCTCGTATAATGATTTTAAGGCAAATGCCTATATTATGATTTTCGATAAGGATTTGTATAAAAATGACTTTGGCTATTTTATGGCCTATTAAAGTGATTTGTACGAAATGATTTTTGGTAATAATTTTATACCAACGTTATATTGATGGAATTTATTAAACTCTATGAATTCACTCGGCGTTATCGCTGACCTTTTCTTTTAACATGTTTTATCTCAGGTACTTGAAGGTAATTCTCGAGAAGACAACAAGAATTCATGGCCCGCACCTAAACACTTATTTCCATTCAAATGCTTTGTAAAACTTTGTATGAAATAATATGACTTGGGACCTATGTAAATTGGATATTTATGAATGGAAATGCTTTATTAATAAACGACGCGATTTTTAAGCATTGTCTATGATGTGAGTAATGTGCTATCCCGTAACACCAACGAGTCTTCCGCTGTATTGAGTTGTATAAATTTGGGGGTGTTACAGTTTGGTACCAGAGCTCTCGTTATAGAGAACGAAAGATTTTTAAAACCAAGGTTTTGAATAAAACATTTCAAAATCTTTTAACTATAAACATTTTTCTCAAAATGTCTAAAAATCTTTTGACTATAACGGTGCCGAAGAATTCCCGAGTTACCGACAAGGCCAGACTGAGAAGTGTTATTTTAATATATATATATATATATATATATATATATATATATATATATATATATATATATATATATATATATATATATATATATATATATATATATATATATATATATATATATATATATATATATATATATATATATATATATATATATATATATATATATATATATATATATATATATATATATATATATATATATATATATATATATATATATATATATATATATATATATATATATATATATATATAACTTGGATTATATATATATGATGTAATTTTATTACATGATTGTTTGATGATTATTTTGATTTTTATACGAGGTATTTATACGACGTAGATTGTCACAAGGAACCCTAAATCCCCTAGTAAATTAATCGAAGCTATTCTCGTAGGAATTCTTGCTATCCTAGATCTAAACCAAGTTGTGGATATTTATGATCCCAACAAATGGTTGATATTCATAGAAATGTAGATATTAGTTGATTGTTATATTGAAAAAGAATTGGCGAGATTAAATCTGATATCGATGTCATGACGATCTTTTCATATAGAGTGGAGTTTGACAAAACGTTACCACCTAGAAAGATGTCACCTGATTCGTTGTCACCCAATTCTTAAATTTGAAAATCGAAAGGGTGAATGTTGCACTTGAGGCTGTCAATGGAATCATTACCCAAAAGCCTCATGCCACTAGTACCTTTCCGAGAAGTCTAATTGAATGATCGAGTCATCTCATGCTAGTGACTCATTTGATAATTGTTGTTGTAAGAGCTATAGGATTGGAAATTAAGTGTTGATCATATCGAGCTTTTATTGCCCTATTAAGGTTTATAAATAAGGTTGAAAGTATTGGAAAATGAGGTAGGATATCGAATTGAGTATAAATTGGTTAAAACTTGAATAAAGTAAAATTTAACGTGTATGGAATATGAGATTGTTAAGAGGAATCATTAAGTCCTATGATTGAATTATAAGGTTTTAAATGATTGTTAGATCGTGTTAAGTGTTGTTCCTAGGCCATTGTCCAATGATGAGGATGCCTAGTGTCCAATAAATAAATTGAAGAAATCTTCTTCTGAATTGGGACCGACGGATCTTCCGGGACATGTGGAACACCTAATGACTCTTGTAGATTAGTATTAATTGTGGTATCTTTTAAAAATCCCTAACTTAACTGAGATATCAGTTGGTAGGATGAGTTATGAAAATTGTATGACATAGTGACACGTAATGTGTTACGGTACAATTTTGACTTGTTTGTGATTAATGAAAAAGACTACTTTTGATTGCTAAATCCTACATGTATCGATGTTATCTATATTTTATTTCTTCATCCTAATGTTCGCATTAGTGATGCAACCATTGATCAAGTACTCATCTCGAATTGAGTTACGTTGTGGGTTATTCTCTTTGAAGTGCCATCAAGGTCATGAACCTCATGATTATTTGGCTAAAGCTCATTTCCTATCATATCGTAGTTAGTTCTTGGTGAACAAGCTTTCATCACTCTTTTTCAGATCACTCATTGTTTTTATAAGATAAAACACTATCCCTTGAGAAAAACTGATTTTTCATCACTATAAGGATTATTCAAAGTAAGATTTATAAGTGACTGTTATCGAAATGAGGTTGTTTATAAAGTATCTTGGAAACTTAACTGTTTTCATAACAAAGAAAATATTTGTAAATTTATTTTAGATTCTTATTTAAGAATTAAGCATGAAAATGTTTTTATTATAAACATGATGATAAAATTTTGACGAACTGAGTATTGCATCGTTAATCTTGAAATTGTATATAGTTGCGCGCCTACACACAATTTTGAATGGATCATGCAAGGCTGATTAGTAGTCACCATAAAACTAATGAATAAACACTACATTTTCTTTGAAGATTGTGAAAGATTAAATTTTATGAGATCTACAAAAAGTGCGAAATAGGGACATATTATTAGGGACACCTACATATGTGCCTGTAGCATCTATTCTTCTGAGTCGAATTTACTCATCTGTGGAAATTGTCTTATTTGACAATTGATAATTCTTTCTTGTCCAATTCTCCGTAGTGAGATTCTTAGGAAAAGTATCCGATTACCGAGTGTTGATACCCGACTGGATGTATCAACGTTCCTATCATTTCTTTTGATTAGTTTTCATTTGAATGACCTGGGTAACGATCCGAGGAGCTTTCGAATGCGTACTCGAGTCATGAAAACATGGGATATATTCATATTCGTTAAATGTTTTCGTCTGTATCTGATTTGAAATTCTCTCGCATAGATTATGCGTTAACCTTACTCTTTAATTGTAGTTGTGACTCCATACATCCTAGAACCTGTGAAGGATTATGAGTTATTATTAGTCCTTTGAGAAGTTCACATCTTATCGACGGCAATGAAACTAGAAAGTTGATAGTGCCAGTAGAATGGATTAATTGATTATGACATGACGACATTGTCTTAATTAATGGGAACTCGAGTAGAATTCCCCTAAATGATAAGATGTTGATTATCAAAAGTTATCCAAATAATTCTTGATGGATGACTTGAAATTATACCATGAATAGTTGTGAATCAGTCATAGATATTATAATCTATAAAAGAACCTAATATTAATTTATTAAAGATGTTTATGTTATCTGAAACTTTAGGAGGTATTTGCTGGTGAATTACCTAGACTTTCGCCATTAAGGCAAGTTGAAATTGGTACTGATTATATTCCCGGTGCTGCACCTGTGGCTTGTGCACTGTACGTCAGCACCATCTAAATTAAAGGAATTACCGTACAACTGAGAGACTTGTCAGAGTAAGATTTTATTCTATCGAGCTCGTCATCATGAAGAGCTATGGTGTTATCATTCCTTATATTTATAGATTACTGTGAACTGAGTAAATTGACAATCGAAAACGATATCCATAACTCGAAATGGAAGATTTGTTCGATCATTTACAAGGTTCTAGCATATGTTTTAAAGATTTGATCCACGGCATGGTTATTATCAACTTCGCGTCCGCGAAGAGGATTATCTATTCCAATCACTACATCCAGTACTTGTAATTAACATTATGAGTTTCACGTGATGTCGTTTGGATTGACTAATGCACATGTAGTATTCATAAATTTGGTGAATCATGTGTGTAGGCTGTAATTTGATAAATTCATGCTCGTGATCATTAAGGACCATTTGTTTGTTTATAAGAATAAGAATGAGTTAATAATTGGTTATAGACTGCCCTAAATTGGCCGAACAACGAAAACCTGTACCTTGAATATACAACATGTGATTTAATACTTAATCCCTTATATTAATTAACCATGTGATTAATAGATAATGGAATATAAATTGACTCTTTAAAAATTAAGAGCCCTTTTAAGACTTTGGGTTTTACTAAAAAGAAAAATAGAAATATGTTTTGACAGATATTTTATCAAAGAACTTTTGAGGGATTATTCTCTTATACCCAAAACATTTAACTAAACTCCTGTTTAGGGGTAAATGTTTTTGCATACCTTAAGACAACTTAAGAAGGATTGAGGAAACCATTTAAACCCTGACTTGAAATTTGAAACGATAATTTACGCTTTTCAAACTAAGAAAATTTTGACCAAAGTATAACCAAAGATTTTTCGAACATTTACGGATCTTATTAATTATTTTAATTATTTTTGATAAATCAACAAAAATCGTGTTAATTAAATTAAAAATTATTTTAAACATTTTCATATAATTGGACGGACTAAGAAATTTAAAATCTTTACGTTTACGTTTCATAAAGATTGAATATTTAATATTTAACTAGTCGTAATAATTATCGACGCTTTAGACGTCGGATTGAGTAAAACGGATAAAAATGATAGTTGAGAAGAAACTAAAACAGAGAAAATGTGAAGAAATAATTTTTGAATAAATACGGACATGATAACTATTCCATCTAGGAAAGTGAATGTAGATATCGACACATAATATAGAAAGGATAAAGAACCAATTGGGATGTGTTCCTTAGTAATGATAGTACAAAATAAAATTGCCAAACAATTTAAATATGAACGATGTTTGTAAAAAGGATAATATAGATAATAAAAGGGGGTTCGCGGCTAATGTGAACCATTAGAATTGAGAAGCCGATGGCGTTAAATGTATAAAAGGCCAATTGTGGTTGCCTAAATATGGAGATTTAGAAATGTAGTCATATTAAAATCTTGTAAGTATAAGTATTTTATTCATGACATTTATGATTTAATGTATTTTTATCTGAAGAAGTTGTACTAATGAAAAATTAGGAACGCAGACATTGCCTCATACATTAGTAAACGTCTAGCTATCGCAAAGGTCATCATCTGAATTTGATTCGATTTAGGTCATCGTCGACAGACTGACCAAATATGCTAATATCATTCTCGTTAATGATAAATTCTTGATGAAGAAATTGACTCTTTTGTATTTAAAGGAGTTATGTAAACATAGTGTACCGTATCAATCATCTCTATCAAGATCCTCGCTTTGCATCGAATTTCTAGAGATTTGCTCAAAAGTCGTTGAGAACGAATCTTGATGAGAATACTGTGTACCACCCCAATCGAAGGGATGAGGTAAAGTAACGATACAAAATACTATAAGTGTTGTTTAATGTTTGAACGATTGACCTTTGGTAATAAACCGTATAATCGTTTTCTTTTGGAGAGATTATCATTGATAATCATCATGTTAGGATCGAGATCGAATCTTGTTGAGATTTAGAAATTAGAGCATCTGTAAGCAAGAGTTGAGATGAAGACACCCGACATACACCCACTGTGAGTTGGACATGTCTTTTAGGTTTAAGGTTTCCTATGATGGCAAACCTAACCTTGCAAAATACTCGACCCGCGAGACCTGAAATGATTGTTGAAATTAGGATTTGATTATTGACTGCCGATAGTGGGCAGGAGGTTATGTGAATATGAAATGTAGATCTTGAAGTGCCAGATGGGTAGCGAAGTTATGCCAAAATTTTTAACTATGGAAAAATGATATAATGATCTGAAAGATCATGGGATATAAGTCCCCGTTATATGGGACCATTGAGATGATGAAAAAGATTGGTTTGAAAGGTATATAAGCTGGATCTACCCTAGGACTTCGAGAGCTGCGTGAATTATGTTTCGTAAATCGAACTTGATAAATAACTATCAAGTGAAAATCTGAATTCTTCTTGATAAAGTTTAGATCAGCGTAAAATTGCATTCATCAGAAACCCGTGAACATCATGGATAGAGAAAGTAAGTCAACATTTAGCCTGATCTTATTCCCGTAGTTATGTTTGATGAAACTCGCGTATTGTAATGAATTACACTTGTGAGAAAAGACCGAATGTGGAGGAAATACCCACATGGCTTTAACTTTATAAGAAGCGAGTAGTAAGATGATCTTCGAGGACAAAGATCCTGTTTAGGGGTAAATGCTGAGACAATCCGTCAATTTATGGTTTATATTTAATTCTCAATATTTATTTGAAAACACTATTTTAATGTTATAATATGAACTCACTTATTTTTGGGAAGAAATTTGGATTTACGTCTTGAAGTAGCGTCGACTACGTCTAAACCGGAGGATTCTACGTTACGAGCTTACGTTTACATACACCGTTTTGGTGACAGTCCGACATTTCAGAAAATAAATTTATCCGCGAATATTATTTTGGAGTTTTAAATTTGTGTTGGTTCATAAACTCACAAATTTACGAGAAGAGATTAGGACTTACGATTTTAATTTAACGTCCTTTACGACTAAACCAGAAACCTTAGGATTACGTATTTATGTTTTCGAACTCCGTTTTTGATGAGACAATTTTTATTAGATTCGTTTTGTGCCATTGATTCATAATTTATAAAAACGTTTTTCGTAAAATGACCCGAGGGCACGCAAATCAAGGAAACTAGAATCGAGGATTACCCGTAAATAAATGGGGATGAGACAATTGGGACACTTGTCCCACCCCCACTATAACCGGCCATATTAAGCTACACAACTCACTTATGTGTCAAGCTTACAAAGTAAGCTAACACACATGTCTTAGCCACTTTGTAAACTAGCAAAAGGGCCAAAACCACTTGCAACAAACCATTATACACATTCAACACATGCAAACCACCTCAAAATCCTCTCATCTCTCTCTCTTAGTTTGTCCCATATCACCCCAAAAACACCCATTTTGATCAAAATTTAACCACAAATATTTGTTATAATTAACATATGTTAATCTCCATTCAAAGAGATGAAGATTGGTGCAAGTTTTAACATCCAAGGAGGAGTTTCTATGGAGTCTTAGGGCTGATTTTCCACAAGGTGTTCATGAAGAATAGTGTTCTTGAAGATGATCTTGGTTATTCACAAGTTTCTCCATCAAAATCCATGTTTTGATCACAACCTACATCATCATGGTGGTATAAAGATTGTCCTCCTCATCATCTTGTTATCTTTGATTATGTAATCTTGTATTTCTTTTACTTATGTATATGTATATGATGATGAATGATGATTAGAAATATTGTGTGGGGATTTGATGTTGATAAACATGCTTAAAAAGATGAAAAACTATAAGAAACAAGGCTAAAATCTTGTTTAGATTGTTGGCTGTATAAAACAGTAAAGACTCATATGATAAACTGATAAAATGGCTTAAATATATTAATATACAGTAAGCTATATGTCTTGTACACATGTGAGAGTTGGCCATGCAATGGAATCATTAGGATGAGTGAGATATGATCAAAACAAGTTTAAAGTACAAATCTGAGTTTACTGTTTTGGACGATTTTTAGAAAATACTTAGAGGCTGATTCAACAGTAGCTATAGAAGAGTTAAATGGAGCACATATCATTAGTTTATGTCATAAAAATTTGAGCTTCTATCTCCATATAGAACTCTAGATATGGCAGTTTTGGTGAACATGAAAATAAAAATCAGATTTTGGGAAATTAAAGTATAATAGTATTATATAAGCACTCAAATAAAAATAGTATAAAATGTGAATTAAAACCCACTAACTTATATAATACATTTATATAAATATGTATAAGGATAAATAAATTGTCATTTTATAAAAATGGTATTTTGATAAGTTTTATAAGTTATAAAACTAAAAACATGATTTTTATGATTTTTTCGGCTATTACCGTAAAATTAACGTTTTTGTTAAATAAAACTTAGACAGATGGACCCGTCTAATGTGAACTTTATAAAACTCACATACTGATATATAAACATATGTAACAAGTAAAAACCGATAAAACCCGAACTATATAACATACGGACATTAACGGGCTAAATTAACGTTATTGGACTAATAAAACAACAAAATGGACTAAAACACTTATAAACTTATTTATTGGGATTAACCCATTTGGGGCCAACATGTAAAGTATAAATACTGATAATACAAGTATGAAATGGATTAATACAAGTTAATAAACTTATAATAGGCTTATTGGACCTAAAACACGTAAATAGGTAAAACTAGAAAACTAGTATAAAAGTTATCGACACATAACACAAAAATGAGTAAATGAGAATATGTAAACCCACTTGATCATCATATGTATAAAATCATCATATGTATACATAATTGTTATTTTAATAAAATCATTGGACATGAGTCTAAGACGAGTATTATTTGTCTAGGTTTCCGTGATTGAAGCACGTACCGTACGTCCGAATTGCCGATAACCCGCTTTCCCACATCAACGTGAGTTCATATCCTCGCACTCTTTTAAATGTTTTTATGAAATGTTTTATAAACCCGCAAGGGAGATAACATGTTAGTTTTTATAAAATAGGACACCATTTGTCCTGATTGTTTGTTTATTGATTTGGACCCGGATGATTTTATGACCCTATGAATGATTAAAGGACCCGATAGATGAAATAAAATGGATTATTAAAGTTAGGTTATGTCACTAAAAGTCCCATTAGCATGAATTGTGAACTACCGGGATTTGGTAGACGCTTATGCATATAATAGTCCTATTTGGGGACGATCACCCCAGTTCGCGCCTTGACGGTTGATCCCCGTCGTGCCACATTGATTGGTAAGCGAATTTATGTATGAGAAGATTTCCATAGCGTGACCTTTGTGACGACACGCTAATTTAGATGGGCAAATTGAGTTTTGGGCTAGCTACCCGTTGTTTGTTTTATTAAGGTAACAATGTCATGCGGCTTATAATAATCCAATTAACGAAATACTGCTATACGCTCCGAATTACGATGTATTGCCTGACTAGCAATACGGGGTCATACTATTGATATTATGTTCGTGTTTTGGTTTTATATAACCATATTCATATAACGGTTTTTATTTAATCTATACAACATTATAAAACGTATTGTATGATGTTTTTACGACATTGGCTCGTATAATGATTTTAAGGCAAATGCCTATATTATGATTTTCGATAAGGATTTGTATAAAAATGACTTTGGCTATTTTATGGCCTATTAAAATGATTTGTACGAAATGATTTTTGGTAATAATTTTATACCAACGTTATATTGATGGAATTTATTAAACTCTATGGTTTCACTCGGCGTTATTCCTGACCTTTTCTTTTAACATGTTTTATCTCAGGTACTTGAAGGTAATTCTCGGGAAGACAACAAGAATTCATGGCCCGCACCTAAACACTTATTTACATTCAAATGCTTTGTAATACTTTGTATGAAATAATATGACTTGGGACCTATGTAAATTGGATATTTATGAATGGAAATGCTTTATTAATAAACGGCGCGATTTTTAAGCGTTGTCTATGATGTGAGTAATGTGCTATCCCGTAACACCAACGAGTCTTCCGCTGTATTGAGTTGTATAAATTTGGGGGTGTTACAGTTAGTGCATTGGATAATGCATAATTGTCTCTTCCAAAGATCTTTCATAACACCTTCATAAAACCGACTCTCTAATCACTTCTCCACGAACTTATTCAGTTCAGCTTCACTACTCATCCCTCAATACTGTTTGCCACAAAATTCTATCTGCGTAGTCACTCGACTCCCCTTTTTATTTCCACGAGTTCTTAATCCCCCATATTATGTATTCACTTCATCACGATCCACTGGTTCAGCTCTTTGTAGCTCCACTCCGGTACTCGATCTGTCTTTCTTCGTCACGAACCATACGAAGATTCCCATCATAGTGCTTGTCACCTTTCCAGTCCTTGCAACTTCTGTGACTCCTTCGAAATCTCTTGCATCCTTCTAGCAGCCGACACGTATTCCTTTCAGCTCCTTGCTTCACGATGTAGCTCTTCACGCACTCCTTCTCGTCTCTATGATGTTACCTAGGAACTTCACACTGCCCAGTAGCTTCTAAGTTCAACTTATCTACCATAATATTTCTAAAGGTACTTCAACCCCTCAATGGCTCACTCTTCCTTACTTGTTGTACTTCACCATTAATCAGCCACCTACCAATCATTCTTTCACATCCATGTTTTCCTTCACGTGTCTACTACTACCTTGCCTCCATAACTATACCAATTCCCTTGCGTGTTATTTTCCCCATATTTCCTATAGTAGAAACTTTCTACTCTACCCTCACATCCGCTAGTAAGTTCATCAATCTCCTAATGGTACTTCAACCAACTTCTCATAGCATGACATCTCGTTCCCATGACTAGTCAACTAACTTTACTTACTCCCTTATTCCCGTAACCAATCTAAGTTTCAAAACTACACAAATCTTAATCATTCCTTAAACACAACCTTTAATGCAAAATACATCTCTCCATTCTAATATCTATCCATAAGTAATACTACCTCTCATCCTAACGTTTCCACAACCGCATAACTAAATCAACCATGACGTGGACCAAAAGAATTCCAAATGGTCGCGTCTCATAATAAATATAGGGTAAACTGAAATATCAACCATAACGAACCCTAGCCAAAACAACTGAAAACGAAAGAATGTAATCTGAAAGATTCAATGGAGTGTGCCAAAAACGAAAAATTAGACTCGTCACGACGTATTACCAAATTTCAATATCTTAGAAAATTTTAAATTTTCATCTCAATTAGTTACTTCACATTAGGACCGTATTTTAACACCAATAAATGAAATCATAGTCATATCTTACCATCTTCGTTACTATCAAAGGGCATAACTCAGTTAGTGTACTAAAACTCACTTTATATATCATCTCCTTTAACAATAAACTCATCTTTTATCTTAATTATTTTATCAAAGGTATCCACTAGTTAGTATAGTATAACGTTATTCTAAACATTATCTTGTTTACTCACATTAAACTAATTTCACTTGTTATTATGAAACCAATACGTGTTTATAAAATATGGTGTTTTTATTAACTTTATTCTATATTATAAATATTTTATATAATCCATTTAGGCTTGTTATAACGAACTATTACACGTTTACAAGGTGTGGTGTTATTATTATCATTATTATAATAAAATCTTCCTTTTTACTATTTTCGTCTATTTAAATACTTCTAAAATTTTAACTCCACTTTTAAGAAAATTATCGTAAAATTTCTTTACCCTTCATATGTATTATCACATGTTACCTAGAAAACTAATCCATTCATTGTCAATATATTTTTTTAACTTACTACCAATAAACTTAAAGAAAAGATATGTAAGTCAGGATATCATACCGTACACTTACAAAGTATTTTCAAAAGCATTTTCCTTTAATTAGCTAGACTCCTTTGCAAGAAAATTTGGTAGTTCTATTCATTTCAAATACATACCCGAATGTAGACACACTTCAAAATATTCAAAACTTCGTTGGAACTTCATCAAACTCCAGCATTAACAAACTATTTAAACACGAGAGAACACTAGGTACGTTCAAGTTTTAATAACTATTGAACGACCGTATATCATAACATAACATCTACTAGTATATATACCTCCGCATATATATATATATACCTATTAAATCTCCCAAAGCATACTCGTTATCATACATGTCAAGTCAATCGATCGCGTCATACACTCGTTTTTCCATACGATTAATCACCATCTCACCATGCCACAACAAGGCATAAAACCCATCACCAAAACCAACCCATATCGTGTGACCCTATAATCACACAACACGACTATAACCCAAAACATATAACATAAAAACCATAGCCATATTACAGGCAACCATTACATAAACCCCTATTGTACAAATACCCAAAATACAGATTTGATCATATACAAGCATGTACTAACTCCTTTTTCATGCAACCATACTTGGAAGTCCATCGATGTTGTGGCACGTATATAATTACGTAGGCCTCCCTAATTATATATGGCCCCTTTCACCCATGTACTCCCTCCTATGACGACACTTATAAGAATTAGTACTACACGGAACACATATATCTACCACGTATATACCACATAAAATACACTCTATGTGACAATCCGTCAATTTATGGTTGATATTTTATTCTCAATATTTATTTGAAAATATTATTTTAATGTTATAATATGAACTCACTTATTTTTGGGAAGAAATTTGGATTTACGTCTTGAAGTAGCATCGACTACGTCTAAACCGGAGGATTGAACGTTACGTGCTTACGTTTACATACACCGTCTTTGGTAACAGTCTGACATTTTAGAAAAATAAATTTGTCCGTGAATATTATTTTGAGGTTTTAAATTTGTGTTGGTTCATAAACTCACAAATTTACGAGAAGAGATTAGGACTTACGATTTTAATTTAACGTCCTTTACGACTAAACCGGAAACCTTAGGATTACGTATTTACGTTTTCGAACTCCGTTTTTGATGAGACAATTTTTATTATATTCGTTTTGTGCCGTTGATTCATAATTTATAAAAATGTTTTTCGTAAAACGACCCGAGAGCACGCAAATTGAGGAAACTAGAATTGAGGAGTACCCGTAAAATAATAGAGGTGAGACAAGTACACACTTGTCCCACCCCTTCACCATGTGGCGGCAAGAGTAAGCTACACAAACACACTTGTCCTAAAGCTTAATAAACAAGCTAACATGTAACTAAAACCACCAAAACAAAACACCTAGTTTCATTTGTTACATGCAAAAAACTTCATTCTTCTCTCTTCCTCTCATTCTTGCCGTCCCATCTCAACCAAAACACTCCATTCATACAAAATTTTAACCACAAACATTTGTTATAATTAACATATATTAATCTCCATTCAAAGAGATGAAGATTGGTGCAAGTTATAACATCCAAGGAGGAGTTTCTATGGATTCTTGGGGCTGATTTTCCACAAGATATTCATGAAGAATGGTGGTCTTGAAGATGGTCTTGGTTTATCACAAGTTTCTCCATCAAAATCCATGTCTTGATCATAACGTACATCATCATGGTGGTATAAAGATTGTCCTCCCCATCCTTTTGTTAATTTTGATTATGTAATCATGTATTTTCTTCTTAAATGTATATATGTATGATGATATATGATGATAAAAATATTATGTGGGGATTTGGTGTTGATAATCATGGGTAAAAAGATGAAAAATTATATGTAAAAGTGGTTAATCTTGCTTAATTTAGTAGGCTGTATAAAAACAGTAAATAACCATGTCATGAACTGATAAAATGGCATAGATTAATGGATATACAGTAAGTAATATTTCTTGTACACATGTGACAGTTGGCCATGCAATGGAATCATTAGGATGAGTGAGATATGATCAAAACAAGTTTAGAGTACAAATCTGAGTACACTGTTTTGGACGATTTTTATAAAATACTTAGAGGCTGATTCAACAGTAGCCATAGTAGAGTTAAATGGAACACATATCATGTAGTTTATTTCATAAAAATATGGGCTTCTATATCCATATAGAACTCTAGATATGGCTGTTTTGGTGAACATGAAAGTATAAATCAGATTTTGGGAAATTAAAGTATAATAGTATTATATAAGCACTCAAATAAAAATAGTATAAAATGTGAATTAAAACTCACTAACTTATATAATACATTTATATAAATATGTATAAGGATAAATAAATGGACATTTTATAAAAATGGTAGTTTGATAAGTTTTATAAGTTATAAAACTATAAACACGATTTTTACGACTTTTTCGGCTATTACCGTAAAATTAACGTTTTTGTTAAATAAAACTTAGACGGTTGGACCCGTCTAATATAAACTTTTATAAACTCATATACTGATATATAAACATATATAACAAGTAAAAACCGATAAAACCCGAACTATATAACATACGGACATTAACGGGCTAAGTTAACGTTATTGGACTAATAATACAACAAAATGGACTAAAACACTTATAAACTTATTTATTGGGCTTAACCCATTTGGGCCCAACATGTAAAGTATAAATACTGATAATACAAGTATGAAATGGATTAATATAAGTTAATGAACTTATAATAGGTTTATTGGACTTAAAACATGTAAATAGGTAAAACTAGTAAACTAGTATAAAAGTTATCAACACATAACACTAAAATGAGTAAATGAGAATATATAAACCCACTTGATCATCATATATATATAAAATCATCATATGTATACATAATTTTTATTTTTAAAAAGTCATTGGACATGAGTCTAAGACGAGTATTATTTGTCTAGGTTTCCGTGATTGAAGCAGGTACCGTACATCCAAATCGCCGATAACCGCCATCCCACATCAACGTGAGTTCATAGCCTCGCACTCTTTTAAATGTTTTTATAAATGTTTTATAAACCCGCGAGGGAGATAACATGTTAGTTTTTATAAAATAGGACACCATTTGTCCCGATTGCTTGTTTATTGATTTCGACCCGAATAATTATATGACCCGATGAATGATTAAATGACCAGATAGATGAAATAAAATGGATTATTAAAGTTAGGTTATGTCACTAAAAGTCCCATTAGCATGAATTGTGAACTACCGGGATTTGGTAGACGCTTATGCATATAATAGTACTATTTGGGGAAGATCACCCCAGTTCGAGCCTTGACGGTTGATCCCTGTCGTGCCACATTGATTGGTAAGCGAATTTATGTATGAGAAGATTACACAAGCGTGATTATTGTGACGACACGCTAATTTAGATGGGCAAATTGAGTTTCGGGCTAGCTACCCGTTGTTTGGTTTAGTAAGGTAACAATGTCATGCGTCTTGTAATATTCCAATTAACGAAATACTGCTATACGCACAATTACGATATATTGCCTGACTAGCAATACTGGGTCTTATTATTGATTTTAGGTTTGTGTTTTGTTTTATATAACCATATTCATATAACGGTTTTTATTTAATCTATACCACGTTATAAAACGTATTGTATGATGTTTTTAACGACAATGGTTCATATAATGATTTTGAAGGCGAAAGCCTATATTATGATTTTGATAAGGATTTGTATAAAATGACTTTGGCTATTTTATGGCCTATTACAATGATTTGTACAAATTGATTTTCGGTAATAATTTTATACCGATGTTATATTGATGGAATTTATTAAAATCTATGAATTCACTCGGCGTTATCCTGACCTTTTCTTTTAACATGTTTTATCTCAGGTACTTGAAGGTAATTCTCGGGAAGACAACAAGAATTCATGGCCCGCACTTAAATTATAATTTCCATTCAAATGCTTTGTAAAACTTGTAAAAAATACAATGACTTGGGACCTATGTAAAGTTGATATTTATGAATGGAAATGCTTTTATTATTAAACGACGCGATTTTTATGCGTTGTCTATGATGTGAGTAATGTGCTATCCCGTAACACCAACGAGTCTTCCGCTGTATTGAGTTGTATAAATTTGGGGGTGTTACAGTTTGGTACCAGAGCTCTCGTTATAGAGAACGAAAGATTTTTAAAACCAAGGTTTTGAATAAAACATTTCAAAATCTTTTAACTATAAACATTTTTATAAAAATGTCTAAAAATCTTTTGACTATAATGGTTGTAATACCAGTGAAAATGCCGTATGATGCTAAGTTATTGTCTCAAGAGTTGTTCAGTATGAGCATCTCTCTTAAGTTGTGGCTCACTAGTGGATGTGATATCCCGAGCCCAACGTCATTTATTTAATCCTATTTTACGAATATTTTTGAAATTTTAAGAAATTGCGTTTGCTATATATTTGACGGTTTAAGTTGAAACCAACGTTTACGGTCGTAATTTAACGTTTGACGATTTAAGAAGAACCGATGACGACTACGATACCGACGGATGCCCAAAATTTATCTTTTATTATCGATTGATCGATATTTGAGTTTTTCGAGATTTTATTTTTATTACGTGTTAAGTCGAGTCGGAACCATGTGTATATTCGTTTTGTGTGCGTTTAAACTATTTAAAAGCATTTTGAGGTAGCCGGGGCAAAACCCGAATCCTGTAAATTTTCAAAACAACTAGTGAGTCATTCCCGCAAACATTTGAGGTCGTTTTCAAACAAGGCCAAAAGATTAGCCAAATTTCACCAAAGGTCCCTCCATTTTTACAAAAGGGAAGAAGGAAAACACACAACACAAACATTTCAAAAAAAAAATTCTTCCTTCCCCTTTCTCTCCCATGGCCGCCGGCCACCCTAACCACCATCACCACTACCATCATTTTTTGGGGGTTTTTGACAAATCCAATCAAAGACCCATCCTCCTTTCATCTTTGTAAGTCTATCTATCCATTAAAATCACACATGCAACATCTTTAATTTTTCAAGAATCAATGATTTTTCAAAAACATGTTTTTAATCTAATTAAACCCATTTATTGTTTAATTCATGTGTTTATAATGATAATTAATCCATAAAACATGATGGGGATTAAGTTTTTGGTCTTCCACAGCCCCAAAAACCCACGAAATTGGGGGGGTGTTTGGGTGTTCATGGTGTTTGATGATTTTGTTGGTGGGTTTGTGTTTAGAAAGGTGTTTTTAGTGTTTTTAAATTGTTTAAACCTATTGCATGTATGATTTAAGCTTTGGGTTTTGATGAGGATTCGATTCTCATGGTGTTATAGGGTGTTTGGGTGTTTGGGATTGATTATTAGATGTTAGAATAGGTCTAGGTAATGTTTGATTGGATTGAAATCAAGTGTTAGGGTGATTTTGAAAGGGTGATTTTAGACCAGATTGTTCAAGCATGTTTTTCGTGGGTTTAACTTTGTAAACAGGTCATAAACATAGGATGTAGTTGTAGAGCTTTGTTTTAGCTTCGTTTCGGTATAAAGTAGAGCTTACGACTCCAAACGAGTCAAAAGTTATGATATTTTAAAAGTTCGTGTACCGGGAGATGAGAATCAACACAATCCGAATTTGTGTTTGGTTTTGGGTCAAATCCCGGGGACCATAGATAGAGTTTGGTAAATGATTTAAAGTTAATTTTTGGTTTCAAACCTGCATTTGTGAGTCTATTTTTAGACTTAGGTGACAAATGGGTCAATGGTATATTTCAAATGGGTCAAATGAGTCAAACTTGGTCAACGTGCAAAATCAATCCGAAAAACGTAGGTTTAGTAATGTCTTGAGTAACGGGTCGTAAAAGCGAAAACTTTTAATGGGATCAAAAATGGGTTTTCTACAGGTCTTAAGGTATTTTTGAGAATTATCCCAAATTTTATAAAAGGGTATAAGTCTAGGAAAACAGCCCATACTTTTGGTAAGTATCGGCGAAACCGTAAAATGGATAGTAAATTTAATAACATTGATAAATGGTATAAGTCTAGTAACAACTACTTGTTTGGTTTTGGCGTGAGTTTTCATAAGCATTAAGTGTTTCGATTTGCGTGTGTTTAGTACAATTATGTACGCGGTGTATTGATTTGGTTTTCGTACTTTGACTTTTAGGTCAAGTGTTTGATTATCCCGGGCATCCACATCGTCGGTGACATTTCTCGTTACGTCTTCGCTACAACCACTACTACTACGCAAGGTGAGTCTATAGCCTCGCTCTTTACTTATTTCAAATGATTTTACCCGCGAGGGGGATACATGCTATTTAAATGGAAATGAACATAAGTCATGAATGATTGTTGGACCCGAATGTTGCCTCGAAATTGTGTTGAGTACCTAGTTGCAAAAGGCCCTAATTTCATGAACTATTAACTATTGTTTAATCCTAGTGTGGATTGAAAATAGCCGCTTATACAATTTGTAGTACTACGGGGCTAATGACCCAATGCTAGCCGAGAATCTGTACGTTGAGTAAGTTCTGCGATAGATTATCTTGTATGAGAGATAAGGTATAATTGAAACTGATGCCTTTAGAAGGGGCACTGGTTTCATCTGAATCACACCGGTAATTATTACGCGGGTGATTGAGTTAACGGATTAGTGTCATGAGCTTAAACACAATTGTCATAACCTTGAAAATAGATTGTGAGTACGACAATGCTATTGAATGATCATGATTGGTTTTTAATACTTATGTTCAAGTTATGATTTGATAAACCTATAGATTCGCTCAACCTTTGCGTTGACGATTTTAAGCATGTGTTTCAGGTAACCAAGATTGATAGCAGCGGAGGATGCGAGGATGGAAGTTGTTGTGGCTTGGCGTTCTACTTTGTTTTTCCTCCCTTATTTAACTGAAAACTCTTTTATATTATGTCATGTGAACGAAAGTGTACTTTTGGGTTGAGATTCAGTGGGGACCTAAACGCAACTCTGTTTTGCATTATCTTGGGATTTGGAAAACTGTAGACTTTGATGTTTTAATCAATCTTTAATTTATGTTTAAACTTTTACGTCTCTTTGAGTCGTTTAATATAGCTTATGTGTGATGATAACTACGTAGCACCCAAATGTTGTAGTTCCGCTGCGCATAGCATTTGTGGGGGTGTTATAGATTGGTATCAGAGCCATGAGTTAAAGAGAACTAGGTCGTTTTGAAAAATCCTAAACTATAACTTTTGGTGTCGTAAGAAATTATCCAAGCACACAACTATCCTGCATGGCTCCGATAAGATTTCTTTACCATCGCTTTATATTTTAGATGTATCCCTCAAACTAACACGAATTCCCTAGTATTTAGTAAGTAAATACTTTGATATATATTGAGATATATTGTTGTGTACGTTGAGTACTTATTATCGTAATTTACAAATTCTCGTAAGATTATCTTATATGTTGCATGTATTTGGCATAACGGGCTACATTGCATTACATGGAAACACTGCGTTGTAATCCTACGTGTATGTAGGAATGATTGTATGTATAAGTATGTATATAATATGGTATTTAAAGGCATTGCACGCGAAGCAATGGTCCTTGTGTGATTATCATACATTTAAAATGCGGTTTTGTTGAGAATTCAGCCTCACCGCCAATTATTAATCTTGATAATTAATTTATTATTCGAATAACCGAGTGTGAACCTCGTTTGATACTCTATATACGTAAATGATGCTTCGTAACATATTTTATATCGACTAGATCGATCTCGATTGTCGTTATCGCACCGTGATGTGTCATTTTGGACATTTTCTTTTGAAACCTAATTTACTTACGTATTACTTTATTTCCTTTATTCCTAACGGGTTTGATATGTTAGTTGGCGCAACTATAATATAGACGAAGTATAATCAACGATTCGTGCATCTTAGCGACGAATCATGTGTGTATATTATGAAATGTGGTTGAGGCGTGTTGCCATTTAATCGTTGTTTACTATTCTACTTGAATTTAAAAATGCATTTTAAAAAATAGACTAGCGTTGTGATCAAGCGTGATAGCTTGAAATTTGGTTGGTTTGTGTTAATTTTGTGGTGTACGATGTCGAGACTCATTCGAGGCCGATAACAACATTTAGTTGACATACATATTCTCGTTTCGTTTATTTCATTTCATTTTGTTGTTTCATTATTTTGAATTCGACATTATACATGACGAGGTCTGACAATTGTGTGAGTTAAATAAGCATTAAACTTTGTTGATCGAATGATTTAAACATAAAGTGTTTTACATATTAAATAAATGGCGAATAAAACTTTTGGATAAAAATGACTGATGATGTGTCTTGTAACAAGTAAAAATAAGTGTAGAGAAGAAATGGACAAAGTGAAATTATTTTTCCTTCAACCTTGGTTGGTAAATTGTAATAAGTAATCTATATTACTCGTAAAATCCTTATTTTTTATATATTAATAATTTGATACTAAAAGCTTGTGATGGAACTGTCAAAATTTGTTTAATATAATTTGAAAAAGGAGTTTATAATAAAATTTACGATCTGACTGTTGAGTATATATAACTTGGATTTAGTATGAATTAATTTTCGGGTCAATGTAGCAAACTTTTGGCGTATCTTGTAATATAAAACACGAGTAGAAGAATTGGTCATGTATTTTGGAGCTAGAGACTTTGTAAAAATTAGTTTTATTTTAAACATAAGGTCATGTTATATGCATTGGTATAAACTAGAACTCGTCACTCGTTGTAGTAAATAAACTGGGATAAAATCGGAATATACACTTTAAGTATGAAATTATACTGCTTGAAACAAATTACTAAATATTGATGGAACGTTATTTTATTCCGTTGTGAGATGTGTTAATTTTAAAATTGTTTGATAACGAGCTAAAGATTAAAGGTTAAATTTTATATATCTTTGAATTATTGAAATAAGCATCTTAATTATTTATTATTATTATTATTATCGAGATTCAAGTGTCGACTAAAATCAGTAATTATCCGAAATAATACTACGTGAAACTTCTTTAGCATTTGAGTCGAATCGCGCGAATATGAGTTAACAAAACAGTTTTAAGGAAAACATGTGTGTAATAAAAAAGTCAAGGTTAATTTTAAGAGTCAATTGGACTAATTTGAGTTGTGTTGGTTACTTGTATATAGAGATTTTCAAACCTAATTATTTTACCAGTTATAATAACCGAGTCACCGAATCAACTGATGTTAGAAATTTTCTTGCAATTGTAATTTTTCTAGAAATAAAAACTTTGTATAGATTGAAAAAAAATGAAAGGTATAAATTCTTTAATGGGGTAACACAAATTAAAAATGTGCAAATGTTCGGTTTTACAATATACAAGGTAACAGTAACTAGAAAATGCAAATGGAGCACCCAACAAACGCATATTTGTATTATTTTCTTAAGACGTAATATTTTGAGTCACGATTGTTCGATCGTACGACATCTCTTCTTTGATTTTATGAGTCTGTATCTAAACTTGAGTAGTCATGTGATTGTTTATTTTAATATTTTCCATGATATGAAACCATTATTATTATATTTATTTTAAAACTACTATTTCGCTAGTACTTGATGATGAGGGTATGTCACCCGGTATATTTTGTCCTGTTCATGGACGTTGTGACTTTTCTTCTTTCGGTTAATGGAACCTAAAAATTATGTATTTACTTGAATGATGTTATGATTCTTCATTAAATTGGTTATTTATTAATATTGAACAAAAGCGAGGAGGCGAAGCCGCTTTACCGAATTGTAGAGGTGAAAGAACTCGATCTTCCTGGTGTAATTGTTTCTATTTGACCAAGTGATTATTCTCCTCTACCCGTATACCCTTGGTGGGATGTGTGTGCAACTCGAGACGATGGGAATTATGATCGTTGTTTTATTTTTATTTTTTTTTACGCTTGTGTTGATATTCGATTTTTACTCCATGTATTCGTAGATCGTTGCCGTTATCCTGAGACTTTTGTCATATATTTGAAGTATTTTCATTTCTAATGTAGTTAAATTTTAGTTGGAAATTATATTGCTCGTTTACCTTGTTCGATCTCATTGATTTTTGATTTTATTTCTTGTTGTGCTTGCAATGATCTTTAATCTTGAACCACCTTACTGTTATTTTGTGAATAGTCTATTTTGAAAATATGTGTGAGTGTGAAATGTTTCGTTTAACCAAATGTAAATGGTGTCGATTTATTTACTTAATTATTTATTTATTTTCTCATAAAAAGGCAAAGTAAAAGTATGTTTCCAAAGTGGACGAAAAATGTTTGATGTGTTTCCTAAAACGATAGTAACAATATTTTCCCATTTCAGATTCCATTTCAAATAATTTAATTATTTTGAATATTATGTCGAAAGCTTTTGTGGTCGTATTTGGTATGTAATAATAATGTTTGCGTCATAACTCGATCCTCAATTATGCACAGCTTAGCTAACTATGCATAATTCGGGAAGGTTCCTGTTTTGTTAATTGTCGTTGCTTGGTCCTCAAGTATGCATGATCTAGCTAATTATGCATAGTTTAGGAAGCGCAATGTAGTTTCAAATAAATTGGTCATCTTTAAAACCGGTAGTGTTTTTGATAAATGTTTGGATGAGAAAGTTTTAAAAATGGTGGTTCCTTATACAAGTAATCGTATTCTCTTTGATTCCTAAAGAAAATCCTGAATTTTATGTGTTCCTTGAAATCTTTTCTTTCATTTGGCGTTGACTTGGTAAGTCACCTTAACCGAGTAATTTTGGAAAATGTTTTTATGTGTTGAATGTAACATGTGAATTTCATCGGAATCACGAGGGTGTTGATAAAATACCAAAGGGGCGCGAATCGACACTGAGAAGAGTTTTTAACAAAAATAGAAGACTTCCGAAGTAGAGGAAAACCGAGTTCAAATAACTCTGAGGGAAATGACGAAGACTTCTCCTACATCAAATGTATCATACTTTATATATTTTCTTTTCTTGTTCTTTTGATATGTCAACGACACGAGATAAATTGTTGAAGTTTACCAACTGTGCATCGCTAGTTAGAAGACAATTCCATTTGCCGTCTTCATTTATTTAAGTGAGGAATCCTCTTTGCTTGACTCAACCATCCTTGATTATCGATGGTTAAACGATAGATATCCATAGTTGATGTTTTTGTGGTAAACCCTTGCCTTTCATGTATTTATGTGGTAAGTGATCTGGTCGAGTGATCGTAAGTTGTGAGAACTTGAGACGACATTATCCAATGAAGTCTGATCATGGAGAACACGTGCCATGTAATATATTTCTTTTTATATTTAACTGTGAACGGTGATGCTTGTTGAGGTTTTGACCACGTTTGGGACGAAAGTAAGATGGTGTTCTTGTAATATATATATATATATATATATATATATATATATATATATATATATATATATATATATATATATATATATTTTGGGTATGGATCCGTGTGTGAGCACCCTGCGAGGGCATATGTTTGTATTTTATTTTTTTTGAATATGCATCCATAGCTAGCAAGCTCGTAAACCTTCTTTAACTTACAATTTTTCTTTTGACTGGACTCATCCGGTATCCTGTCAATATTTCTTATTTTTTCATGGCTTGGCTGATTAGCAAGCATGAGTTAACTTGATTGAACTGATTGATTTGGCATGGTTTGGCTATGTTGTAAACATGTCGTAATGTGATTGTATGTGTTTCATAATGGCTTTTGTGTTTGATTGGATTGTGATGTCTTCGAGAGAGTTATGTATACGTCGAATGATTACCGTATCGATGAATTCGTTTTTGACGAACTAGGTTTGTATGTACATAATATTGTGATTAAGGTGATTTTGTATGACTAGTATTAATTACTTCGTATCGAATATTCTGAGCGTTTTCGATGGGGTTATGTGTGACCCGTGCGATTTTATTTTGTGAAGTAATTGTTTTTATGAGATGATGGACTAAGTGAAAGGACGATTCGAACGTTGGAAGATGTGCTCCGAGCGTGTGTGATTGATTTTGATAGTTGTTGAGACCGACACTTGCCGTGGTAGTACCTTTGTACAACGACTTTTACCATGTTAGCCTTGAAGCTATAGCATTTGAAGAATTACGTTGATGAAAATGTAGATCGCCAGTTGGATAGAATGAAGTAGGAAAAAGTAAGTTGAATGGACTTGAGAGGATTCGAGAGACTATGGAAGAGATGGTGCAGATTTAGAATCACTTGTTAACCGCGGGAAGCTGTGGTAAGAGATGGGTTGATAACCGTAGGAAGAATTTGAGAAATTGAAGTGGAGATCATGGATCGAGATGTTGAGAGATTGAAGAAAGGTATAATCCTCATGGTGAAGGTGTGATGGAACCCGAGACGTGAACCGAAGTCCACATCGGAACGTAAAGACCTCTTTAGGAAGAAGTACCCTTATCTTTCTAGTAGTACGAAATGCGAGTATAAGAACCGGAGAGCGCCGGGACGTCGCTCCCTTAAGGAGGGGAGGATGTAATACCAGTGAAAGTGCCGTATGATGCTAAGTTATTGTCTCAAGAGTTGTTCAGTATGAGCATCTCTCTTAAGTTGTGGCTCACTAGTGGATGTGATATCCCGAGCCCAACGTCATTTATTTAATCCTATTTTACGAATATTTTTTAAATTTTAAGAAATTTCGTTTGCTATATATTTGACGGTTTAAGTTGAAACCAACGTTTACGGTCGTAATTTAACGTTTGACGATTTAAGAAGAACCGATGACGACTACGATACCGACGGATGCCCAAAATTTATCTTTTATTATCGATGGATCGATATTTGAGTTTTTTGAGATTTTATTTTTATTACGTGTTAAGTCGAGTCGGAACCATGTGTATATTCGTTTTTTGTGCGTTTAAACCATTTAAAAGCATTTTGAGGTAGCCGGGGCGAAACCCGACTCCCGTAAATTTTCAAAACAACTAGTGAGTCATTCCCGCAAACATTTGAGGTCGTTTTCAAACAAGGCCAAAAGATTAGCCAAATTGCACCAAAGGTCCCTCCATTTTTACAAAAGGGAAGAAGGAAAACACACAACACAAACATTTCAAAAAAAAATTCTTCCTTCCCCTTTCTCTCCCATGGCCGCCGGCCACCCTAACCACCATCACCACTACCATCATTTTTTGGGGGTTTTTGACAAATCCAATTAAAGACCCATCCTCCTTTCATCTTTGTAAGTCTATCTATCCATTAAAATCACACATGCAACATCTTTAATTTTTCAAGAATCAATGATTTTTCAAAAACATGTTTTTAATCTAATTAAACCCATTTATTGTTTAATTCATGTGTTTATAATGATAATTAATCCAAAAAACATGATGGGGATTAAGTTTTTGGTCTTCCACAGCCCCAAAAACCCACGAAATTGGGGGGTGTTTGGGTGTTCATGGTGTTTGATGATTTTGTTGGTGGGGTTGTGTTTAGAAAGGTGTTTTTAGTGTTTTTAAATTGTTTAAACCTATTTCATGTATGATTTAAGCTTTGGGTTTTTATGAGGATTCGATTCTCATGGTGTTATAGGGTGTTTGGGTGTTTGGGATTGATTATTAGATGTTAGAATAGGTCTAGGTAATGTTGGATTGGATTGAAATCAAGTGTTAGGGTGATTTTGAAAGGGTGATTTTAGACAAGATTGTTCAAGCATGTTTTTCGTGGGCTTAACTTTGTAAACAGGTCATAAACATTGGATGTAGTTGTATATCTTTGTTTTAGCTTCGTTTCGGTATAAAGTAGAGCTTACGACTCCAAACGAGTCAAAAGTTATGATATTTTGAAAGTTCGTGTACCGGGAGATGAGAATCAACACAATCCGAATTTATGTTTGGTTTTGGTTCAAATCCCGGGGACCATAGATAGAGTTTGGTAAATGATTTAAAGTTAATTTTTGGTTTCAAACCTGCATTTGTGAGTCTATTTTTAGACTTAGGTGACAAATGGGTCAATGGTATATTTCAAATGGGTCAAATGAGTCAAACTTGGTCAATGTGCAAAATCAATCCGAAAAACGTAGGTTTAGTAATGTGTTGAGTAACGGGTCGTAAAAGCGAAAAATTTTAATGGGATTAAAAATGGGATTTCTACAGGTCTTAAGGTATTTTTGAGAATTTTCCCAAATTTTATAAAAGGGTATAAGTCTAGGAAAACAGCCCATACTTTTGGTAAGTATTGGCGAAACCGTAAAATGGATAGTAACTTTAATAACATTGATAAATGGTATAAGTCTAGTAACAACTACTTGTTTGGTTTTGTCGTGAGTTTTCATAAGCATTAAGTGTTTCGATTTGCGTGTGTTTAGTACAATTATGTACGCGGTGTATTGATTTGGTTTTCGTACTTTGACTTTTAGGTCAAGTGTTTGATTATCCCGGGCATCCACATCGCCGGTGACATTTCTCGTTACGTCTTCGCTAGAACCACTACTACTACGCAAGGTGAGTCTATATCCTCTCTCTTTACTTATTTCAAATGATTTTACCCGCGAGGGGGATACATGCTATTTAAATGGAAATGAACATAAGTCATGAATGATTGTTGGACCCGAATGTTGCCTCGAAATTGTGTTGAGTACCTAGTTGCAAAAGGCCCTAATTTCATGAACTATTAACTATTGTTTAATCCTAGTGTGGATTGAAAATAGCCGCTTATACAATTTGTAGTACTACGGGGCTAACGACCCAATGCTAGCCGAGAAGCTGTACGTTGAGTAAGTTCTGCGGTAGATTATCTTGTATGAGAGATAAGGTATAATTGCAACTGATGCCTTTAGAAGGGGCACCGGTTTCATCTGAATCACGCCGGTAATTATTATGCGGGTGATTGAGTTAACGGATTAGTGTCATGAGCTTAAACACAATTGTCATAACCTTGAAAATAGATTGTGAGTACGACAATGCTATTGAGTGATCATGATTGGTTTTTAATACTTATGTTCAACTTATGATTTGATAAACCTATAGATTCGCTCAACCTTTGCGTTGACGATTTTAAGCATGTGTTTCAGGTAACCAAGATTGATAGCAGCGGAGCATGCGAGGATGGAAGTTGTTGTGACTTGGCGATCTACTTTGTTTTTCCTCCCTTATTTAACTTAAAACTCTTTTATATTATGTCCTGTGAACGAAAGTGTACTTTTGGGTTGAGATTCAGTGGGGACCTAAACGCAACTCTGTTTTGCGTTATCTTGGGATTTGGAAAACTGTAGACTTTGATGTTTTAATCAATCTTTAATTTATGTTTAAACTTTTACGTCTCTTTGAGTCGTTTAATATAGCTTATGTGTGATGATAACTACGTAGCACCCAAATGTTGTAGTTCCGCTGCGCATAGCATTTGTGGGGGTGTTATAATGGTGCCGAAGAATTCCCGAGTTACCGACAAGGCCTGACTGAGAAGTGTTATTTTAATATATATATAACTTGGATTATATATATGATGTAATTTTATTACATGATTATTTGATGATTATTTTGATATTTATACGAGGTATTTATACGACATAGATTGTCACAAGGAACCTTAAATCCCCTAGTAAATTAATCGAAGCTATTCTCGTAGGAATTCTAGCTATCCTAGATCTAAACCAAGTTGTGGATATTTATGATCCCAACAATTGGTTGATATTTGTAGAAATGTAGATATTAGTTGATTGTGATATTGAAAAAGAATTGGCGAGATTAAATTTGATATCGATGTCATGACGATCTTTCCTTATAGAGTGGAGTTTGACAAAACGTTACCACCTAGAAAGATGTCATCTGATTCGTTGTCACCCAATTCTTAATTTGAAATCAAAAAGGGTGAATGTTGCACTTGAGGCTGTCAATGGAACCATTACCCAAAAGCCTCATGCCACAAGTACCTTTCCGAGAAGTCTAATTGAATGAGTGAGTCATCTCATGCTAGTGACTCATTTGATAACTATTGATGAAGAAGTTATAGAATTAGAAATTAAGTGTTGATCATATCGAGCTTTTATTGCCCTATTAAGGTTTATAAATAAGGTTGAAAATATTGGAGAACGAGGTAGGATATCAAATTGAGTATAAAATTTGTCGAAACTTGAATAAAGTAAAATTTAACTTGTATGGAATATGAAATTGTTAAGAGGAAGTCGTTAAGTTCTTTGATTGAATTATAAGGTTTTAAATGATTGTTAGTTTGTGTTAACGGTTGGTCATAGGCCATTGTCCACTAATGAGGATGTCCAGTGTCCAATAAATAAAGTGAAGAAATCTTCTTCTGAATTGGGACCGATGGATCTTCTGGGACAGGTGGAACCCCCATAACTCTTGTAGATTAGTATTCAATGTGGTATCTTTTAAAAATAATCCCTAACTTAACTGTGACATCAGTTGGTAGGATGAGTTCTTGGAATTGTATGACATAGTGACACATAATGTGTTACGGTACAATTTTGACTTGTTTGTGATTAATGAAAAGACTACCATTGATTGCTAAATTCTACATGTATCGATGTTATCTTTCTTTTATTGCTTCATCCTGATGTCCGCATTAGTGATGCAACCGTTGAACAGGTACTCATCTCGAATTGAGTTACGTTGTGAATTATTCTTTTTGAGTGCCACCGAGGTCATGAACCTCATGATTAATTGGCTAAGCTCATTTCCTATCGTATTGTAGTTAATTCTTGGTGAACAAGCTTTCATCACTCTTTTGCAGATCACTAATTGTTTTTATAAGATAAAACAGTATCCTTTGAGAAAAATGAATTTTCATCACTATATGGATTATTTAAAGTGAGATTTATAAGTGATCATTATTGAAATAAAGTTGATTATGAAATACCTTGGAAAACTTAATTGTTTTCATAACAAGGAAAATCTTTGTAAATTTAGTTTGATTCTTATTTAAGAATTAAGCATGAAAATGTTTTTATTATAAACATGATGATAAAATTTTGACGAACTGAGTATTGCATCGTTTATCTTTAAATTGTATATAGTTGCGCGCCTACATACAATTTGGAATAGACTATGCAAGGCTGATTAGTAGTCACCATAAAACTGATTAATAAACACTAAATTTTCTTTGAAGATTGTGAAAGATTAAAATTTATGAGATCTGCAAGAAGTGAAAAATAAGGACATAGTGTTAGGGACACCTACATATGTACCTGTAGCATTTATTCTTCTGAGTCGAATTTACTCATCTGTGGAAATTGTCTTATTTGACGATTGACAATTCTTCCTTGTCCAATTCTCCCGTAGTGAGATTCTTAGGAAAAGTATCTGATTACCGAGTGTTGATACCCGACTGGATGTATCGACGTTCCTACCATTTCTTTTGATTGGATTTCATTTGAATGACCTGGGTAACGATCCGAGGAGCTTTCGAATGCGTACTCAAATTATGAAAACATGGGATATATTCATATTCGTTAATGTTTTCGTCTGTATCTGATTTGAAATCTCCCGCATAGATTATGCGTTGACCTTGCTCTTTTTAGGTTAGTTATGTCTCCAGATATCCTTGAACTTGTGAAGGATTATGAGTTATTATTAGTCTTTTGAGAAGTTCACATCTTATCGACGGCAATAAAACTGAAAAGTTAATAGTAGTAGAATGGATTGATTGATTATGACACGACGACATTGTCTTAATTGATGGGAACTCGAATAGAATTCCCCTAAATGATAAGATGTTTATTATCAAAAGTGATCTGAATAATTCTTGATGGATGACCATATCCTACATCCATACTTGAAATTTTACCATGAATGGTTGTAAATTAGTCATAGATATTATAATCTAGAAAGAACTTAAAATAAATGTATTAAAAGATGTTTATGTTATCTGAAACTTTAGTAAGTATTTGTTGATGAATTAACTGGACTTTTGCCATTAAGGCAAATTTAAATTGGTATTGATTATATTCCCGGTGCTGCACCTGTGGCTTGTGCACTGTACGTCAGCACCATCTAAATTAAAAGAATCACCGTACAACTGAGAGAGTTGTCGGAGAAAGCTTTTATTCTACCAAGCTCGTCATTATGAAGAGCTATGGTGTTATCATTCCTAATATATATATTGATTACCGTGAACTAGGTAAATTGACGATTAAAAATCTATATCCACTACCCAAGATGATAGATTTGTTCTATCATTTACAAGGTTCTAGCGTATATTCGAAGATTTGATCCATGGCATGGTTAACATCAACTTCGCATCCGCGAAAAAGATTATCTATTCCAATCACTACATTCAGAACTCCTAATGAACATTATGAGTTTCATATTATGTTGTTTGGATTGACCAATGCACATGTAGCATTCATAAATTTGGTGAATCTCGTGTGTAGGCTGTAATTTGATAAATTCATGCTCATGATCATTAAGGACCATTTGTTTGTTTATAAGAATAAGAAGAAGTTAATAATTAATTATAGATTGCCCTGAATTGGCCGAACAATGAAAACCTGTACCTTGAATATTTAACAAAAGATTTAAGGCTTGATCCTTTACATTATTTTACCATGTGATTAATAAGATAATGGAATCTATAATGACTTTTCAAAGATTAGAACCATTAAGACTTTGGGTTTTACCAAAAAGAAAGCGCAAATGTGTTTTGACAAAGGTTTTATCGAAAAGAACTTTTGAGGGATTATTCCCTTATACCCAGAACATTTAACTAAACTCATGTTTAGGGGTAAATGTTTGTGTATAACTCAAGACAACCTAACAGGATTGAGGAAACCATTTAAACCATGACTTAAAATTTGAAACGACAATTTTTGCTTTTCAACTAAGAAAATTTTGACCAAAGTATAACCAAAGATTTTTCGAAAATTTATAAATCTTATTAATTAATTTCGATAAATCAACAAAAATCTTGTTAATTAAATTCAAATTTATTTTTGAACATTTTATATAATTGGTCGAACTAAGAAATTTAAAATTTTTACGTTTACGCTTCATAAAAATTAACTAATTATTATTTAATTACTTGTAGTAATTATCGACGCTTTAAACGTCGGATTGAGCAAAACTGATAAAAATAATAGTTAAGATAGAACTAAGACTTAGAAAATGTGAAGAAAGAATTTTCGAATAAATACGGTCATAATAATTATTCCATCTAGGAAAGTGAACGTAATTACTGACACATTATGTATAAAAGATAAAGAACCAATTAGGACCTGTTCCTTAAAAATGAAGGTGCAAAATAAATTGCCGAACAATATAAAAATAACTAATATTTGTAAGAAGGATAATATAGATAATAGAAGGGGTTCGCGGCTAATGTGAACCATTAGAATTGAGAAGCCGATGGCGTTAAATGTTTTGAAGACCACTTGTGATTTTCTAAATATGGAGATTTTGAGATTTAGTTATGTTGGAATTTTATATGTTTAAGTATTCTATTCATGTCATTTCTGATTAAGTATATCTTTGTCTAAAGAAGTTGTACTGATGGCAAATTATGAAGGCATACACCGCCTCATACATTAGTAAACGTCTAGCTATTGTAAAGGTCATCATCTGAATTTGATTCGATTTGGGTCATCGTCAACAGACCGACCAAATCTACGAATATCATTCCTGTTAATGATAGATTCTTGATGTAGAAATTGACTCTTTTGTATTTAAAATAGTTGTGTAAACATGGTGTGCCTGTATCGATCATCTCTATCAAGATCCTCGCTTCGCATTGAATTTCTAGAGATTTGCTCAGAAGTCATTAAGAACGCATCTTGATGAGAGTACTGTGTACCACCCCAATCGAAGGGACGAGGTAAAGTAACGATACAAAATACTATAAGCGTTGTTCTATGTTTGAATGATTGACCTTTGGTAATAGACCGTCTAATCGTTTTCATTTGGAGAGATTATCATTGATAATTATCGTGTTAGTATCAAGATCGACTCTTGTTAGGATCTATATTAGAGCATCTGTAAGCAGGAGTTGGGATGAAGACACCCGACATACACCCATTGTGAGTTGGACATGTCTTTTAGGTTTAAGGTTTCCTATGATGGCGAACCTAACCTTACAAAATACTCGACCCGCGAGACCTGAAATGATTGTTGAAATTAGGTTCTGATTATTGACTGCCGGTAGTGGGCAGGAGGTTATGTGAATATGAAATGTAGATCTTGAAGTGCCAGATGGGTAGCGAAGTTATGCCAAATATTTTAACCATGGAAAATGAATTGATGATCTGAAAGATCATGGGATATAAGTCCCCGTTGTATGAAACCATTGAAATGATGTAAAAAGTTGGTTTGAAAGGCATATAAGCTGGATCTACCCTAAGACTTCAAGAGCTGCGTGAATTATGTTTCGTATATCAAACTTGATAAAATGTCTATCAAGTGAAAATCTGATTGTTTCTTAGTAAAGTTTAGATCGGCGAAAAGTTGCATTCATCAGAAACCCGTGAACATCATGGATAGAGTAAGTAAGTCAACATTTAACCTGACCTTATTCCCGTAGTTATGTTTGATGAAACTCGCGTTTTGTAATGGAATGCACTTGTGAGAAAAGACCGAATGTGGAGGAAATACCCACATGGCTTTAACTCTATAAGAAGCGAGTAGTAAGATAAGATGATCTTTGAGGACAAAGATCCTGTTTAGGGGTAAATGCTGTGACAATCCATCAATTTATGGTTGATATTTTATTCTAAATATTTATTTGAAAACATTATTTTAATGTTATAATATGAACTCACTTATTTTTGGGAAGAAATTTGGATTTACGTCTTGAAGTAGCATCGACTACGTCTAAACCGGAGGATTCAACGTTACGTGCTTACGTTTACATACACCGCCTTTGGTGACAGTCCGACATTTCAGAAAAATAACTTTGTCCGTGAATATTATTTTGAGGTTTTAAATTTGTGTTGGTTCATAAACTCACAATTTACGAGAAGAGATTCGGACTTACGATTTTAATTTAACGTCCTTTACGACTAAACCGGAAACCTTAGGATTACGTATTTACGTTTTCGAACTCCGTTTTTGATGAGACAATTTTTATTAGATTCGTTTTGTGCCGTTGATTCATAATTTATAAAAACGTTTTTCGTAAAACGACCCGAGGGCACGCAAATCGAGGAAACTAGAATCGAGGAGTACCCGTAAAATAATAGAGGTGAGACAAGTACACACTTGTCCCACCCCTTCACCATGTGGCGGCAAGATTAAGCTACACAAACACACTTGTCCTAAAGCTTAATAAACAAGCTAACATGTAACTAAAACCACCAAAACAAAACACCTAGTTTCATTTGTTACATGCAAAACAACTTCATTCTTCTCTCTTCCTCTCCTTCTTGCCGTCCCATCTCAACCAGAACACCCCATTCATATAAAATTTTTACCACTAACATTTGTTATAATTAACATATGTTAATCTCCATTCAAAGAGATGAAGATTGGTGCAAGTTATAACATCCAAGGAGGAGTTTCTATGGAGTCTTGGGGCTGATTTTCCACAAGATATTAATGAAGAATGGTGGTCTTGAAGATGGTCTTGGTTTATCACAAGTTTCTCCATCAAAATCCATGTCTTGATCATAACCTACATCATCATGGTGGTATAAAGATTGTCCTCCCCATCTTTTTGTTAATTTGATTATGTAATCATGTATTTCTTCTTAAATGTATATATGTATGATGATATATGATGATTAAAATATTATGTGGGGATTTGGTGTTGATAATCATGGGTAAAAAGATGAAAAACTATATGTAAAAGTGGTTAATCTTGCTTAGTTTAGTAGGCTGTATAAAAACAGTAAATAACCATTTCATGAACTGATAAAATGGCATAGATTAATGGATATACAGTAAATAATATGTCTTGCACACATGTGAGAGTTGGCCATGCAATGGAATCATTAGGATGAGTGAGATATGATCAAAACAAGTTTAGAGTACAAATCTGAGTACACTGTTTTGGACGATTTTTATAAAATACTTAGAGGCTGATTCAACAGTAGCCATAGAAGAGTTAAATGGAACACATATCATGTAGTTTATTCCATAACAATTTGGGCTTCTATCTCCATATAGAACTCTAGATATGGCTGTTTTGGTGAACATGAAAGTAAAAATCAGATTTTGGGAAATTAAAGTATAATAGTATTATATAAGCACTCAAATAAAAATAGTATAAAATGTGAATTAAAACCCACTAACTTATATAATACATTTATATAAATATTTATAAGGATAAATAAATGGACATTTTATAAAAATGGTAGTTTGATAAGTTTTATTAGTTATAAAACTATAAACACGATTTTTATGACTTTTTCGGCTATTACCGTAAAATTAACGTTTTTGTTAAATAAAACTTAGACGGTTGGACCCGTCTAATGTAAACTTTTATAAACTCATATACTGATATATAAACATAAATAACAAGTAAAAACCGATAAAACCCGAACTATATAACATACGGACATTAAAGGGCTAAGTTAACGTTATTGGACTAATAATACAATAAAATGGACTAAAACACTTATAAACATATTTATTGGGCTTAACTCAATTGGGCCCAACATGTAAAGTATAATTACTGATAATAAAAGTATGAAATGGATTAATATAAGTTAATGAACTTATAATAGGTTTATTGGACTTAAAACATGTAAATAGGTATAACTAATAAGCTAGTATAAAAGTTATCAACACATAACACTAAAATGAGTAAATGAGAATATATAAACCCACTTGATCATCATATATATATAAAACCATCATATGTATACATAATTGTTATTTTTATAAAGTCATTGGACATGAGTCTAAGACGAGTATTATTTGTCTAGGTTTCCGTGATTGAAGCACGTACCGTACATCCAAATCGCCGATAACCGCCATCCCACATCAACGTGAGTTCATAGCCTCGCACTCTTTTAAATGTTTTTATAAATGTTTTATAAACCCGCGAGGGAGATAACATGTTAGTTTTTATAAAATTGGACACCATTTGTCCCGGTTGCTTGTTTATTGATTTGGACCCGAATGATTATATGACCCGATGAATGATTAAATGACCCGATAGATGAAATAAAATGGATTATTAAAGTTAGGTTATGTCACTAAAAGTCCCATTAGCATGAATTATGAACCACCGGGATTTGGTAGACGCTTATGCATATAATAGTACTATTTGGGGAACATCACCCCAGTTCACGCCTTGACGGTTGATCCCTGTCGTGCCACATTGATTGGTAAGCGAATTTATGTATGAGAAGATTACACAAGCGTGATTATTGTGACGACACGCTAATTTAGATGGGCAAATTGAGTTTCGGGCTAGCTACCCGTTGTTTGGTTTAGTAAGGTAACAATGTCATGCGGCTTGTAATAATCCAATTAACGAAATACTGCTATACGCACAATTACGATATATTGCCTGACTAGCAATACGGGGTCTTATTATTGATTTTAGGTTTGTGTTTTGGTTTTATATAACCATATTCATATAACGGTTTTTATTTAATCTATACCACGTTATAAAACGTATTGTATGATGTTTTTAACGACAATGGTTCGTATAATGATTTTGAAGGCGAAAGCCTATATTATGATTTTGATAAGGATTTGTATAAAATGACTTTGGCTATTTTATGTCCTATTACAATGATTTGTACAAATTGATTTTCGATAATAATTTTATACCGATGTTATATTGATGGAATTTATTAAACTCTATGAATTCACTCGGCGTTATCACTGACCTTTTCTTTTAACATGTTTTATCTCAGGTACTTGAAGGTAATTCTCGGGAAGACAACAAGAATTCATGGCCCGCACTTAAATTATAATTTCCATTCAAATTCTTTGTAAAACTTGTATAAAATACAATGACTTGGGACCTATGTAAAGTTGATATTTATGAATGGAAATGCTTTTATTATTAAACGACGCGATTTTTATGCGTTGTCTATGATGTGAGTAATGTGCTATCCCGTAAGACCAACGAGTCTTCCGCTGTATTGAGCTGTATAAATTTGGGGGTGTTACACTCTATATATATACCGTATAGGTAAAATAAGAACATCTCACCCTAAATTCATTCATAACTCGAGGCTCAAACGTCAAACCAAATCAATAACAACAAAATATCCAACATTAAAAAAAATGATCATAACCATTTAAGCGGAAATTCGAATCTACTACTAGTTGCAGACTCAACATCGGTACTATCCTATTATTACCTAGCGCACCTCTTCTTCTACGCGACATGGGTAACACTAAATAGATTCCTACACTTCCGGTTCATACGTCGCATCACTAGAAAATAAATGAATGTACTTACATATATTATATCTCAATAAGTAAGTATGAAGGTAAATAAATATCCAAAACGAAATTAACACTTATGCACTGCATATACTATAATGCACACATACCCCTATGACACCTACATGCATGGACCCTTAAGCTATAGACTAGGATACTAGACTAGGCAACCTAATTCTCTATAACCATTGTCTCTGATACCATTCTGTCACACCCCACCATGACGGAATATGGGGCGTAACGTATGGATATCATCACAACAATAGCGTGTCTACAGAGATAACTAAATGAATTGGAAATATCATAAATGATGACACAATGTCATGAAGATATCACAAACAATGTAGACATCTAGGTAAGTAGGTAACAGGTCTACCTCTTACCAAAGACATACAATTAACAAATACAAACATATAGGTGTCTACAAAGTATCACTTATTCAAACATAAGTAAATACTAAGAGGAAAGGGGGTTCCTCCAATGCAATCCTAAGCCTCCCAGCTAGCAACTCCTATTCTCACGGTTAACCACATTATCACCTGAAAGAGACACTAAAACACGTCAACATAAAGTTGGTTAGGTTTAGACTCTAACCCCAAAATAGTTATAAGCTGTGAATAACAACTATCAATAAAAGAACATATGGACAATGTGTTACAATTATGCATTAACAACTACCATTCAAGATTAACCATACAATCACAATTCCAAGGCATCAAGCCTTACCAATAACCACAATTTCCAAGGCTCCCAGCCTTACCAATAACCATGGTCCCATAGGCGCCCATACACCTATGAACCAATCCCAAGGCCCCGCCTTGTCAACATCCCCTTGGTACCAAGTCAAACCACAATAACAATCAAGAATCACATAGCGGTTAATCACATAAATGTACACACAAGTCCATCACAAACCTTAAAAACATTCACAACACTAGTTACAAAACCACACAGTGTCTCTTCCATCCCATCTGGAATTCAAAACATTTATAAATCATAGAAACATGGGACTATGAAACTCACCTGAACAAGCTTCTCCAAGTACCCGCACTCTAGCAAAATCTAAACACACAAACGTATACAATCAAGACATGAACCACATACCAAAATGGCTCATCAATCTATGATGGAGATCTAACCTTGTCCTACAACTTAACCCCATTTATATGCCATATGCATCTCATGACACCCCTCTATAAAGCCCTTAAGTTAGTTTAGTTCATAACTCGCCCCGTTAACATTTAACCCAAAACAGTCTCGTTTTTCATACCTTAAACTATAGGTCGAACACCCCCTTAACCAAATCAACTTCCTCTGTAAAAGAAACCCTATTCCCTTACATGTGTTAGCTAACTCTCCCCTTTGTCCGTAACCTTGAAGACACTGTTAAGGCCTCCATATATATATATATATATAGAGAGAGAGAGATGGGATCAATAGAGAACTTTATCTCAATAGAAAACCTAGAAAACCTCATATCAACCGTTGGATCAAGCTCTTTCCCTTTTTTTTTCTTCTTAAGTCTAAGGACCTTTTTGTCACTTTCTTTATAATCTAAGGGGTGATTTTGTATATTTTTTTAATTTTTTATTTGATAGCGTTTTTTGCTTTCTCTTGTTGGTGCTTTTGTTTTTCCTTTTTTGAATTGTGTCTTTGGTTGCTATTGTCCGTGTTTTTGCTCGTATTTTATTTTCTTAGCTGCCAACGCTTTTTAATACTTTCCAATGACTCCTTTTTTTGTTTAAAATTCTATAGATAATTATATTATCTGTACAGCTGCAACTTACGAGAACTATATTGCAAGAAAGGTTAATCCAACATTTTTCAGAGATGTTAATCCAACATTTTTCAGAGGTTTGTACTATCAACAACATAAGTTACATACTCCACACTAATCGCTATACACATACACGTTTTATTAACTGCATTCACCAATAACAAGATAAAGTATGCAAGACCAATCACTAAGCCTAAGCTTTAAAAGAAAAAAGCAAAAATCTGGTCACAGCTCACGAACTTATGATCCTGACATTGTGGCAGAAGCGGTCACATCTAGCTATAATCCCTTCATCTTTGGATGCTTCTGTAGCGTCTTGTTTTGATCCTGACATTGTGGCAGCAATGGTCACATCAGCTGCAACAACACCCAGCGTTTCACTACCTATATCTTTAGAAGCTCATCTATCTTAGTAAATGTGGCTATACCTCCAACTAGTAGAGCCCTTAAGGCGAGTGTCGGTTTTACACTCATGTTTGATGTACCCTGCAATATACCAATACTATAGTTTAGTACCAAAATAGATATGTTATGGTACATAGGAAATGTGAGCACTCAAAACAGATTAATAAGAACGCAAGAGTCACGCAAAAGTTCATCATAAAATCAAAGTAATACAGTAATATTAGGATCCTTACAATAACATTGCAAATGGAAACACAAATCAATATCATAACTAATTGATGCCTTAAATAGATAAAAACCACAACATCAAAATTAGTAGTAAAGTACCATACTTGACGCCTACATCAATATGATGCTCTAATTTTCACTAGCAGATGGCTTAAAATGCACTTTAAAACTTATGCAGTGCTTTACATCTACAAACAGGACCCTGGATATTAAATTTACGAGACCCGCATTTAAGAATATAAATTAGAATCATATACTAACAAAATCTTAAATAGTTGATCAAAAATACGGTGTAATCGAGTGAGCCAGCATACCTCCTACATGACATAATCGTTCCCCTTCAAAAATATCTTAACATTCTATCGAAAATAAAGTGAACAAATTAGCAACGTATAAAGGATTACAAGAGAAATTGCAAGTACAGACCCTCTAATTCTATCCATTCTATTACCTCGTACATATTATAAGTTTGTCATTTAAGCTAATTAAAGCCCACGGAGAAGACTGAAAAGTGCACAAGTAAAACAAGTATGGAATGTGTAGACGAATCTCGCTTATATACCTCAGTTTTGTTTTTAAGTTGATTTATGTCGTTTTGTTCTCGCTCAGTTGGTGATTTACTAGCCGTTGCTTGGGATTAACTTGGCCTATTTGCATTAGATGTCACAATTTTGGCCCATTACAGATTAAAGCACAAATATTGGTTAAAATTTTGCATGTAAAGCTTCAAATGCTAGTGGGAACAAGTAGAGGATGCCAACAGGTCAACGTTTCAAACATATCAAAATTCGTCCAAAGTGTATTATATACTCATTGATGCCCTAACATACTCATCGATGCACTAAATATACAAAGAGATTCCGAAAAGTACCCAAAATGATGCACTAAAGTATCTCAATGGATGCACTAAACCTTTTTTCTTACACAAACTCGCATCCCACTTACTCTCTAACAAATTATTCTTTTACAATAATACATTTTTTTTCTCTCATCTTGCTTTATTTTAAATTTGTACACTCAGTCCACATCCTATTTCCAAACCGAACAGACCTAATCTGTAATCCCGAATCACACCTTAACTTACACACGCACGGTTATTAGATTATTAACTGGATTTAACACATTTTTCTTACTCAAAAGTTAATGCAGGCAAACAAGTGCTGTAATCGAAACTGTATTAAGTGGAGAATATACAACTTTTAAATGCCAAGAAGAGAATGTGAGGTTGCAACATAGCGAGTAAATTAAGCTATTTGTTTAGTCAAAATAGAATGCTTGCCTGGTTTGACACATACAACACACTTCAAAAACTGTTGTAATCAGGCCTAGTCACCTCCACATCCCAATGCATAATCTCTTTCACCCATTGTGTAGACATGAACTCCAAATCTTTTACGGCCTTTTGCAATCAAATAAATTCTCAATTCCTCCCAGTCAGGGGTGCGATATCTGAAGATGACAAGTTGAGGAGACAAAAAATGCCTTAATTATAAACAAACAAATGCCTTAATTTTAACATATAGATGCCTTAATTTTAACATATAGATGCCTTAGTTTTAACAAACATATGCATTAAATTAAGCGAACAAATGTCATCACTTTAATAAACCTACGATACATCTATTTTAACAGTCATGGGTATATAAGGTAAGGGGTACATGAATATTACCATTTTTTTTCCTAAAGGTTCAGGCTCCCCAATCTCCACGAAATGTGTCACTCTCAGATCCTAAAAAACCATCAGTTGTTCCAATCTGTAATCGATGAACTTTGATGAAAAGTTGTATATTATGAGGCATACATACCTCTGCTAGTTCTTCGGCTGTTACTGAATTGCAATAGTTCTTCCTCTGTCCATTGTATGTTTAGGGAATCTCATAGAATATGTCTATGATTGGTTGGTGAACTGTGCATACAACAATTCTACTATAAAAGCACACTTATAATCGAACTACGACGCATAAAAATTCTACTATAAAAGCATACAACCATTAACAGATAGAGGGTTCCCCTATAAAGATATGATCCACATCTTATGGTGCATTTCACAGAGATCAATTCCGTTCCATACTCAAGAGAGCCATTACTAAAAATTCTCTACTGTTGACGTCCATAAGTTATAGTAGTCATAATTTCTACACCAAGTCCAAGCGGTAGCCAAAAATTACTAGTTTTGCATTCCTACCCGCCCATTTTGCGTCCTCTAGATGCTATTTTTCAAATATGAAACTATCATTCTACAGACACCTTACATACTGCATATTTTACCCTAAAAAGGCATATAATCACATCCAACAATCAAATTAGACAACTGGCTGACCTTTCTTCTTTGTATGGCTAGATGATATGGTGATAAACTTTAAACAATAATTCAAATATTATTACATCATAATATATATTTTGAACAACACAATTCTGAATCTACACAAGTGCCTTAATATTACACATTTTAACAAAAATACTAAATATCATACCTGGTGTCGTATGTATTTCCAGCGACTGTCACACATATTAATAAAAATAGAGGTGGAAAATCTTGCCCATTTTGATAAATATAGGCACTTTTTGCCCAGTTTTAAAAAAAATGGGCCACTTTTTGCCCATTTTTTATTATTAATGGGCTAAACGGGCGCATATGTAAAAAAACTTATGGCCTTAATGGGCGCACATGTAAAACACTAATTAGGCTACTCGGCGGATATTTTATATTTAGTTTTTATCCCCGGCTTTTAAACAAGTATTTTTATTTTTTTAATTCTACGTTTTTATATGTCTTTTTCTCATTTTAGCTTGCGCCCGTTTAGCCCGTCCGTTTCGCCCGCCCGTTTTGCCTGTGCCCGTTTGGCCCGCGCCCGTTTAACCCGTCGCCCGTTTAGCCCGCCCATTTTACCACATCTAAATAAAAAAATTAGGAATATCGTCATTCTTTACCTTTCTATTGACACCACAATCAACACATTTCTTCACCAACCACTTGAATCAGCTACTTAATGTTTAACACACAAATTATAAGTACAATGAATCATAGTTCTAAGAACCAACCAATTTTCAAATCTAGAAATAAACATCTTCCGTACAATATTTAGTATTTAAACTCAATAATTTTTCAATAATCGTATAGTTGTATACTTTGATAGACGACAATGTTATCCATATCTAACCCTATGGTAAGGATTACCATTTGACAAACAAAAATCAAATTTCACACTTGTTGTGAGTAGAGATAACGAAATTTATAAATTTCTAGTATCGACTTCACATCACGTTTTCGAAAAACTTCACATTAACCAGCATTTAACTATCCATATCTAAAAATTAAGTGTCACACGAATTCGATCCCATAACAACATAGGTAACCAGCAATTACATTCGAGACACTTACTTTATCTAATCCAAACCAATTTGATACTCCAAATCATTCTCTTGAGCACAATTAGGTTTCTGCTTTCAATAAACGACATCATTTCGATCTAGTAAAGCGCATAAAACCATAAATCAGCAACAATAAACATACATACCCTAATACGAGCAGTAGCATCTTGACCAGATCGAAGCATTTGAGCAATATCATGCCTTATTTGTCTCACCACAACTTGCCTCTTGTTCTTCAAAAGTTTTATTCGCGCGACTGCTAGCTTCGCAGCCGTTTTACTGTAACAAAAAAACAACATTTCTTCAAATTAAATAAAAATCAAACCCTAATCTAAATTATCCAAACAGACATCAAATTTATTAATTTAAAAAGGATACTACCATTGAGAAGCGTTAAATCGTGTGAAGAAGAGTGACGGTGTGATGATCTTAACAGCTTTCTTCCAATAGCGTCCTCCTGCCATGTGAATGATCTAATGGGAGGTCGGGTGTTTTATATTGAAGGAGGATAACGAACTCATTGTGAGAAACGGTCGATAACGATGGCCGGTGGTGATCGATAGATAACGACAATCGGTGGTGTTCGATGGAAAACGACGGCGAATGTGGTGGTGGGTGATGTGTTCTGGATGAAAAAGCGAAGTGGGTTAGGAGGAAATAGATTTGTGTTAATAAGAATTTGAAATTGATAATTATAACCCTCCCACGTTTTATAATTATTGTTGTTTACCCCTCCGCTTTTAGATGTTGCAAAAGCCACCTTGAACATTTGTTTTCTAAGTTTTCTACGAAAATAAGGTTTTCTCTAGAACCCATCCCTATATATATATATATATATATATATATATATATATTATATATATATATTATATATATATATATATAATATATATATATATATATTATATATATATATATATATATATATATATATATATATATATATATATATATATATATATATATATATATATATATATATATATATATATACATATATATATATATATATATATATATATATATATATACTTTTACCTATCAAGAATTTACTGATTTTGAACATATGAAAAGTTTGTTATGATCAGAGGGTCTTACCCTAACCCATTTGTTTAGACCTCCTTAAAATCTTTTATTTAATATATAATCTAAGTTTCATGTTCGTTTGAAGGTTCCAATATAAACCTAAGTACCCCAAACAATTCAAAACATAAAAAGAAAACAGGCTGATCCAAAAACTGTTTTGACACCCGACTGATGTAACCTGTTTTTGACCCACTTCCAGACCACCAATTTAGTTCTCGTTTCTTGCATTTGAAAGCCAACTCAGTTACCTTTCCAGAGGATATAAGATTCGAAAATTAAAAGTGTGTAAAACTCTATATATGATCAAAGCAATGACCTAAAAATTCTGCCCAGTTTTTAAAAACGAATTTAACATAATTAACCAAATTAATTACCCTCATCATGTTTAAACATTAACCCTAATTATTCTAATCATGTATATATCATTGTGATAACATTAAATTACAGATTTTCGAATAAACACTAACCTAGATCCATCATATAATGATTAAGAAAGAATTAAAAACAATTTAATTAAAAGGGTTTGAAGAGTTTACCTTAGATTTTTGGAAAACAAGATTTTTGATGAAGAACCCTAATTTTTTCCATGGATTTCGAATCACTCATGATCTTCAGGGATTTTATGATGAGTTTTTATTAATAAAAAGTTTTTGTATATTTTCCTAACAAGTCCTTGGCCTAATACAAAAGCCCGGTTCCCCTTTTTCCTTTTTTTTTCCTTTTCTTTTTCTTTCTTGCATCCCAAAACCGACTATACCCCTTTAATTTTGTTTTTTTTTTCTTTTTATTATTAATAATATTACCTTAATTTTACTTAATTTATTTCAGCTCTTAAAGCCTCCAAAACCTCAAAACCATAAAACTAGTCAAATTTACGCGTATACCGTAAAAGACGTAAAAATATACAGTTTTATAAAAACTCTTGAAATATGAAATAAACTAATTAAATAAGTCCTAAATGACCTAAAACCATCCCAAAAAATACTCACGTGACTAAATACCTCTTCCGAGACCCCTAAATGCAAAATCCTAAACCGTAAAAATACGATTTTCTATAATACATATACGTATACGTAAAACCACTAAATAACACTATCTCATTTCATAGTCACTACCATGTGGGTTCATGAACATGAAATAACCGTTCCTTGATTTACTTATGAGTACCATATACCCATAAACGATATCCAAACCTCACTCCAAACACACAAAATAAACACATAAGCACATAAAAGCACATATTTGCACAAAACACCTTAAACTATAGTCTAAGTGACGAACCCCAAAAACCATGGTTGTCACACAAAGTGAAAACAGTCAGAACCTCGAGCGACGTAAACCTCTGAGTCAGAAGTGACCCGTGGGTCTTACCTGATTGTTCACTTGCCACTTACATCCCAACCACATGATCTAGGATGGTGGCAAACACGTGTCATGTATCCAAAAACCCATGACTATCAAGGCAACCCTATAAATAAGTCGCCCCTACGGCTGTGTATAACACACAGTCTTTTCCTTTATTTCTGCCATTAAAGCTTTCCTCATTAGCACCACCTTCTCACGCACGGATCCCTTCCCACGCAGGTTAGAATACCACGCCTTTATCTCATTTATTTAGTAATGGCTCAAAGAAACAACCCTCTATTGGATCCGTGCTCAACGTAATGACCCAGGAGAAATTGGAGCAATTTTGCTCTGATTTCTTCATTCATAGCAACCTACATCCTTCTCTCCCTGGTGCAGGGGATCTCATAACTGAGGCGCCCCAGGAAAAAATTGGCCTATGCACTCGTCTGTTCGATGCGGCCAACTACCGCATTCCTTTCACTCGTTTCCTTGTAGATTTCCTAAGATATTATGACGTACATATCACCCAACTACACTGTATAGGCACATGTAAGATTAGTCAGTTTGAAATCCTTTGTCGCGCAAGAAGAATCCCTCCTACCGTAGAGTTATTCAGGCTATTTTATACCCCTAGTGTGACAACCGTGGTTTTGAGGTTCGTTACATGGTTTTAAGTCATTTAGGACTTAGTTAATTAGTTTATTTCATATTTCAAGAGTTTTTATAAAACTATATATTTTACGTCTTTTACGGTATACGCGTAAATTTGACTAGTTTTACGGTTTTGAGGTTCGGGAGGCTTTAGGAGCTGAAATAAATTAAAGGAATTTAAGGTAATAATAATTAATAGTTAATTTACAGTAATATAGTTAAAAAAGTCGGCCATAGGGTGTTGGGCTTGGTTTTGGGCCAAATTTTGCTTAAGGAAAGGAAGGAGAGCCCAGTTTAAGTACTATTAGGCTTCCTGATTAGTTTTAATTACCCATATTACTCTCTTTAGCCCCCAAAACGATTTTTATTTCTCCCAAACCTAATATGAGTCGTGATTAGCAAGGCTGGATGAAGAAAACCCAATTATTCAATTATGGTTTAAGGTATGCGCTAAAACTATGCTTAATTAACGTTTAATTTACGTATGTAACCTAATATGATGGATTAGGGTTTGACATTCATAATTTTTAATTAGATTTTGTTAATAATCTGTAATTAATGATGTAATTAATAGGTTTTTATCCTTGGAAATTGTTTTTAGATTTTAATTAGGGTTTAGGTATAATTAATTAGACTAATTATGTTAAAATCGTTTTTTAAAAACTGGGCAGAATTTTAGGTCAATTGTTTTGACCATATATAGAGTTCTACAAACTCTTATTTTACGATCCAAGTATCCTTATAAAGGTAATTGAGTTGGATTTCAAATGCAAGAAACGAGAACTAAACTGGAGGTTGGGAAGTTGGTCAAAAACAGGTTACAACAGTCGGAGGTCAAAACAGTTTTGAAATCAGCGGGTTTTCAATTAATGTTTTAGGGTGATTGGGGTACTTAGGAGTACACTTGAGCCCTATAATGAGCATGGGATTTTGTTTATATATTAAATAATAGACCTGAAGGGTGGCTAAGCAAATGGGTTAGGGTAAGACCCCCTAATCATAACAAACTTTTTGTATGTTCAAAATTAGTAAAATCCGGATAGACAAAAGTATATATATATATATATATATATATATATATATATATATATATATATATATATCTATATATATATATATATATATATATATATATATATATATACATATATATATATAGATATATACATATATATATATATAGATATATATATATATATATATATATATATATATATATATATATATATATATATATATATATATATATATATATATATATATATATATATATATATATATATATATATATATATATATATATATATATCGGGGCCTTAACAGTAGCTTTAAGGTTGGGGAAAAGGGTAGGTGTTAGCTAACATATGTAAGGGCATAGGGTTTCTGTTAATGCAATAATGACTAAAAACGTTACTTGCATTTTTCGGTCTCGCTTAGTTTTGATTACAACAATATGTAAAAACAAGTATTTACAAAAACAACGAAGAAGGGATTGATTATGACGAGACATATGCACCGGTAGCTAGATTAGAATCAATTAGAATCCTTTTAGCCTACGCTTGTGCCTTAGATATTAAGCTTCAACAAATGGATGTAAAGAGTGCATTTCTTAACGGTTTGATCAATGAGGAGGTATATGTGGCTCAACCTCCCAGCTTCATTGATTTTGAGAAACCGGACCATGTTTACAAGCTTAAGAAAGCACTTTTTGGACTCAAACAAGCACCCAAAGCTTGGTATGATAGACTTAAAGCGTTTCTTGTTAAACATGAGTATACCATGGGTATGGTAGACAATACACTCTTTACAAAGAAGAAAGTTCCTCACCTCATAATCGTACAAATGTATGTTGATGACATTATATTTGGCTCAACTTGTCAAGAATTGTGTGATGACTTTGCCAAAATCATGCATGATGAGTTTGAAATAAGTATGATGGGAGAACTTAACTTTTTTTAAGGACTCCAAATTAAACAAATGGACGATGGTATTTTCTTTAGTCAATCTAAGTACGCTAAAGAAATTCTAAAGAAATTTGGATTAGAAGAATCTAGACCAATGAAGACCCCTATGGCCTCGGATACTAAACTCACCGTAGATGATGATTGTGAGTCGGTAGACAACACTAAAAATAGAGGTATGATTGGTAGTTTGTTGTACCTAACGGCAAGTCGACCGGATATCATGTTTAGTGTTTGCCTTTGTGCTCGCTTCCAAGAGGCTCCTAAAACCTCTCACCTTGAAGCGGTTAAGCGTATCTTCCGATACATTAAAGGCACTATACATTTAGGATTATGGTATCCTAAAGGGACCGGCGTAGAAACCATTGTCTACGCGGACTCGGATCATGCGGGAGACTATGTGGACCGGAAAAGCACTAGTGGAGTTTGTACCTTCATGGGTTGTTGTTTAACTTCTTGGTTCTCCAAGAAACAAATCGCTCTTGCGATATCCACCACGGATGCCGAGTATGTGAGTGCCGGTAAAGCATGCCAACAAGCTCTATGGATGAAGCAAGCTCTTGTTGATTACGGGATTTCTTTTGATGATGTTCCCATCATGTGCGATAATAAAGGCGCTATAGACCTAATCAAGAATCACGTGCAACATTCGCGAACCAAACACATAGAAATTAGACAACATTTCCTTAGGGATAATGTTCAAAAGGGGAACATTACTATTGAAAAGGTGCCCTCCGAGGACAACTTAGCCGATATCTTCACTAAGCCACTTAAGAGGGAACCTTTTAATTACTTGCGTCTAGGTCTAGGATTAATGGAACTTCTTCCTTAAATTCTTTTCTTATTGTGTGTTTTCTATTACCACTTTGAGTTCTTGAGTCTTCTAAAATTCTTTTGAAAAATCTTCTCATCTCCTTTTCAAAACTCTTAAAGTCTCTTTCGAAAATGGTTGAGAAATTCGTTTGACATTGTTAATTCAATCTAAAAACGATTTTTCATAGATTCTCGCTATTAATATAGAGCTTACATAATTCATATGTATGATTCTCTCAAACATAGCAAGAACAAGATTGAATCATGGATGATCATTGTGTCATGACTTAAGGTCTTGTCTTACACACCTCCTACATTGATTTTTTAATCCATGTATTTAGGTCAAATCTCTATTTGGTAAGTTTGCATATATTTTCTTTGTCAATCTTTGCTTTTAAGCACATCCCTATGATAAGTTAGACTAGAAAAATAAGATTTGCTGAAAAATCTTTCTCCAAACACCAAACCCTACTTCTGCAGGCGGTTCCATAAGTGAGCCGTGGTACCTTATTGATAAGGTACAGCCACCATAGATAAGGAACCGCCTACAGTGGCCTTCCTTTTCGGGTTTTTGTCTGAAACTCCAGATTTGCTCCAACCTTTTTGAGAATCTTTGTTTCAAACCCTTTGACCACCCCAAAAATACCCTAAGCCTTCCTTATTTAAACCATAAGCATTTTTCATTACTTCACATCCAAAATGTCTTATTCTCCCAATGAAAGCCTTGAGTCTCCTCTATTTTCTCCAATTGCTTTCAATCCAAACCCACCCAAGAACACTCTTAATCACATTTCTCCTACCAAGAATGTTGATTGTGGAACTTCCTTTCTTCCACCACCACCCTTTAGTGTTCTTCCTCCTTCTCATGATAATGTCATGCACCATGGAACATATTGTCATTGTTGTAAATATCAACATCTTGCTATGGCACACATCTATGAGGAGTTGAGCTACATCAAGAGTCTCTTAATCAAGCCTCCTCTTCACTTTGATTATGAGATCTCCAACAAGCCACCACCACCCTCTGCTATTACCTTGTCTTTCATATAAGCATTGATTGCTTATCCTCAAGACACCAAATTCAAGCAAATCTTAGAATTCTAGAATAACTAGGATTAGATTTATGCTTTTGGCTTGTTTCTTTTTCTATACTTCTTTGTATGATGTTTCTTTAGTAACCTATCTTGGATCTTTGTCTTTGTGTTTTCTTCTCTTTTAATTTTCTTTTTGTGACCTATTGCTATATATTGTTGGTTGTTTCTTTTATTCAACTAACCCTTCTATGTAGCTAGTCACCATATCTCGATTCCTCGGTGCCCCAAGCTAGGGGGAGTAAGCACCAAGGGGGAGTCTTTGCAAAGTCCGTTTCTTCAACACCGGCTTACACAACCTTTTTGCTTCGACAAAGGGGGAGAAATGAATAAACTCGTCTTCGAAAATCTTGTTTTTGTGTGATTGAGTTTATGTATTGTCGGAATCAAAAAGGGGGAGATTGTTAATGCAATAATGACTAAAAACGTTACTTGCATTTTTCGGTCTCGCTTAGTTTTGATTACGACAATATGTAAAAACAAGCATTCACGAAAACAACGAAAAACGAATTCTTGAGTTCAAGTATTTTTCATTTTACCCATTTTCACTTAAGGTATGGATAAACAAGTACTAACCTTAATCAAGTGATCAAGTGATTTAATCTTTTCTTAAAACTCACTTTTTATTAAATGTGACAAGTTTTTATTAAACTTTATTTTTAAGAAAATGTTTTATTAAATTAATTATTTGAAATTTGAAAATGGCATATTCTTATTCTGTTAAGAATATCCTTTCAGGATATTTTTTATACCCAGATAAGACCTCCACCACTAAAGGACAAAAAGGAGCGGAGTCTAGTCCGGTGGTACCTTAGCGCCTAGGCGGTACCTTATCGATAAGGTACCGCGGGCAGTGATAAGGTACCGCGGGTAGATATAGCCGTTGGCTCCTTTATCCTTTATATAGTGGACCATTCTCAGCTTTTCACCTCACCTCTTTTGCACATTCATTTCCAGATTCAAACCCCTTCTTTAATCACTCAAATCTTTGATCATTTGTTTGATTATTACTTGTTTAAGAAGTAAATCTTGTTCTTCCATCCATTCCTCTCCAAGTGCAAAGAGAAGAACACTATCCTAGTGAAGTGTTGAGTCCACCACCAAAGATCCATTGAAGATCAATTTTTATATACTAGTAGTTGTGTCATAGTTGTGAAGATCCAAGTAGTTGTGTCTATATGGAAGTTGTTTATGTACTAAGTATAGTTGTGTACATTGGTCCTAGCTACAATTAGGGCTCGACTTTTAGCTTAGAGTCGGAATTTGGTTAAGCGACGTGTACGATTTTCTCCACCATAAGGAGCTTGTTGTGTAGTGAACTCTCGAGTAAGGAGTACTCGAGGAGTGGAGTAGGAACGAGGAGTGAGCTTCGTTGCCGAACCACTATAAATCCTTGGTGTTCGGTTTGATCTTTCTTTACCCTTAACTCTTTACATTCTTTATTCTTTTTGCATATACATGTGTTAGTATTAGATTAGCTACACTATCATTCTTTATTCTTTGTGGATATATTTTTGCTAGTATTAGTTTAGCTACACTATCATTGTTCATATTGTGCATAAGAAGATTTCACATATTTCCTCAAGCCTAAGTTTTTGAAAAAGGATTTTTTGGAAACCATATTTTAACAAGTAAATATAAGAAACTATTCAACCCCTCCTTCTAGTTTCTACAGTTTCCTTTACAGAGATCATTGGTATGTTTAGGTGGGAGTTTGGCTTATAGTTTGGAGACCTAAAAACCAGGACTGTTTTTGGTAAAATGTTAACGGGATGGGTTATGAAGTAAACTGAGTTAAGGGTTTTATAGAGGGGTGTAATGAGATGCTTAGAGCATATACATGAGGTATATATATGGGAGAAGATTAGATGTCCATCATAGGTTGATGAGCCATCTTAGTGTTTGGTTCATGTTTTGATTGTGTGCTTTTGTTTGTTAGCTTTTTGCTAGTGCGCGGACTTTTGGAGAAGCTCAATCAGGTGAGTTTCATAGTCCCATGTCTACTAATGATTTTGACTTCCAGATGGGATGGAAGAGACACTGTCTTGTTTTTATAAATTATGTTGTGAATGTTTCGTGTTTGGTGATGGACTTGTGCATACTTATGTGATTAACTACTAGTTGATTCATGATTGTTTTATGTTTTGACTTGGTACCAAGGGGATGTTGACAAGGTGGGGCCTTGGGGAGGTACATAGATGTGTGAGCATCTATGGGACCAATGGATAATGACAAGGCGGGGCCTTGGGATTGGTACATAGGTGTATGGGCGCCTATGGTACCATGGTGTTTGGTAAGGTTGGGAGCCTTGGATTTGGTTTGGTTTGTTAAATCTTGAATATTAGTTGTTAATGCATGTTTGTATCACATTGTCCATATGCTCATTTGTTAGTGGTTGTTGTTCATAGCTTATGGTTTGATTTTGGCGTTGGAGTCTAAACCTATGACTCTCATCAACTTTATGTTGACGTGTTTTAGTGTCTCTTTCGGGTGATATTATGGTTAAGCGTGAGAACAAAAGTGGCTAGGATTTGGAGTTGTGTAGGAATGCTTTTAGAAGGAGATCCCCGTTCCTTCTTAGTTTCTTTTGTTTGTTTAATAAGTGATATTGTTGACACCTATATGTTGATTTGTTTGTGTTATTTGTTTGTCTTGGGTAAGAGGTAGGACTGTTACCTACTTACCTAGACTCCTGCATTGATGAGATATTGTCATGACATTTATGTCACCTTTTATGACATTTCTAATTCATATAGTTCTCTCTATGGACACGCTATTGTTGTAATGATATCCATGCGTTGTGCCCCATATTCCGCCATGGTGGGGTATGACAGAATGGTATCAGAGACAATGGTTATAGAGAATTAGGTTGCCTAGTCTAGTAACCTAGTCTATAGCTTAAGGGTCCCTGCATATAGGCGTCACAGGAGTATGTGTGCATTTTATATTAATTAAAGTTTTATGTATGTTATTGGTTTTTACTTGCGATGTTTGTTAAGTTTTTACTAGTATGGGTTGAACCAGAGTAGTTCATACTTAGCCACACGTTATTTTTCTTTTCGGGGTGTGACTAGTGATGGTTGAACCATAATCATCCACGCTAGTCATTGTCGTATTTTGCTTATTATAATACATAATTTGGTACATGGTAGTTTCTATCTTTTGTTGGGTTATTTTATGTACCTGATGTATAGTATTTTTCTTTTGATGTTTAAGTCATGTTCCCTAAGAATCATGTGGTGGTTCGAGTTATTAGGAGTAGGTGGATATGAAGGATTTTATGTTGTTTCCACTCTTATGGGCGACATGACTTATAACTGATCATGTTTTCATTTTGGATTTAGTCTATGCTATTTTAGCTAGACTATGGATTTATGTATTTCAAGAGTTTGACTAGGTTATTTTAATGGATGGAGTTTTGGACTTTTTTTTTGTTATGTGGTTATGAGCTTATGTGAGTAGATGGATTTATGTGTTACATGTTGTATTGATTCTTATAAGTGTCATCATAGGAGGGAGTGCATTAGGGAAATGGTAATTGTATAAGTATGGTGGCCAACATAGTTATACAAGTACCACAACTTCAATGGGTTCTCAAGTATGATTGCATGAAATAGGGTTAGTACATGCTTGTATATGATGAGATGTGGATTGTGGGTATATTTATAATATATGGGTTTATGTAACAACTGCCTATGATATGGCTATTTTTTAGTGTGTTATATGTTTTGGGTTATACTCATGTTGTGTGATTATGGGGTCACACGATATGGACTCGTTTTTAGTGATGGGTTTTATGCCTTGTGGTAAGATGGTGATTTTTCGTATGGAAAAACGAGTGTATGACGCGATTGATTGATCTGACATGTATGGTAACGAGTATGTTTTGGGTGATTTAATAGGTATATATATATGCAGATTTATATATACTAGTATGTGTTAAGTTATGATATATGGTCGTTCAGTAGTTATTAAATTATTATAACTTGAACGTACCTTGTGTTTGCTCGTGTTTTATGGTGCTGGAGTTTAATGGAGTTCCAACGACGTTTTGAGTCTTTTAATGTGTGTCTATATTCGGGTATGTATTTAATTAAAGAGAACTACTAAAATTTCTTACAAATAAGTGTGGCTGATTATAGGAAAACGGTTTTGAAAAAAATTTGTAAGTGTATGGTATGATATCGTGACTTACATATTTTTTTAATGTTTGTGGTAGTAAGCTATAAAAAAATTTGTCTTGAAAATAATTGGATTAGTTTTCTATGTAACATGTGATAATACATTTTAAAGAGGTAAAGAAATTTTACAAAAATTTAAATAAGTGTAGTTAAAATTTTAGAAGTATTTAACTAGACGGCAAGAGTAAAAAGGGAGATTTTATTATAGTAATGATAATAACAACACCACACCTTCTAAACGTGTAATAGTTAGTTATAACAAGCCTAAATGGATTATATAAAATAATTATAATATAGAATAAAATGAATAAAAACACCATATTTTATAAACACGTATTGGTTTCATAATAACAAGTGAAATGAGTTTAATGTGAGTAAACAAGATAATGGTTAGAATAACGTTATACTATACTAACTAGTGGATACCTTTGATAAAATAACGAAGATAAAAGATGAGTTTATTGATAAAGGAGATGATAGATAAAGTGAGTTTTAGTACACTAACTGAGTTGTGCTCTTTGATAGTAATGAAGATGGTAAAATATGACTATGATTTCATTTATTGGTGTTAAAATATGGTCCTATTGTGAAGTAACTAATTGAGATGAAAATTTAAAATTTTCTAAGATATTGAAATTTGGTAATACAAATCGTGATGAGTCTATCTTTTGTTGTTGGCACACTTCATTGATCTTTCGGATTACATTGTTTTGTTTTAAGTTGTTTTGGCTAGGTTTCGTTTTACCCTATATTTTATTTTCGGACACGATTGTTTGGAATTCTTTTGGTACACGACATGGATGATTTATTTATGCGGTTGTGGGAACGTTAGGATGAGAGGATAGAGTTGGGTAGTATTACTTATGGTTAGATACTATAATGGAGAGATGTGTTTTGGTTTAAAGGTTGTGTTGAAGGAATGATTAAGATTTTTGGAGTTTTGAAACTTATATTAGTTACACGAATAAGGGAGTAAGTAAAGTTAGTTGAGTGGTCATGGGAACGAGATGTCATATTATGAGAAGTTGGTTGAAGTACCATTCGGAGATTGATGAAAGTACTAGAGGATGTGACGGTAGAGTAGAAAGTTTATACTAATGGTAAGATTGGGAAACTAACACGGAAGGGAATTGGTATAGTTTTGGAGGCAAGGTAGTAGTAGACACGTGAAGGAAAACATGGATGTGAAAGAATGATTGGTAGGAAGCTGATTAATGGTGAAGTAAAACAAGTAAAGAAGAGTGAGCCATTGAGGGGTTGAAGTACCTTTAGAAATATTGTGATAAAGGAGTTGAAGTTAGAAGCTACTGCGTAGTGTGAAGTTCCTAGGTAACATCATGGAGATGAGAAGGAGTGCGTGAGGAGCTAGATCGTGAAGCAAGAAGCTGCAAGGACTACGTGCCGGCTGCAAGAAGAATGCAAGAGATCTCGAAGGAGCCGCAGAAGTTGCTAGCACTGGATTAGTGACAAGTACAAGTATGGAAAAATTACCTTACAGTTAGAGATGAAGAAGGAAAAAAATTCGATGGCAGAGTGGAGCTACGAAGAGCTGGACCAATAGATCGCAATGGAGTGACTACACAAAATATGAGTTAAAGGACTTGTGGAGGTAACAAGAGGGAGTCGCGTGCTACACGAAGATCGAATTTCTGGGTAGTCGATATCGAGGGACGAGTAGTGAAGCTGGAGCTGAATAAATTCGTGGACAAGTGAGTAGAGAGAGTCGGTTTTGTGAAGGTATTATGAAAGATTTGGAAGAAATAGATAGACTTAGTTAGTGGAGCTGGATTGTTATACCTGCCTAGAATGCTAGAGGCATTTGGTGTACGAGACGTAGATAATGATCTATACAGATCATGAACGTCTCCAACACATATTTAATCATCTTGATTGAACATTTGGAAAAGGTGATGGGTGGAGTTAAGTGATGAAAGAAAATTGCAAGGCCAAGTACCATCTAGGAAAGGCAAGCATGGTTGATGAGACATGGAATAAGAAGAATGAAGTGAAGTTGAGACGAACTTGAACTATATGGATGACGTATTAAGGTGGTTTGGATGAAGGATGTAGGTTGTACGAGTTGAATTGTCTAAAGCAGAGAGCGCGTCAACGTGTATGTTTCTTGGCTTGGACAATCATATGGAGAAAGGGACGTAGACTATACTTCCTACATAGATAGGAGTAGCTTAGAAAGGGCGATGTAAGGACGAAGTTGGTGAAAGGGATACATAATGGGGTGGAGGAATAAGTACGACGAGAGTTGGGTGATAGTCGATAGACTGACTAATTCATCTCATATTTCAAGAGGAATGAGAAGTCACGTAGTTGAGAGGTTGGAAGGATTGCGTACAGATGTGATGGAATAGAGGGTTTTGCGTAAAAGTTAGCCTAATATGTATGGAATGCCTTATGAAGGATTATGGCAAGGGAAGAAACAATGGGAAGCAAGCCAAGTATACCGTTGATAGACTAATGTTTGGTATGAGCATACTATAGGGGTAAGAGAAAGATGCCTAGAGCATTGGTGTGAGATTTGGAGATAGTTGGAGAACGCTATATTAGGAAGAATTCTCCTACAAAGAGAGAGTCACCGGTGAGAGGGGCATATTCACCATTGATGAGGATGTAAGGAATAAAGGAGGAAACACCTAAATTATAGGCTGAAGATGGGATATAAGATGGTATGGAAATTAAGATTGTGGAGAGACAAGCGAAAAGTAATATGGAGGAAGAATGATTCGAGGGAGCAAGAGGTTGTGAAGATAGTAGGGTGATATTGAAGAGAAACCGCTAGAGAAAGAGGTTAGTAGTCACGAACAAAGGAACGTCCACCTAGAGAAAAGGTGTAACACATGTTAGTATGAAGGATGGTTAGTTACTTGGTGTCGAGCATGGGAAAGCAAGGATGAGGTGGTGGTTATGACATGTTTCTTGTGAATATTATGGGAAGCTTTTGGTTATGCAATCCTGCATATACCATTGGAGTGTTTAAGGTTGGGAGAACTTCTGAATGATGGAAAATCCGTAGAGGATAGAAGCCGTTAGGTATGGTGATAGGAATTGTAGTAGAAACTGCTGGAGTTAATTCATAGGAGATGAGGTGGATCACCGTTACAGTGGGATGAAGTTAGAAGCGGCCAACGTATTGGACCGGAGGTGGATCGGAAAACTATGGAGGTGGTGGCAGTGACTAAGTAGAGGTTGAAAATAGCAAAGAACCGACAAGAGAGCTATGTGGACAAGAGGCGTAAGCTGTTGAGATTTGAGATTAAGTTATGCTAAAGGTTTCACCATGGAAAGGGGTGGTGTGGTTTGGAAAGAAAAGGGAAGTTAACACTTAGATTTGTGGCTCCATTTGAAATCCTTGAAAGGATTGGGCTAGTGGCGTATAGGTTGAGATTACCGGAGGAATTGAGTAGTGTGCATGACGTATTTCATGTATCAAACTTGAGGAAATGCTTAGCAAGAACTGACTTGCAAGTACCGTTAGATGATATTAGTATGGATACGAGTCTTCGTTTTATCGAAGAGCCGATAGAGATTTTGGGTCGTGAAGCTAGGACGTTGGATAAAAAGGGTAATATACCGTAGTTATGGGTAGATGAAATTTGGAACGTGGACTAGAGTTCACGTGGGAATGGGAAGGATTTATGAGGAGCAAGTATCCTCAGCTAATTGATAATGACGATCCTAAGGAGTAAATCTCGGGACGAGATTTCTATTAGGAGGGAGTGATGTGACAACCGTGGTTTTGAGGTTCGTCACTTGGTCTTATTTTAAGGTTAATTTATGTGTGACTATGTGATTTGCGTGTTTACATGTTATTTTGTGTGAACGAGGTTGGTGTGGATATCGTTTATGGGTATAAAGTACTCATATATAAATCGAGGAAAGGTTATTTCATGTTCATGAGCTCACAAATTAGTGACTATGAAATGAAATGGTGTTCTTTTGGTATTTTACGTATACGTATAAGTATTATAGAAAATCGTATTTTTACTGTTTAGGGTTTTGCATTTAGGGGTCTCGGAAGAGGTATTTAGTCACGGGAGTATTTTTCGGGATGGTTTTAAGTCATTTAGGACTTAGTTAATTAGTTTATTTCATATTTCAAGAGTTTTTATAAAACTGTATATTTTACGTCTTTTACGGTATACGCGTAAATTTGACTAGTTTTACGGTTTTGAGGTTCGGGAGGCTTTAGGAGCTGAAATAAATTAAGGGAATTTAAGGTAATAATAATTAATTGTTAATTTACAGTAATATAGTTAAAAAAGTCGGCCATAGGGTGTTGGGCTTGGTTTTGGGCCAAATTTTGCTTAAGGAAAGGAAGGGGAGCCCAGTTTGAGTACTATTAGGCTTCCTGGTTAGTTTTAATTACCCATATTACTCTCTTTAGCCCCCAAAATGATTTTTATTTCTCCCAAACCTAATATGAGTCGTGATTAACAATGGTGGATGAAGAAAACCCAATTATTCAATTATGGTTTAAGGTATGCGCTAAAACTATGCTTAATTAACGTTTAATTTACGTATGTAACCTAATATGATGGATTAGGGTTTGACATTCATAACTTTTAATTAGATTTTGTTAATAATCTGTAATTAATGATGTAATTAATAGGTCTTTATCATTGGAAATTGTTTTTAGGTTTTAATTAGGGTTTATGTATAATTAATTAGACTAATTATGTTAAAATCGTTTTTTAAAAACTGGGCAGAATTTTTGGTCAATTGTTTTGACCATATATAGAGTTCTACAAACTCTTATTTTACGATCCAAGTATCCCTAGAAAGGTAATTGAGTTGGCTTTCAAATTCAAGAAACGAGAACTAAATTGGAGGTGGGAAGTGGGTCAAAAACAGGTTACAACAGTCGAAGGTCAAAACAGTTTTGAAATCAGCGGGTTTTCAATTAATGTTTTAGGGTGATTGGGGTACTTAGGAGTACACTTGAGCCCTCTAATGAGCATGGAAGTTTTTTTATATATTAAATAAGAGACCTGAAGGGTGGATAAGCAAATGGGTTAGGGTAAGACCCCCTTATCATAACAAACTTTTTGTATGTTCAAAATCAGTAAAATCCGGATAGACAAAAGTATATGTATATATATCGGGGCCTTAACAGTAGCTTTTGAAGATAGGGAAAAGGGTAGGTGTTAGCTAACATATGTAAGGGCATAGGGTTTCCTTTACAGAGAGCATGGGTATGTTTCGGTAGGAGTTTGGCTTATAATTTGGAGACCTAAAAACCGGGACTGTTTTGGGTAAAATGTTAACAGGACGGGTTATGAAGTAAACTGAGTTAAGGGCTTTATAGAGGGGTGTAATGAGATGCTTAGAGAATATAAATGAGGTATATATATGGGAGAAGGTTAGATGTCCATCATAGGTTGATGAGCCATCTTAGTGTTTGGTTCATGTTTTGATTGTGTGCTTTTGTTTGTTAGCTTTTTGCTAGTGCGCGGACTTTTGGAGAAGCTCAATCAGGTGAGTTTCATAGTCCCATGTCTACTAATGATTTTGACTTCCAGATGGGATGGAAGAGACACTGTCTCGTTTTTATAAATTATGTTGTGAATGTTTTGTGTTTGGTGATGGACTTGTGCATACTTATGTGATTAACTACTAGTTGATTCATGATTGTTTTATGTTTTGACTTGGTACCAAGGGGATGTTGACAAGGCGGGGCCTTGGGGAGGTACATAGATGTGTGAGAATCTATGGGACCAATGGATAATGACAAGGTGGGGCCTTGGGATTGGTACATAGGTGTATGGGCGCCTATGGTACCATGGTGTTTGGTAAGGCTGGGAGCCTTGGATTTGGTTTGGTTTGTTAAATCTTGAATATTAGTTGTTAATGCATGTTTGTATCACATTGTCCATATGCTCATTTGTTAGTGGTTGGTTTTCACAGCTTATGGTTTGATTTTGGCGTTGGAGTCTAAACCTATGACTCTCACCAACTTTATGTTGACGTGTTTTAGTGTCTCTTTCAGGTGATATTATGGTTAAGCGTGAGAACATAAGTGGCTAGGATTTGAAGTTGCGTAGGAATGCTTTTAAAAGGAGATCCCCGTTCCTTCTTAGTTTCTTTTGTTTGTTTAATAAGTGATACTTTTGACACCAATATGTTGATTTGTTTGTGTTATTTGTTTGTCTTGGGTAAGAGGTAGGACTGTTACCTACTTACCTAGACTCCTGCATTGATGAGATATTGTCATGACATTTGTGTCACCTTTTATGATATTTCTAATTCATATAGTTCTCTCTATGGACACGCTATTGTTGTGATGATATCCATGCGTCGCGTCCCATATTCCGCCATGGTGGGGTGTGACACCTAGTTTAGTTAATGGTTGGATCTCCTTTAAGAAACGATCCCCCAACAGCCCCACAGCCCATAATAAGGCCATGGATTCACTGAAAAATTGGTACGACCATTACTTTTTCATTGACTCAATAGTGTGGCCGGCTGATTTCGTTTTTAAACATAGATTATCTCCTGACCCTCCTCCGCGCGCTGGTACATATAATCCCCAACATTCCCAAGAAATAGATAGGAATAGGACAGGGTTCCATAGGAATCTACCCGAATCATTCCTTTGTTTGCTAGGGATTAGCCACAATTACTTCGGCTCATCCAACAGATATCCTGTGTTTTGGAGGAGGCGTGGTGAAGGTAGGTATAGCATCCGCACATCAAAGACGTACATACACCTCTTGGCTATAACTAACATACTTTGTTTGTTTTGGCAGAAATGAACTTCTTTGGAATCCTTCGTCAAGGTGATCCAAAACTTATACCAGAGGGAGCCCGTCCTAGACGTGATAATGAGCTACCCCTCCTCGAGCATACCCGGAACGTGACAGTTGCCCTAGAAGTCGTACCAGGCCTCCATTCTTACGAAGAAGAAACAACACTTTTGAGAACCCCCGTGGATTTCGACAACGAAGACGGTGACAACATGATGCTGGAAGATGAAGCCGGGCCCTCCTCTCCGCCTAAGACTACTACCCCCGTACACGGGGAAGAGCAAGGTGACAACATTGAGAGGACCACCTCCAGTCTTCGCCAAATGTTGGGCGATGACGAGGAGGAAGTGCAACAAGTAGAGGAAGAGAAAGAAGAAGGGGAAGCCCAGCCCGCCCCCAAGGCTGAGGTCGGGGAACACAATGCCCCTCCGAAAAAACTGCGCGAGGACCACCCCCGCTATCAATCTGTTGAGAGCACCACCCAGGCCTCCGAGATGGCGCGGACTTCACCCGTGGATCCGGACGTGCCGTTAACCAATGCCGAGCCCGTCACTCAATTTCCCCCCACTACATCAGAACTAGAAAGAACCAATATGTAAGTCTACCGCCTTTGTTTTGTCAAAATATCCATTATCCAAATAAGAGGTATAGACTTCTATAAACCATATTTTAATACTTATTCCAGTTATTGTTTGCAGGGATGAACAAGCTGGTGCCGCACCTACCCAAGAGGCACGGAAGGATAAGGAGAAGGAGAAAGAGAAGGAAATGGAGAAGGAACCTGCCCTGCATACAGCCGCAACCAGATCTGGCCCTGCCTTTGAGGAAGGTACCTCAACAGCTTCTCAGGAGGTACCGGCGTCCGACCCTCCTACACAGTTCAACCCTGACTGGGCGATCACCATCGCTTCACGGATGAGACAGGCCGACGAATGCCGTGAATATCTGAATAACTGCATCCCTCCCGGTCTGGTCAGGGATGTGAATACACTGAGCCATGTGGACCTAGTGGATGAGTACAATGGTGCCTTGGTTCATCAGATGGCCATGGGTACCTCCATGCAGGTAAGATTTGAGGCTGCCTTAGAGCATGTTGATTCCTTGAAGAGGAAGGTTGGTCGAAGAGAGAAGATAATTGAAGAAAATGAGGCCCAGATTGTCGCCCTCTAGTCCCAGCTTGCTACTGCCGAGGCTACTGTTAATGAACAATCAGCACATGCCAATGCTCATGACCAACATGTAGCCGAGCTCGAGACTGAACTTGAGGCTGGAATAGCCAAGGTATGTATCCGCACCGCATCACGCCTACGACACAATATCCTTCATTTTAATACTTGGTTTATTACATATAGGTGACCGCGGTAGAAGATTCAGTTAAGTCCTCCTCCGACCAAGTATGCATTCTCACAAAGAAGCTTGAGGACGCCCATGCGTTGATCTAGGGTGAGGAGAAACTGAAAGAGGAGCTTGCTCATGAGAGGGTCGTGGCCGAACAATTGAAGGAGGTGTCCACCCAAAAATATGTACTGGTTAATGCCCTTATCTCCGAGCGTGATGATGTGTTATACCGCCAACTACTAGCAGCCATTACCGGCCGCAGGTGGATGGTGGGTCATGGGACGCGTTTGGCCGTCACAAAGGTATTGGAGGCCCCACAATTTGTTCAACAGTTTGCAGACCTAGTGTCAGATGGCATCGACCACGGTCGTCATGAAGGAATGGTCATGGCCGCAGAGCTAATAAGGAAGAAACAAAACTTCACAAAGCATGCCTTCTTCAACACCGGAGCTGCTGAGAAGATGACTGCTTCTATGGCCGCAATGCGAGATCTCCATTACCCCTTCTTGGCCGAGCTGGAAGCCACAAAAGATGCATCTAACAATGAGATTATGGAGAAACTAAGTCTTGGTGCCTTTTCTCAGGACGAGGGACATTCCCGGGCTCCCTTTACTCCCTCACCCAGCCACCTCACTCTTCCTATTTATGAAGACGTTACCAAAATCGTAGTTGGTGAACAGCCATTAAGCGAGGTGCTGGAGATGAATGCAGCTCAAGCTCTGGAGCGTAAGGAACGTGGTGAGATATTTCCCCGTCTGGCTGAGGAGCAATGGGAAATAGGTAGGTTTCTCCCCCCCCCCCCATGTAGGGTGCTCCTTAATTTGTTATAAATCCTGGATAATTTGGTTTGTAACCTAAATATTCGTCCATGGATGTCCACGGCACTTTATCCTTTTTGTAACATTATTGTAAACATTTAGCATAATATTTATAAGTCCGTGGTGGTCACGACAATTTTGATAATTGGAAACTTGCTTATATTCTTTTTAGATATCATGTATCTGTGTCGCATGACGTGTCACGTCTTACCTAGAATAAAACTAAGTCTATATTTTACTAGACGTGCGGCGTGCGTCTTTACCATGCAAAGCACTACGTGAGCGCGACATATGGAAACTTATCACAACGTCTTGTGAGTAAGGTGTCTAGTAAGGATACATGATCTGCGTCACTGGGGTTGCTTCCCTCTTATGTGACAAGTTGAATTATTAGGTTCACTTAACCCTCTTACCCCGCTTGGAGGCGTATAGTACATGTACGGTTATTGAATGAATGCATATGAATAAGAGATGGCACATTATAGTAATAACTACTAAATCTATACGACAATAATAGAATCTAAAGAATAAAACAATTTGCACAAGAACGAGTCGTAGAGCTATCTAGGCACCACGGCATTTTATTAGAACGTTTACGTTTTTTTTTAACAAGAATGAGAAATCCTAAAAACAAAGGGAACCTAGAAAGCATAAAAAACAAAACAAAGAGAACACATGGATCTTCATTGAAGCCAGATATAGCGAAGTGTCCATGCGGAAGCCGTAGCTTTCAAAGATAGCACCTTTTAAGATTGCAGATATTCCATGTGCGTTCCAGGTCACGGCCATCCATGTCACGTAACTTGTACGCGCCCCGTCCTAAGGCTTATGTGACCTCATACGGTCCTTCCCACTTAGGGCCCAGCTTTCTTGTATTCTCCGCTCGACTTACCTCGTTAGCACGATAGACATAATCTCCCGGTCGAAAAGAAACACCTTTAACCTTGGCGTCATAATAAGCCTTCATCCGTGCCTTGGATTTGGCTTCATTGGTAGCCGCTATCTCCCTTTTTTCCTCCACAAATCCAGATTGATCCGGAGCTGCTCGTCGTTTGTGACGACATTAACTTCCGTTGTGCGGATGGTAGGCATTCCTATTTCTGCTGGTATAACAGCTTCAGTGTCGTAGGCTAATGCGAATGGAGTGTCCCTGTTGGCTGTTTTGATCATAGTTCTATGTGCCCATAGAACATGTGGCAGTTCCTCCACCCATTTGGCACTTCGTTCATCCAGGCGTGCCTTGATGCCTTCACCCAAGCTTCTATTTGCTCGTTCCACAAGACCATTTTTCTGCGGATGTTTAACAGATACGAAGCGCCGTTTGATATTCAATGTTGCGCACCAGTCCTTGAATGGATTATCCGCGAACTGCTTCCCGTTGTCCGAGATGATTTCTCCTGGTAAGCCAAAACGGCACACGATGTTCTCCCAAACAAACTTTTTAACTTGTTTGCCTGTGATGGATTTGACTGCTTTGGCCTCTATTCAGCGTGTAAAGTAGTCCATTGCGACAATCAAGAACTTAACTCCCCCCGCAGCTACGGGAAAAGGTCCTGCAATATCGATCCCCCACTTATAGAATGGCCATGGGGATGTGATGGGTGTAAGTTCCTGCTGCGGATGTCTTGGTACTGGTCTGTGCACTTGGCAATCACTGCACTTGTGAATCATGTCACGTGCATCCCTATGCATAGTAGGCCAATAATATCATGTGCGTAGAGCTCGGGCTACTGCGGGTCGGGGACCCGCGTGCATGCCGCATAACCCTTCATGTATCTCACTGATCACATAAGTAACCTGGCGTGGCCCAACACACCGCAACCACGGCTGTAAGAAAGAGCGCTTGTAAAGAATACCTTCTCGAAGCTCGAAGTTCTGCGACTTCCTTCTGATGCGTCGTGCCGCCTTTTCCTCGTCTGGAAAGGTTTCATTAGTCAAATAGTTGATGATCGGGGTCATCCATGTAGGTCCATCTTCCTCAACTATAGCTGCGACTTCCCCTTCTGTTATAGACTTTTCCTTTAGTATTTCCACCAAGACTTGCTTGGATAAGTGGGCGAAACTTGTAGACGCGATCTTGCTAAGAGCGTCCGCCTTCTTGTTTTCACCTCTTGGTGCCTGCTTGATAGAAAACTTGTTGAAAGCCGCGATGAGTGACTTGACTTTCTCCCAAGTATCGAACCATGTTATCCTCCTTGGCTACGTATCCCCCCCAGAATGTGGTTCGCGATAAGCCGTGAGTCCACGTAGGCCTCAAGGTTGCGGACTCCCATTCTAGCGGCAATTTTTAAACCCACAATCAACGCTTCATATTTTGCCTCATTATTGGTGGCTGTGAACTCAAAGCGCAGGGTGTATGTGAACTCCATTCCTTCCGGATTCATAAGGATGAGACCACCTCTTGATCCATCCGTGCACGAAGATCCGTCCGTAAATAATACACATGGTTCTGCTGGAGTCTCCTCTCGTTGTACGATTGGTCCCTCCTCATTCGGCTTCTCTGTCAAGAAATCTGCCAAGATTTGGCCTTTAACAACCGTCCTTGGTCTATAAGATATGTTATGTTCTCCCAATAGGATGCTCCACTTCTATAGCCTACCGGCCACATCTGGTCTGGAGATGACTTGTTTTATTGGTTGATCAGTAATAACTACAATTGGGTGCGCCTGAAAGTACCGGCGTAACCGTTTCGTAGCAAACACTAATGCCAGAACCAATTTCTCCATGGAAGAATAATTCAACTCCGGGCCTCGTAGTGTTCTACTTATAAAGTAGACCGGAGTTTGGACTGTGTCCCTATCCGTCATAAGTACCGCACTTATTGCTCCATGTTTCGCTGACAGATACATTATGAGCTCCTCCTTGGGTCGGGGGGCCACTAACATGGGAAGAGATGCGAGGTGTTGCTTGAGTTGACCAAAGGCTTCCTCCGCTTCCTTTGTCCACCAGAAATCTCCCTTCTTGATGCACTTCTTGAGTGTTTTGAATAGGGGGAGTGATTACTCCGCGGATTTCGACAAGAACCTGTTCAGCCCGGCCAACTTCCCATTTAATGATTGCACCTCTTTCCGTGTCTGAGGAGATGGTAACTGTATCACCGCGTCCGTCTTTTTTGGGCAAGGCTTGATGCCATTTGGATCAATCATATATCCAAGGAAAATCCCTTCAGTTGCCCCAAACGTGCATTTCTTTAGATTTAGCTTCATATTAATCCTCCTCAATGTGTCAAACGTCTCTTGGACGTCCCGGAGAAGTGCATCCTACGTATGACTTTTGATGAGTAAGTCGTCAACGTAGACCTCAAGGTTGCGGCCTATCTGTGAGTCAAAGTCTTTGTCAACAAGCCGCTGATATGTTTCCCCGACGTTCTTTAATCCGAATGGCATTTTTGTATAACAGTATACGCCTTGACTAATATGGAACGCCGTCTTCTCTGCGTCCTCCTCCGCCATCTGGATCTGGTGGTATCCTTTGTATGCATCTAAGAAGCACTTAAAGGGATATCCACATAGGGATTCCACCTTCCAGTCAATCTCTGGTAATGGATAGTAGTCTTGCGGACAGGCTTTGTTCAGGTCTATGAAATCCACGCACATGCGCCAGCTCCCGTCATGCTTTTTGACCATGACCGGGTTGGATAACCACTCGTGGTAGTATACCTCGCGCATGTAACCTGCATCCACCAACTTCCGTACTTCATCCAATATTACTTGGCTGCGTTCTGGTGCCTGGTCGCGCTTCTTTTGCTTAACATGAGGATATCCCTGGCGGATTTGGAGCTTATGTTCTGCTATCGCTCGCGGAACGCCCGTCATGTGCTTGGGCTCCCATGCGAATACATCTAAGTTTGCTTTTTGGAGAGAGCACATGGCCCTCTTGCCGTTATCCGAGAGTGTTCCCCCTATGGATACCTCTTGTTCCGGATAGTCAGGATGGATTGCCACCTTCCAATTGGGAGGTGGTGATCCATCCTTGGGGGGAACATGTGGAACTGGTGTTGTCACGGCATGACACTCGGATGGTGGTATGATTGCATTATAGATAGTGACAATTCATCCTTCCACATGGAATTTAATCATTCCGTGAGCTGTGGAGGGTACTGCCCGTATGGCCAGGAAACCTGGTCTGCCTATGATCCCATTGTATGGAGAGTGTGAGCGTATCACCATAAAGTTCATCCACGTCGTGGTGGAATGCTCTTCATTCCCAATAGTTACAAGCAGACGTAGCTGTCCTATTGGCCAGATGGTGTCTCCACTAAAGCCGATGAGCGGCGACGTGGCCGGTACTAATTGGCTTCTTATTTCTGGTCGTAACTGTACGACACAGTGTTCGTATAGTAGTTCTGCTGATGACCCTCCATCCACATACATACAGCGGACATTGTGTGTTCTAATGCTTATCTCAATCGTGAGTGGTGCATCGGCTATGTCACTTGCCGTGATGGGAGGGAATGAGATTTCTCTGCCACGTGAAATTTTTTGACTAATTTTCTGCCTTGTGCGGCACTGCCTGGATTGGATCATGTATATAGTCGAAGGCTTGTCCTTTTAGCGATCCTTCTTCTCATACTTCTTGTTGTCCTTTCCATCTTTCCAATCCTTGACCAAGTGCTTGAGTTTGCCTGACTTGATCAGTGACTCAATGTGCTTCTTGAGCTGGATACATTCCTCCGTGTCGTGGCCCTTGTCGTTGTGGAATTTGCAAAAGCTATTTCCTTGACGACGATCCAACGGAGTCGTCATTGGGGGAGGTCTTGGGAAGTTCGCCCCTTCTGTCAGCAAGATCTCCCGGTAGGACATATTTAGGGGGGTAAATTTGTCCTCTGACCGCCCTCCTTTGTTTTGGCTCTTGTAGTCTGAGCTCCTCACACTGCTTTGGTTGTTTTGACCGCCCGACTGTCTCCTGGACTGGTCGTTCGATCGGTAGCTGTTTCCTTTTGAGGGGTAAGCCGCGGCTACCGCGGTTTCTCCCTCTATGAAGTTTCTGACCCTTTCCATAAGGTCGTCATACCTATCTGGTCGCTTGTCATTGAGACATCTGATTAGTTCCCTGTCTGTTATGGCGTGCATATAATCGGAAATTTTGAGAAGTTCTGGCATTGTCTTTGTGCGCGTGCACTCGTCATTGAAGCGTTCGATGAAGGCCTCCGTAGATTCCTCGGCCGTTGCTTGACGGTTGCCAATGAGACCGGGTCCCTATTATACTTCTTTCGCTGAGTATAATTGTTCTTGAACGCAGTACGTAGTTCAGTGAAGCTATCAATGCTTCATGGAGGAAGTCCCCCAAACCAATCACGAGCATTGCCGATCAAGGTTGAATTGAACATTTGGCACCATATAGGCATGGGCCATCGTTCATTTTTCGCCTGCGTGTCAAATATCTTTAGGTGATCATCCGGATCACCAGTCCCATCATAAGTCTTGACGCACGCCGGCATGCGACGCTTTGTATCCTCGGAGTAATTCCGTATGCGGAGAGTAAAAGGATCTTCCCTAGGATCAGCCCATGGAGGGTGAGATTAGGGTCACACCATGGGCGGGAAAGATCTTCTGCTTCCGCCTCTCGATAATAGGGGCCGCCATAGTACTCTTCATTGTCTTGTGGCGGTGGAGGAGTACGCCTAGATCGGCGACGTTTGGGTGGATGGTCACCCGAATCCTCTCCTGATTAGCCGGGAGAAGTGGGCGGTGCCCCATCCTTTGGCAGAGGACCGCTCTTGTGAGAAGAGCTAGGAGCCTTCTTCCCGGTATTCATCCTGTCCCATACGCTTGTGCGGCAATTAGTTCTGGTTAGCTCTAGATCTGGTCGTTCGGGTGAACCGTCGGACCTCTCTCCCTCCTCACGGGATTGTAGTAGTTCCTACATGAGTCGATCCCCTATGCGTTCGAACACGTTCCTAGGTTGGGGAGTTTCCTCAAAGAGGTTCCGCTCCTGGGGTCGTGCCCTTCGCTTCCTCTGAATTTGAGGAAAGGTGCTTGGTCCGGCACTGCCAAAGTTGAGCCTAGATTGGAGGTCCCTCCCTAGGTTCAACCTGGATGCAATTCCTGGGATGATCCTCTCGAAGTTCTGCGTGAGAACTCGAGTGAGATCTTCCTCACTAAGTGGTTCGACCTCCACTTCTTCCTCAGTCGATGGTCTGCGCGGCTCCTTGTTAGGGGGGTTGGGCGCACTCCCTGGATCAAGTTTATCCAAGGTCGAAGTAGGTGGTGGGATGACAACGAACGTGCTTGTCATACCCATGGACTGAAGACCACTTCGGTTATTTGGTCCGCCTGCTTGGTTGCTAGGAGATCGATTGGGAATGAGTATCCCGTCCCCTGGGGACTTCCGATTCCCAGGATTTGTGTTCTTGGGGTTTCCTTGCAGATGTCTGATAACTTGGTTTTGCTAGGTTGGAAGTTCGTTTCTCGGTATCTTCTCGAATTGATTTCCGGTTCAAAGTGTGACTTAGTCATTCTTGGTAACAAAAAGAGAATTGTTTGGTGTGGTAAGCTAATTAAAAATAAAGACTTGAAACAATAAAAATAAAATAAAGACGGTGAAAAGAAATACTGAAAGATAAAAACTTGACAGGAAATTAATGACGAGAAATTAAAAACGTGACGAGAAATAAAAAGGCAAACTTAAAAGTAAATAAGGCAAACTATAATTAAATGCAATTAAATTAAAAGTGCGATTAAGTAAAAAGGCGGGAAAAATAAAGTTTAAAATTCAAAAACATAAACTTAAAATAAACTAAAACTGAAATTATAAAACTAAGAAAGAATGCTCATTCGGAATATACCCTTCATCCGGAATAAACCCTTCCTCCGGAATAAATTCATTCATCCGGAATATAAAGCTTCATCCGGAAAATTCATTGATTCGGAATGTAGGCTTCATCCGGAACAAATTACTTCATCCGGAATAAAGTGGTTCATTCGGAACAAACATTGACTCGGAATAAAAACACTGATTCGGAATAATAAATAGAAAACACTGATCTGGAATAAAAGTTAAGAAAGCTTCATTCGGAACATTAATGATTCATCCGGAATATATCCTTCATCCGGAATATTGATTATTCCGGATGAACAGACTGATCCAGAATAAATGAGGGAAAATGCTTGGTTCGAAATAAAAGAAAGAAATGCTTGGTTCGGAATAATTAAAACAAAGCCTTCATCCAGAACAATAAGTTGGTTCGGAATAAAATGAAAGTAAAATCTTCATTCGGAATAAATTGAACTGATTCGGAATCTGGGCAAGGTTAACAGTAGCGAAGAACAAGGAAATGAAATATAGACGAATCTAAATCAAAACTAACCAAATAAAATCAAAGGATTAAACCAAAACAACCACAAATGATCAACTAACAATAATCAGTCAATCCAAATCACCAAAACTAACGAATATGACCAAATTAATCAAAACCCACTTGATTGAAAATCATAAAAATAGAAGAACATAAACATGAACATGAGATTAAAATCAAACAAGAAAGGTAGATGAGAGATTAACAATAAAAGTAAAGAATCAATAACATGAAAAAGAAACTTACTTGGAATTTAGAGGTGCAAGGTAATTAAATTTGACAATTAAGGTAAATGACATGTAATTAAAGTGAAAGTAAATGAAAATGGAAGAGCTTAGTTTGTCAAACTAGCCAACAAGAACAAATGGAATGAAAATAAAGACTATTTATAGGAGGATTAGGGAGGTGCTTAGAGGAAGCTTCCTCCCCTCTTTCTTCTTTCTTTAATTGCATCACTAAGTCCTTAATCTTCTTAGTTCTTCGACTTTAATGACTTTGTCTCGGGATTTCTATAAACTCGTCTTGTAATTTCTTCATAAATAAGACTTGAGTTCTTCGGCTTTTAGTAAACTTCCGTATTTTGACTTTTTCTTTGATAAATCTTCAGAATTGGTCTTGGACTTCCGTTCTTTTTGCACTCTTGATTTCTTGACTTCGTCTTTTGTCGTTTTCTTTGATAAAAGCCCGTGAATGCCCGTGTTTTCTCCCCTTTTCACATTTTCGTCCTAAATCACAACAAAAACACAAACCACGCATAATTCCGACATTTACGACATAAAATACACGTTTTGGCTTGGTTATTATTGTAGTTAAGTGGTAAAAAGATGGGTGTTTACACACCTATCAAATCCCCTACACTTGACCATTGCAATGTACTCATGCAATGCATTAGTTACAAAGCGTGTTTTACATTTTCCATCGTAATCAATCCATATTGGCCTTTATTAAAGAGATAGAAAATAACAAAACAAGTAAAGAAATAAAAATCATACCTTAGGGTTTTAGAAATGTCATGAATGATCATCATCCTCAAGTTTTCACTTTCTCCAAACCAAGCTTAAAAACAAGATCATTGTTATTATAAGTTAGCAAACTAACACGAACTCATGTGGGCCAATTATTTACTTAGACTCCATTATTCCTAGGTGTATCTCTTATATTTTATTGTTGTCTTGAATGATCACGAGGATGCATTGTTGATTTATTTCGATAGTTATTTAGGCTGAAAATAAAGTGGGACGATTTAATCAATAGTTAGCTAAAGGATAAAATCTTTTAAAACTGCTTCTCGGGACCTCATTAAGTTCATATCTTGGCATAACTCGCTTCACGATTTGAGACCTTTCTCGGACCGATATTTGGCAGCGACTTCTTACTTCAAATCTTGAGAGACGTTCATGAAATAATGGCCTTCTCTTCATAATAGGAATTTCTTCACTTGAAGTTTTGAGAGATTCTTCATATTTGGACCACGAGTTCTTCATTTTTCTCCAATCTTTATTTGGGATTTTGATATACAACGATCCGCTTCCTTTTTGGACTTGGATCTATTTATCCTCATACCTTGTTAGGGCCTTTTTGGATAGACTTCTCCATGATCTTTACGGGAGTATTTGCTTTTCGTCGTGTGTCTCGATCCTTCATATTGATTTTCGATAAATGATTCTTCACATCACTTGGGATCTTTAGCAACAAAATGTAGCCCTCATGCCTTGTTGTGGCCTTTTCGGACTCGCCAATCTTCGCATCCCGCTTCAATAAGTTATGCCTTGGCTATGAACTCTAATCTATACCGAGCAACTTTTAAACGATCTTGTGCTAGAAGCTAAGTAACTTTTCAAATCGTACAACCTTATTTATTGTAGATAAATTTATTAGCAGGCGATGGGAGAATAGGCTCATAATTAACTCACATAAATTCACGAAAGAATACCAAACTTATAATTGACTCTATCATCTCTCGTTCTCCACAATTTAAAATCTCAAGGAATGAGACTCGTGGATGCTTAGCCTATTAAATCAAAGTTTTGGGTTTTCGAGTCATCTATAGGATCTTGCAAACTCTTAGACTTTTTCAAGTTTAGAAATCGCATTGTAAAGTTCCCTTGATAAATGACTGTCTAGGATCAATTATAGGAACTTGCGAAAAGTTCTTGTTCTTAACCCGTGAGAGTTAAGACTTTCGCGTTTTATAGCTCCCTATATAAAAGCCTAGCAAAACTTGACTTAAACACGTTAAGGATACTAGCTAGAGTAAACTTAGATGAGTAAACTCGGGTTGAGTCAAAAGATTCACAACGTTTGAAAATTAAAACCACTTTATTGAAATTTATTCTAGCAAGGAAAGGAACTACTATACAAAGGGAAAAACTAATAGGCCAAAATAGATCAAAAATTTTGAAAAATGTCGAAAAATTGATTTTCCGGTTAAAATGAGGACAAATACAAGGAAAAGGCCACTTAACTTCGATAGAAGTCCCCCTACACTTGATATAAACATTGTCCTCAATGTTTAAGCATGTGGGAGTAAACTCCCCTACACTTAGGACATTGTGCACTTTGTTTAAATCTTGCTAAGTAAGAGACAACTAAAGAGATTCCTATTTTAATATTGGAAAATATAAAATAGTGAATCGAAAAGAGTTTAGGATAGAACCGGGAAGACAGGAACACGGAATCACGGTTCGTCAAAAGTTATCAAGAGTGAGTCTTTGAAGCTCTAATCCCTGCACATGATACGAAAGAAAACAAGAAACACCAACGGGGCTCCCCCCTACACTTATGGTGAAAACAGGTAAAGATAGATAGATAATTAGGTTGCCTCCAAAAAAGCGCTTGTTTATATTAACCGAGTCACGAGCTTGACTCGTCCCCGAATTAAATGGTCCATGGGGAAGCCTCGAATGTAATACCGGAATCAAAGACCTTGTCCTCGTTCCCAGTTGACATCAATGAAGGAGAGGCGGGGGGATAAGTCTTGAATGGGAGAAAGGTTCTTTCAACATACGAAAAGTATGTGAAATCGAGATCCACGGGAGGTGGGGTGGGTAAAGTAAGCACATTGTCATCCCCCAAAGACAATGGATGCTGAGCACTAGGTAAAGCCGTAATGTTATCAATCATGAAATAGTGAATGTCACCTCCCGGGTCAAAGCACTCATCCTCCGTAATAGTGGCGAAAGGGGAGGATGAAAGGTGCTCGGGAGGGGGACTTGGGACAATACCTTCCTGCAGCAACTTATCAAAAATAATATCCCCCTCCGTGTCATCATCATCAATACCCGGAGGTATTGAGTGAATGTCGATTTCTTCCAGCAATGGGTCATTATCTTCAACGGGAGGAATAGATGGAGGTAAAGACTCGGAAGGAGGAGGAGAAGTCAACTCTTCGATTTGAGCAATAAGAAGATGCACTTTCCGTAATCTGTCGCGGAGAATCACGTCTTGCACCTCATCTTCAAGAGCAAGTTTATCGATGAACTTCTCGTAAGCCAGAGAGAATAAATCATCATCGCCCGCATCTCCTGGTGGAGATTGAGAAATTTCAAAAGTAAAATTCTCATAGCGAGGAGAAAAATCGTCATCATTAGGATCGACTTCTTCCGTAAGAGCAACGTCGTCCTCAGATTCCATAGTAGGCATGTCACAAACCTCATCATCAAAGAATTTGTCGAGACAAAAATCACTAAGCTCACTCAATGAATCAACATCCTTAGACGCATTAGGAATATCGAGAATAGGAGTAGCAACTTCAGTAGATGGGTCGAGAGTGTAGACATCATAGTCGTCATCATCATCGTAATAGACGGGACCATTCCAATTAGGAGTGACATAGTCGTCTAACTCTTCCTTGATAACCTCCACATCTTTAAGAAGCTCATGGAGCAAATTTTGTCGTTCATCTCCCCGAGTATGTTCAATTAAACCAATTCTATCACACGCTGTAATTAAACATTTTGGTGTAGAAAAGAAGGCAAAACGACCAAATTGGCTCAGAAAGGTGTTGGTGGATTTCAAGATTTCATCACCATCAAGCAAAGGTTGCCTTTCCTGATGCAAGTCAGCTCGGATTTGAGCTAAACATTCAAGAACATGGTTCAAAGAAGTGAGTTGTTGGTCAAGACTAATTTGCTGAGAGGATTGATGATTGAGGATGTGATGTGGGGGCTCAAAGTTATACACACTGGGATGATAGCACGGAACTTTCTCAAAGACCTGCGACGGATCACAAGAAGAAGCATCGTGAGGGCCCCCACAAATATAGCACCACGGGAATGGAGAAAAACCTGGTGAGTTTTGTGGATAGCTATTTCCATTGTCATAATTGTAATCCGGTTCTTGCCCCTGACCATACGGGTATCAAACCGGACACGAAACATGCCAATGAGAATTGCTTCCACAATAGATGCACGGGGAACAGGAGGTGGATTAGAAAAGGACGAATTAGTCGAGTTGCACCAAGGACAAAATCCGAATTGTGTATTGTCGATATCGTTTCCGCGCCGCTCACAAGTACACCATTGACATGAGTCGTTCCCGTATAATCGTCTCCCACACCCGACGCAATGGACATAAGAATCCATAAAGAAAAATAGATAAGAAAGAAGAATATTTTTGGTGCAAAACTTTGAAAAAGAAATGCTTTTTATGAATTTTCAAATGTTTTTGGGATTTTTAAAAATTTTTGACACGAAAAATAACATTCACGGGTGAACGGATCCGAAAAGCCAACGCGTCTCTCACAAAAAACCGTTAATCTTTACGAAAAGATCCTGCAGCGGCGCCATTTGATAACTTGGTTTTGCTAGGTTGAAAGTTCGTTTCTCGGTATCTTCTCGAATTGATTTCCGGTTCAAAGTGTGACTCAGTCGTTCTTGGTAACGAAAAGAGAATTGTTTGGTGTGGTAAGCTAATTAAAAATAAAGACTTGAAACAATAAAAATAAAATAAAGACGGTGAAAAGAAATACAGAAAGATAAAAACTTGACAGGAAATTAATGACGAGAAATTAAAAACGTTACGAGAAATTAAAAACGTGACGAGAAATAAAAAGGCAAACTTAAAAGTAAATAAGGCAAACTAAAATTAAATGCAAGTAAATTAAAAGTGCGATTAAGTAAAAAGGCGGTAAAAATAAAGTTTAAAATTCAAAAACATAAACTTAAAATAAACTAAAACTAAAATTATAAAACTAAGAAAAAGTGCTCATTCGGAATATACCCTTCATCCGGAATAAACCCTTCATCCGGAATAAATTCATTCATCCGGAATATAAAGCTTCATCTGGAACATTCATTGATTCGGAATGTAGGCTTCATCCGGAACAAAGTCCTTCATCCAGAATAAAGTGGTTCATTTGGAACAAACATTGACTCGGAATAAAAACATTGATTCGGAATAATAAATAGAAAACACTGATCCGGAATAAAAGTTAAGAAAGCTTCATTCGGAACATTATTGATTCATCCGGAATATATCCTTCATCCAGAATACTGATTATTCCGGATGAACAGACTGATCCGTAATAAATGAGGGAAAATGCTTGGTTCGGAATAAAAGAAAGAAATGCTTGGTTCGGAACAATTAAAACAAAGCCTTCATCCGGAACAATAAGTTGGTTCGGAATAAAATGAAAGTAAAAGCTTCATTCGGAATAAATTGAATTGATTCGGAATCTGGGCAAGGTTAACAGTAGCGAAGAACAAGGAAATGAAATAGGGACGAATCTAAATCAAAACTAACGAAATCAAATCAAAGGATTAAACCAAAACAACCACAAATGATCAACTAACAATAATCAATCAATCCAAATCACCAAAACTAACGAATATGACCAAATTAATCAAAACCCACTTGATTGAAAACCATAAAAATAGAAGAACATAAACATGAACATGAGATTAAGATCAAACAAGAAAGGTAGATGAGAGATTAACAATAAAAGTAAAGAATCAATAACATGAAAAAGAAACCTACTTGGAATATAAAGGTGCAAGGTAATTAAATTTGACAATTAAGGTAAATGACATGTAATTAAAGTTCAAGTAAATGAAAATGGAAGAGCTTAGTTTGTCAAACTAGCCAACAAGAACAAATGGAATGAAAATAAAGACTATTTATAGGAGGATTAGGGAGGTGCTTAGAGGAAGCTTCCTCCTCTCTTTCTTCTTTCTTTAATTGCATCATTAAGTCCTTAATCTTCTTAGTTCTTCGACTTTAATGACTTTGTCTCGGGATTTCTGTAAACTCGTCTTGAAATTTCTTCATAAATAAGACTTGAGTTCTTCGGCTTTTAGTAAACTTCCGTCTTTTGACTTTTTCTTCGATAAATCTTCAGAATTGGTCTTGGACTTCCGTTCTTTTTGCACTCTTGATTTCTTGACTTCGTCTTTTTTCTTTTTCTTCGATAAAAGCCCATGAATGCCCGTGTTTTCTCCCCTTTTCACATTTTCGTCCTAAATCACAACAAAAACACAAACCACGCATAATTCCGACATTTACGACATAAAATACACGTTTTGGCTTGGTTATTATTGTAGTTAAGTGGTAAAAAGATGGGTGTTTACACACCTATCAATGTTCCTTCGTCATTGTGAGATTGAGATGAGATTGCTCTAGCTTGGTGTAATGGTCCCACGGATGGCGTCAACTTGTTGATACAAAAGTTGGGTGATCCTTGCTAGACCCGAATTAGGCTTAATTCGGGTTGGTTGGACTCTGGCTCATGCACCAAGTGAATTATCTGGTTGGGATCATACACACTAAAACAACACGCGTTAGGCTTACCGTGGGAATGTTTCCCACGATTAGACTCCGGCGTGAGAGTAAGTAATCGGTTAGGGTTATGAGAATCGGATGAGATGTGAGTGTGTAGAATGTCATACCTTTGTGGAACCCTTGGGGGTTCCTTATATAGGCAGTGAAACCCTAATGGGTTGTCACTGATGCTTCGGCCCCAAGGAAAGGATAAATACCAGAATTAGATTGATTGTTATCTTCTAATTATAGTGAGTGAATATCCTCTCCTTTGGGATAAATCCTACTCATAGTAGGAGTATGATTCTGTCTAACCCTGTACCGGCCATGCCAGGCCGTGGGCCGCACACGTGTGTGTAGTTACTGTTTATCTAATCCCATAAGCTCAAATAACATTATTCCCACCCATTCGTGATGGGCCGAATACGGGTAGTACCCGTGGGCCGGGTTCATGACCCGGCTGGGGACTATACGTCATCAAAGTAGATTCAATATACCATCATCAACACAAGTGTGAGTTATGATCCGATGTATATTATAATAAACCACATTTATGTCTACACTAAAAAACATGTCAATTAGATTCGATAATGATACCAATCATAGTTTGAATAATGAATTGATATTTAATCGAAATCTTTTTTGATTCCCACAAACGCTCCTTTAAGAGAAAATAGCTAAGATTTTCAAAGGGTGTTTCATATTTTACAGTGAGACATTAATCTACTTGACCTAATAACACAATGATCGAGTAAGACGACCCACATCAATAGATTTTACAAGCTCCCAAAGCTTTCAAACCTAAAAGTGTTAAAGAACATGCCAAGGTGTACAAAATGTTTATGTAACATTTGTAAACCAAGAGATGTTAATCCTATATGCAATGCACACATATGTAGACAACTACGTAACACTACTACCAATAGTAATGATCACATAAGAATGTCCCAAATCAAAAGAAGAAAAACACAAAAGCATTCACCTTTGTTTTGAGTGTTAGATACACCAAAGTATACATAGCTTGATTTTATTTGAAAATAATTTTCCACCAAATTCAAAATTTAATTAAGTTCAACACTTTATAAATATATCAATTTATAAAGATATATCAACAAGAGATGTCCAACTTAATATAAAAGAGTAAAACACAAGTTTTATGACAAACCGACCCTCAATACTTTGGACAAAGTATGGAACTTAGAAAACGTCCAAAATTTAAATATTAACAAAGTTCTGGAAGCACTTTTAATAGAAAGGATATTCAATTACGTTCGAAACGACGGGTGGCACGACTTCTACGGACTTACGGTTGATTTTATACTCCCTCCGTCCCATATTAAGTGTCCACTATTGAATATTCAAAGTCTTTATTACTAAACTTTGACCAATAATATTTGTATTTGTGTTATATAATATTTTACGAAAGTCATATGAATAGATTCGGTTTTCAAAAATATTTTCATTGGTATAATTTTCATCAAGTATTATATAACAAAAATACAAATATTTATGGTCAAAGTTTAGTAACTAAGACTTAGAATATTCCATAGTGGACACTTAATATGGGACGGAGGGAGTATGATTTTTCAAAGATTTCAAAAATCAAAGTCCAACTGACTATGGTTCCTTATTTATAAGGAACCTCGGGGAACAGATAAAGAACCGCGGTCAGTAGGCAAAAATTGAGTTTTTGGACAAAATCATTTGGTAACATTTTGGGAGGACTTAGGACTCTAAAAAATCATTTAAGACACATAGAACTCGAAATTAAGAGTTAATTATGACATAAAAGATTTTTATACTTCCAAACATGAAAAGATTTAATTCAAGCTATTATACAACGTTTATTTAACACCAAAACTTGTACGAATGAAACAAAAAAACACATTTCATAAGTAATCACTCTTCATGAACAATTTGATATAAAGATCGTCTCTATTTTTAAAAACCGTTTATCATTTTTAAAAACCATTTGTTTTGAAAAAGAGAGCAAAGATCGATCCAAGCTTTAAAATACAATATACCTTAAAGATCTTGAATAACCACGCAATGATACAAATTGTAGAAACTAGAAGGGGGATTGAATAGTTTCTAGTTACTTTTTCAAAACATTTCGCATAACTCACTGTGTGTGGTTCTTTAAACATGTCCGCGGTTCGTTATCACTAAAGAATCGCGTGTCCCTTTAAGGAACCGCCGACAGTGAACTAGGCTATTTATTACATGTTAAACTTAAACAATCCTTGGTATCAAATTCTCTATCAAGCTTGACTAGATATGAGATGTGTTTGATTGAAAGATAAATACTATAAGTAAGAAAACACACAAACACATTAGATCAAGAGTACATCAAGCAATAGTCTAAACACTAAGCACACGCGTACTAAGCATAAGCTTTTCCGCAACTAAGATGTTTAGACTAAATGATGTATACTTGACCATAATCTAAACATGAAGCACACACGTACTAAGCCTTAACTTTTCCGTAACTTAGATGTTTAGATTATGAGATGCACACAACACACAACAACATATAAATGCATCAATAAGAATAAAGACATAAATGTAAAGGAAAGTACCGACACGATGATTTATAGTGGTTCGGTCACGAAGCTCCTCTTCGCCCTACTCCACTCCTCGAGTAAACCTTACTCGAGAGTTAATTCACTAGTCAACAAACTCCTTAAGGTGGAGAAACCATACACAACATCGCTTATCCAATTTCCGACTCTAAGCTAAAAGTCGAGTCCTAATCTTAGGTAGGACCAATCTACACAACGTCGCCTACTTCACCATTTTCTGACACAAGGGTAGCTGTCGAGTCCTAATCTTAGGTAGGACCAATCTACACCCATCTACACAACTTCCAAATTGACACACCAATTTGGATCTACACGACTACACAACTCTTCACAACTACCCAATTCTTCATAACTACACAACTCTTCACCCTAGTTATGTTTTATGGCCCAACATTACAAACCTTGTGTTTTATGGCCTAAACACATAAACCATATAGATCTAAGTACTCACCACTTAGATCTATGACTCTAACACTATATCCAAGTATTAACAAACTTGGATCTACACAACTAACACCTAATCCAAGGATACCCATCACTTGGATCTTCTACCCTTACAAACACATCCAAGTGAACCCAACACTTGGATCTTCTACATATACATCAAATCCAAGTATACACATCACTTGGATCTTCATGTTTACATTGTAGGAAAACAATGACTTGATCTGGAAAGAGAGATCTTCATCATGTTATGAACCCAACAATTCATGGTAATGAAAGTGTTCTTCTCTTTGCACTTGAGAGGATGAGAAGATTGAGGATAGAATCACATCTTAAACAAGATTAATCAAAACTAACAAATCAAGGAGTTTAAAGATGTCTTGAAGAAACTGTGCAAAAAGGGTTGAAAGAAAAGCTGGAAATGATCCACTATGTATAGGGCAAGAGTGCAACGGTTAGAAACACCCATGGTTCCTTATCAATAAGGAACCGTAGCCCGCGGTTCCTTATCAATAAGGAACCTCCTGCTAGGAGACCGTGCATTTTTTTCCTTTAGTAGGGATATGCCATCTGGGGTAATTTATACCTTCAAAGGATATTCCGTTGGCATATGGAATATGCCAAATTCAAATTAAAGAATATTTTTTGGAATATGCCTTAGGTAATATTCTTTGGAATAATCCAAATTCAAATTTCCATTTTCTTTTTAATAAAACATTTTCTTAAAAATAAAGTTTATTAAAATCTTTTGTCACAGTTTCTTAAATGTGAGTTTTAAGAAAATATTAATCCTTGATTACTTAGTTAGGTTAATGACATGTTTATTCATACCTTGAGTGATTCATGCCTAATGCGATCTTGGAGATGTCGAGAGAAGTATAAAAATGTATTCTTGAGTGATTACGAGTACCTTAACATTTTATATAATGTATTGCGAATTATACGTTTGTCATTAACAAAACACAAAGAGATTATATCGACAAAACATCGTAATGTTTGCACTAACATATTGGTTTTCATCTACTCCACATAAGAGTGTAATTTCGATTGATATGGGCTTCTTGTATGAGCTTACTTTGGTGATGCTACCTACTTTGGAGTTGTTCACATGTAGAGATGGGAACTATGTATTTGATCCTGGTGTGCTTCCTATTTGAGAGATTTCGTATGTTGGACAAACTTAAGACACGTTGAACCGTTCCATTTATCAAGTCGGATATTGTAAATCTTATAGTAAATGGCAACGTGCTAAGTTTGAGTGTATCATGTGAGATGTGCTTCAAAGTGGATATCCTTTATTCTCCATGATGGTTTCCCCAATGACAACCTAATTCGGGACCAAGTCGAGCTAGAGAATTAGGGTTAAAAAACTCAAGCATTGAATAACTTGGTTAGAAAACGTAGAGTAGATCTAAGTAGGCTAGGTTTAATAAAAGGGTGTTATTGTAACACCACACTTTGATAAGTGGACCGTTATGTGTATTTATGGCATGTCATCAAAGCATAAGGTAAATGTCCTAAAACATTAACTGACCATAAAGGAAATACTGGAATCAAACATCAGTAATCCAAACATAAGCTCAAAACATGAAAAGTAAAATACTGAAGGAAAGGACTAAACAATGTCCAAATACGCTGAATAATGTAAGAAGTACATAAAGTAAGAAGTCTAGATAGATTCCATCCAAATGCACATGCTCTTAGAATCCTAAGAGCGTCTCGGTGTACCTACCGTTAGAACATGAAAGGAACTACGACTGAGCATAACGCCTAGTGAACGGATATAAAGCATGATAAGAAATACTGAAATGAAGCAGATGATAAACTACTGAAGCTGTAAGACTGATAAGTAAATTTGCAATGGAAACCTGTGTATAATCTGAAAAATCTGATTTATAAATAATAAAGCTGAACTATTATCTGTTAAATCTGAAAACATGCATTTACTGTATTTTAATTGCCAAGAGCTTCTATAGGTCATGTGTTGTAACAACTGTTGCATGAATAACTGGAGGGGTGACATCGTCATGCTGTAGAGGGGTGACCTCTAAATAATGTGTTGGGTGGAGGGATCAACTCTAATGTGAAGGATGTAGAGCACAGACCACATTTACCTGATAATTGTAAACTGATAGTCTAGGATGCACCCATACGCCCCGCTGATATTACTGATAAAATGGCCAAGCTGAAACAAATGGGACGCTGTGAGAAATCACTCCCTCGCAGAGGAGTCATGACATCGGTGCCTCTAGTGTCATGGTTACAGTACCTCCGTAACTAGTATATAAACTGGTCATGCTTGTATATAAATCTCAGGCAATTTATTTAGTCATTAAAATGATTACTGATAAGCTTAAAACATATATTGGGGAAAACATTTGGCTGTAGACGGGGAATCCTAATCATGCATAGAAGGACGTCCTTACTGGAGGACGGGAAATCTGTACCTTGTGTCCAGTAACTGACTGCAAGGAAAAGCTGATGAGACTCCTACTCTGATTTCACGGGAGCTACATAAACTACGGACACGAATAAGTTAACTGATAATTGTTTAGTTTACTGATTTTTAGTTGTTCTTAATTTGATTTTATTTCTTGTATAATTGTTTGTATATAAACTGATAATATCTGGCTATTCGATAATATTACTGACAATATCTGACTATTCGATAACATTACCGATTAACGTATTTTCCGTATACTTGAATACGGTATAATTGCAATATATCCGTTAAAATTATTATTACTATAATTAGTAATATGATATAATAAAAAGGTTTCTAAATTCTTTCCTTTGAAAAGGTATAAATTAAATCACGCGTTTCAAAATAATTTAAAGGTAAAACAATATTGATCTAATTTAACAAATTAATAAAATTTTATAATTTTATTAATTTATTGTACAATACTATATAACAAATATTTAATTAATATAATTATTTTCCCTCACGCGTTAAAAAAGTACTAGTGAACCCGAACCCAAGCTAAAACTAACCCCCGAGACGTCCACGTCTCGGTTTTACCAAACTGGCCCCACAACTGCCGACGTGGTCCCCACTATTTTATACAATGGTTCCCACTGCTATTGCAGTGGTTGCTACTGTACTTGATTTGTTCCCCATGTATTATAATCCACTGTTGGTTGTTTGGTTTCCCACTGCTAGTCCTAACTTTCCCACCATAGACGGACCTTCATAGAGACCCTGGGGGGGGGGGGGGGGGGGGGGGGGGGGGGTTGTGGCCCTCCCAAGATTCGGTGTTCATAGTGTAAGTATACTAAAACTTAGAGGTATTTTTGGAAAAAATTGCATTTGGCCCTCCTAAAAAATATTGTCGACCCTCCCATTAAAATTGTTCAAGTTTCGTCTATGTTTCCCACTACTAGTTGTTGGTTCCCACTGTTTAACAATCCCAAACACTCCCTTTCTGCGAATTACTCCCAAAACACCCCTGCTGAGTTTATTTACCCACTGTAGCAGTTAACAAACACCCCTGATGGGTTCGCTTAGCTTTGGTTGGTCGACAACAGCCCCCAAGCCGCCTCTTGTGTGGGTCATGGCTGGGTAGAGAAAGGGCCACCGAGACCTAAGGCCTCGGTTTCATACACCAAACCAACCGGCCCCTTTATGCTTGATTACTCCCCCTGCGTGGGTTTTATTGTTCGCGGATGGAAACCAAAAGCCACCACCGAGCCGACCTGGTGGTCATGCCTGGGCAACCGACATCACATACCGAGACCTTATGGTCTCGGTTTCCGTGAGAAATAACACGCGACACCGCTTTATTAATTTAATTCTGTTTTTGATTAAACCGCGAGTTCTTGATGTGAGTTCCATGAATCACGATTTTATAAAAGAAAAGAAAAGGGATGTTTACCTTGTTCAAAAATATGGATATACTATGAATCACAAAACCGATTAAATTGAAGAACCAAAATGTTTTCTCTTGTTTGGTGTCTACTACCGTCAGTTACCAAGAAAAGAAGACAGAAAACCTAATTTTGCTTGTTTACTGCTTGACAAATGGGGTGGGATAACCCCCTTGTTTTTTTGTTTGTTCATGAAACGGGTTGAAAACCCAAAACCTCCCTTTGTCTTGCTTATTTAAGTTGCAGCCCAAGTCCAAACACATGCATACTTTATATTTTTGGTTTTTTTCTTCGTTTCGCTTCGTTTATAAACGTTTAACTTGCGTTTTCGTGCTTTAAATCCGTCATGTATTTATTTATTTTTCTGAATGAATAAAATAATAACTGCAACACTTATGTAATACTAAATAGCTGGTATATAATTATTTACTTGTAATAATTATTTTTTGAATAATTAATCACGTCATGATTTTAAATAAAACTGAGACTGTGTGAATTTAATATTCGTGGATTTTTTACATTGTGTACGTGTTCGTACCTTAATCCTCATGAATATATTCTGACGTGAATTATTTATTTTCTGAATAAGTAATATTCGCGTAATATCTGAATTTATACTGTTATTTATTATCTGAATAATAGTTACGCAACGTTTAAATTAAAGATGTGATTGTTCGTAATTAATGTTCGTGGACTTTTAAAGCGGGTTTTACAATTCTTCCCATCTAAAAAAATTCGTCCTCGATGTAAGGATGCGATTATGCTGCTGTTTTACAATTCTCCCTCTCTAAAAAGAAAATTCATCCTCAAATTAAAAGTAATTTAAGCTGGTGAGGTTTATATAGGCTGAAAGACACAAAGACTGAAAGGACATGAAAGCTAAAAGACATATAAGCTGAAACACCATTCTTCCTTGATTTAGAACATATTGTTGCTGAAAGGGTATAATTTGACATGACTGAAGTGAACATGGAACGTAACATGTTTGGAAAAACTTAACTGAATTATTGAAGGAAAAAGGATGAGAGGTCCGGAATGGACTCCTCCGTTCCGATTGGCTTCCCACTCGAGACGATTCCTTCAAAGGTCTAAACAATGAAAATCTTGGTCCTGATGACCCTGTCCTGATGAATGCTGAAATGGTTTTCTGGTTCCATACTTAAGATGGATTTTCTGAATCTGATAGAATGAACAAGCCATAGCATAAAAAGGAACGTACGATTATCCTGAGGAGATCACAATTATATCTCTGGGCATGCTGCTGAAAATATATAGGGACGAACTACGTGAACGATTGTGAACGTGCTACGTGAGCAATTGTGAATGTGGTTCGCGATCATAAAAGAAACGTTGTGCATAAATATATCATGAATGTAATACGTGAAACATACTGTGGACGTGATACTAGAACATATCATGAACGTATGCTGACAGAGGAAAGAATGCCAAACGATACGGCCTGAGATGTGAAACGTCTGCCTGGTTATGGAATTGTTGTGCTAAACTTGAGTCTGGTTTCTCAAGCTTTCTGTAACCGTATTCGGTAATAGACTGTGAAACGTGTATTGTGAAATGGCACACGAACTTGAACGTGGACAGTGTTATGAATGCTAACGTGAGCTTAAATCATGAGATAGCACGAAACATGTATTGAAACAGCATCATACTGCGAATGAGACGTAAACGTGAAAGTGAAGATAAACGTGAACGTGAATGCGAACGTACACGTGATCGTGAACATGAACGTGAGCGCGATTCGCGAACGCAAGTTTCTATCTGACAAGATTGTTGTTGGAATATCTTGGAATCATATGATCTATTGCTGAATTTCCTGTAGATTTTGTTACTGCGTAATCATTTCTGATAAAAGAAGACGTGTAGGCTGGGTTAACTGGTTAACAACGACTTAGATATCATCATGCTTTGTCTGAGTCTGTGATAGCTGACAGTAACCTCCATGGAATCTTATCTCATTTATGTTCCGAAATTTATAATGGTTGTAATAACTCATTAGCATGTCGGTGTCCCATTTTGAACCTAAGGTATGTCAGGCATCCAGTTATGAACATAGCTGCATCAATTTTGTTATACTGCTTCTATCAAAAATTCTGCCTGGAATTATGGTACATTCTGGTGGAATCTAGGTGAATAGTCATGAAAACATTTTGGGGTTCGGGTAAAATAGATCTCTCCTAGCGTAGGATCTTATGTGGTACAAATATTTTAGTGTAGGTCCTATCCCTTATGCGTAAGCTTAGCCATGGAAGGCTAATAGTGGGAACTGTCCGCAATTTCTGCGGTATCAATCAACTGATTTCTAGAAAGTTTTGTACTTTAGTCACAGGAGTCGATCTTGACCATCTGGTGATGGCCTTCATCTTCGCAGGACTGTCTGAAGTTTCTTCCTGCTGAAGTAGGGTGGCTCAGAAATGCCACCTTGTTCATCTGGAACTCACATCTGGAAAGTTGCGTATATAATTTTGTCCTATCGAAGAATCTGTCGGATCGTGAAAAGATGATTCTCTTGTTCTTCTCTAGAATTTAGGAGATAAGGATGTTATCAATGAACATACTGACGATTTTGTCTGGAAATCAAGGGAAAAATTTTATTCATAAATTTCATACTGAGCTGGAGCATTAGGGAGCTCAGCAGTATAAATCAAAATTTTAGAGAGACTATAACGTGTGCAACAGTAGTCGGGAAAACATCATGTTCTTTCTCTCACCACTGCTGGTGGCATGATCGTGAATGGTTCTGGAAAATATTTAAGACATCGTAGCAGATCAGTTAAACCTCTTATTTGTGGAATAAACATCGATTATAAATGCCGATCTTGTAAATTTTCAGTGATCGATATATGATCTCATGTTACCGGCCTTCTTTCTGATAGACAGAAATGGTACACCTCCTGGTGGTGCGCTAGGCAAATAAAGCCGCGTTCCGGTAACTCTTGCAGCAATTGCTGCAACTCTTTTAACTTAGTTGAAGCCCTGGAATAAAATGTTTTGAAAACGGGTTCTGTTCTTGAGACAAGCTCGATGTTAAACTCTGTCTCGTGGTTAGGAAGGAATTTCTGGAAAACCTTATGGAATGACATCTGGAAACTTTAGGATAATCTGCTGATCCTGAATTTAACGAATCTCAGAAGTCGCATCATGAATGGTGACTAGAAGTCTTCGCAGCTATACGATAATAATTCACGTGCTTGTAAAGTTGAACCAATTTGTACTGATTTTTCTGGCAGAAATATAATGAATATGTTTGGAATTTAGTAAGACGGATCTCGTCGTTAACTAAAAAGAAAACCTTAATAAATATTGGCGATACTCTGGAGTCTTTTCTGGCTGGGAGGTAGGTAAATACCTGATTTAAATAAAGCTGACATATGAATTCGCTAAGTAAACGTGGTAACTTTCACTAAATGTGTTCGTCTGTAACCTCACAGAATGAACACTGTGTGTCTAACCAGAATAATACTCCAGTGGTGCTAACTGAATCTTTAATGGTATGATCTATGCGTGATATGACAAAATGGGTATACTCCCTTGGAGGGTACCCTGAATTAATGAGGACCTGGTTTAGAAGGCATACTGGAATTATGAGTCTTGACTCGTGCCTTGAAAAGATATTTGTATGACATGTATTGTAATTAGTGTCCTGAAAAGTGTCTTTCGAAAGGAGGCTAGAGGTCCGCGTCTTGACTGATGTCTTGACATGTGTTTTAGTAGATGAATTTGAATAAGGTTGAAAATTTTGGTAACTGCTAAGGTTAGCGGATAGGTTAGACTGATGACCTTTGTATCGCTGGTCACGTCCGTTCTGGAGTTCCGATAGCTACTAACTGATTAATATAAGCACGGTGGTTGTCATTACCGCTGGTCTGTCAGTTTCATGACGGTCATTATTACGACCGTGATTCCTATAACTATCCTGCTGGGTGGTCGGATGGGTACCGGTTCCCACTCTTCTGAATGAAGGGTTAGCTGAGTGAAGTGTGACATCTACCTAAGAAGTAAAAGGATTTAATAGAACGGTAGTGTCTGATGATTGAATTTATTCTTGCCAGAAATTTCAAATTTATAGTTTTCGTCCTTGTTCTGCAGAGTCTTCATAGTATAACCAGCATCAGCATCTTGGGTAATCTATAGAGTAATAGCAGCATCAGCATTCGTGAGGTCTCCAAAATATTAGCAGCAACGGTATCTGGTAAAATCTTCAACACTCGAGCAGCATCGGCATCTGGTAGAGTATCGACAAGTGGAAACGTTGCGTGATTTTAATTACGAAAAATCACAACTTTAATTTAAACGTTGTGTAACTATTATTCAGATAATAAATAACAGTATAAATTCAGATATTACGCGAATATTATTTATTCAGGAAATAAATAATTCACGTCAGAGTATATTCATGAGGATTAAGGTACGAACACGTACCACGAATATTAATTTCACACAGTCTCAGTTTTAATTAAAATCGTGACGTGATTAATTATTCAGAAAATAATTATTACTAGTAAATAATTATATACTAGCTATTTAGTATTACATAAGTGTGGCAGTTATTATTTTATTCATTCAGGAAAATAATAAATACATGACGGATTTAAAGCACGAAAACGCAAGTTAAACGTTTATAAACGAAGCGAAACGAAGAAAAAACCAAAAATATAAAGTATGCATGTGTTTGGAATTGGGTTGCAGCTTAAATAAGCAAGACAAAGGGAGGTTTTGGGCTTTTAGCCCGTTTAATGAACAAACAAAAAAACACGGGGGTTATCCCACCCCATTTGTCAAGCAGTAAACAAGCAAATTTAGGTTTTATGTCTTCTTTTCTTGGTGGCTGACGGTAGCAGACACAAAACAAGAGAAAACATTTTGGTTCTTCAATTTAATCGGTTTCGTGATTCGTAGGATATCCATATTATCGAACAAGGTAAACATCCCTTTTCTTTTCTTTAATAAAATCGTGATTCTTGGAAACGCTTGAGATGATTGAGGATCGTTTAGCAACATCCATGGAGTAGGGTACATAGATTACACCTGGACTACTATACATGAAGTACAAAATGAATACTGCACATGGAGCATATCTGAGACACTGTACGTGGAGTACACATGAAATATATGGAGTATAACTAAGATACTTTACATGGGCTACATATGGAATACTGTACATGGAACTGGTGGAAATTTTATGGGATGATCGATACTAGTGTCAATTATCTTACATGATCAAAGAAATAATTTGATTTAAACGGTAGTTAACTGAACTGAAATGAGTAACATGATAGCCTGGTTTATAGATGTTCAAGAATATGATTAAACGAAATTTCAACAATGGTCAGCATGAAGACATGACCGATGAAGACCAAACATGATTTATCATGAAACAGGATTTTACTGAAATCCTTCCGTGTCTTAGTATGAAAACATCATCACCCTGCTGCTAACATAATCCTTATAAGGAAACATGCGGTTGAATTAGCATGAAAACGACATCAACGTGAAATTGTGAGAACTTGATTGTTACAAAGAACATAAAAGTATAATCACTGAAGTTTTAACATCAACTGATGTGGATGGCTATGGTTCAATCTACAAAATTCAAAGAAGAAAACATGTGACTAAGTATGGGCGATTCTGGTTCGATCCATACTTGTTAAAATTTTATGAGAACTGTCATGTATAGAAATTTACACTCTAGAACTAAATATGGTTGGTTGTAGTTCAAACCATACTTGTCAAAATCTCATAAAATGTCATGATATGACAAAGGTGAATAACTTTGGATCGGTTCACAAAACAACATGCGACTGAAAAGCATGAAATTTGACCTGAGAAATGGTGAACGCATATGGGTCAGTTCACCTAATTACATTCGACTGAAAACATGAATTTTTCATGAGTAAGGGTAAACGCCTATGGGTCGATTTACCAATACAAAATCTGAACGGGCACGAGCGAACGCCTATGGGTCGGTTCACCAAAACAAAATTCGAAGAAAAGCACATGCGACTAAATATGGCCAGTCTTGTAGCAACCTTTTACTTAGTCAAAATTTAAGAAAACTGATTGATAACTTAAGAAAACTGACTGATAAATGCATGAGAAATATGAAAGATAACAACGCCAAAATCTGGGAAGTTTCCTCGTGACTACCCACTAGTCACATGTCAAGTTTTAGATCCTATAGGTCGAACCTTGCTCTCTGATACCATAAATGTAACACCCTACTTGGATAAGTGGACCGTTACGTGTATTTATGACGTGTCATCAAAGCATAAGGTAAATGTCCTCAAACATTAACTGACCATAAAGGAAATACTGGAATCAAACATCGGTAATCCAAACATAAGCTCAAAACATGAAAAGTAAAATACTAAAGGAAAGGACTAAACAATGTCCAAATACGCAAAATAATGTAAGAAGTGCATAAAGTAAGAAGTCTAGATAGCTTCCATCCAAATGAACATGCTCTCAGAATCCTAAGAGCGTCTCGGTGTACCTACCGTTAGAACATGAAAGGAACTACGACTGAGCATAACGCCCAATGAACGAATATAAAGCATAATAAGAAACACTTAAATGAAGCAGATGATAAAATACTGAAGCTGTAAGACTGATAAGTAAAGTTGCAACAGAAACATGTGTATAATCTAAAAAGTCTGATTTGTAAATAATAAAGCTGAACTATTATCTGTTAAATCTGAAAACATGCATTTACTGTATTTTAATTGCCAATAGCTTATATAGGTCATGTGTTGTAACAAATGTTGCATGAATAACTGGAGGGGTAACCTCGTCATGCTATAGAGGGGTGACCTCTAAATAATGTGCTAGGTGGAGGGATCAACTCTAATGTGAAGGATGTAGAGCACACACCACATTCACCTGATAATTGTAAACTGATAGCCTAGTGATACAAGGCTTTTGACACCCCGTATAAAAATATTAAAAATTAATAAAATTAAGTGTTCGTTTAAGTATGTCTAATCGAATTGATCTAGGCTCTCTATGTGTGACTCTATTATTTTTGGTGGAACAAAGATGTGCCGTTGTAGTGTTTAAAATAAAATGTGCAAAACAATTAAAGTAAAAGGGTGCTCTTAAAGTAAATCTAAGTCTAATTAAAGTAAAGTGCAAGTATTTAAAAACGTGACTGAAATTAAAGGGCACTAAAGCAAATGACGTAAACATAAATCTATCTAAGGCAAACTTAAAGTGCGACTAAAACTAAGGCAAGTCTAAAATAAAACTAAGGCAATTAATCTTAAAGTGCAATTAAGTAAAAGGCAGGAAAAATAAAGCTTGAAAATAAAAATCAAAGACAAAAGCTAATAAGAACCTGAATACAGCTCATTCGGAATAAACCTTCGTTTGGAACAATCACTCGTCCGGAATGTCACCTTTGGTTGAAATGATTCTTCTTCGCTAGGAATATTGCCAAAATCCTTGATCCGGAACAAATTGATCTGAATATGTCACTTATTCAAAACAATCCTTCGTTCGGAACTTTACTGATTCGGAACTCTAAATCTTGCCTTGATTCGGAAGTATTTTGTCACCCTTGATTCGGAAGTTTCCGAGTGAAGCCCCTTGATTCGGAAGTTTAGAACTTCCGAATGAACATCTCTTGAGTCGGAAGTTGTCCCTTGATCCGGAAGTTTATTCGGAACTTTAAAGTTCCGAATGAACAACTCTTGGTTCGGAACTTTGGAAACTTCCGAATGAATACCCACTGATCCGGAACTTTGGAAGTTCCGAATGAACAGTGCTTGATCCGGAACTTTTGAGTTCCGAATGAAGCTTTTCTGGTTCGGAACTTTGGAAGTTCCGAATGAATGGTTCTTGAGTCGGAAGTTTTCCTTCGTCCGGAACTTTGAATGTTCCGGATGAACAGCTTGACTCGGAAGTTTTGCTGACCCAAAAATCTTCCGGATGAAACCTTGATTCGGAACTTTGGAAGTTCCGAATGAGCACTTTCCCTCCTTCTTGGTTCGGAACTTTTCCTGGAAAGATCAGAAACAAAGCAAACACTACCGAAGAACAAGGAGATACAGTAACAGCAGATCTAAACAAAAACTAACCAAAATCAAACACAAACAATTCAATAAAAATAGTAACGAATCAACAGTAACATCAACAAACAATTAAAAACATGAAATCAAACAACTTTAACAACAATAATTGTTGGGAATCTAAACTTGTTAGATTCCCTGTTCATTGATTTAAACATAATTAGGCTGATAGATAGTCCCTTGCCTGTGCCTAGGAGGCAGGCAAGTTTCGCAAGACTCAAAGAGATCCAAGTCTCTGTGAGCAACCTCAGAGGAGTCCATGTCAGAGACATTGTCAGGGAAGTCGAAGATTACCTGAAGACATACTCCTTGGCTGTGATGGATAACAACCAAGATGTATTAGGGACTCTGAGGGGTTGAGAGTTAACAGGGGTGGCAATACCCTGATAACTCTCAGCACACTTTGGACATGCCATTTGTGTGTTCGAGAATATGAAGAATAAGGAAACTGTTTTTGACAACTGTTCCTTAAAGCATAATGGAAGACTACCAAGAATAGAAGGACATCATGTGACTGATGTGGGAACTTGTAAAAGCTTGTGTAGTCGACATCAAGTACTGTTTAAGTCAAACTCGTAACACTATAAATAGGATGTGTATCCATGCATTAATGTTGAACACTTTGAGATATTAAGAACATTAGTGCGTATAACTTAGTGAATCAAACAGCTACGACTGTATTCATAAGTTAAGGTTTATTGTTGTTCAAAGTGTGCACAACACATTGTCATCAAACGGTGTTATCCATAACACTTGTAATTCTTAATTATACAATAATAAGATTACGTTTGAAAAGTAATACCTTGTGTTGATTAAGTTAAGATTAGGGTTTCTTGCATTGATTAGGGACTTTCAATTGGTATCAGATCGGTGTTTGATATTAAAACCTTCAAGAAACATCGTTCTTAGTTTTATAATCAAGATCCAACATGCCGGAAACTTCTAGCCCACACTCACCTTCCACAAATCCATCTTCACCAAGACTTAACCCCCCAGCAAATGACGATGATCTACCCCAACTTCTTGATTCAAGAGGTGGATCACACGTAACCAGTGTACCAGTCTTTGATGAAGAAGACTTTGCCAGTTGGAAGAGTCAATTTCTTGTATACCTTGATGGACTTGAACCTTTTCTCTTAGAAATTTTAGAAAATGGTCCATATATTCCCATGGCGCTTACTTCTACTGAAGAAAACCCTATTCCCAAGCCTGTCAAACAATGGACCGCAGCTGATAGGAAATTAGCAAACCAAGATAAACGTCTCAAAAGCATCATAATTTCCTGTCTTCCCAAGCATATCATGAAGTCTGTCATTCAGTGTCCCACAGCTAAACAAATGTGGACAGACCTCATTCTTGGCCATGAAGGACCCTCTGAAACAAGAGAGACAAAGATTCAGGCTCTCAGACTTCAGTTTAATGCCTTTAAGTCACTTGAAGGTGAAAAAGTTCAGCAAACCTATACTAGGCTGAAGATTCTTCTAAATGACCTCGCTATGAATGATGTCACTATTGGTCAAGCTGAGATCAATGCTACTTTTGTCAACAGCCTTCCAAGAAAGTGGCTGAGCATGAATCAGACTCAGAGAGCTAACAACTCAATCAAAAATGATACCCTTGCTCAGCTCTATGGTAAGTATAATTATGAAGAAGGGCTGATCGATACTATCTACAAATCAGAGACTGAAAGATTTGTAGTCCAAGGAGCATCTTCCAAAGCTTTGATCTCTGCAACACATCCTCTTGACAGCGATTCTGATATTGAAGAAGATACCCGTAGCAGCCAAGAGTTCTTGTCAGACCTCAATGCAGAATTCCATGAAAGAGCACTGCTAGCCAACCAAAGAAGATACTACAAAAGATCTAGAAGAGTAGGATCAGCTAGCAAACCAACTGACAGGTCAAAAGAAACATGTTTTGCCTATGGAAAGCTTGGACATTTTCAAAAAGAGTGTCCTTCCACCAAGACATCCTCACCCTCTTATCCATCATCTTCATCCAAACCCTACAAGTTCAAACAACATAACAACTCATCTCAATCCAATTCTTCAGACACTGAGAAGAAAGATTACAAAAATAAGTACAAGGCACTTAAAGCTGAGTTAGAACAAATGAACTTGAAGATTGAAGCTATGTCCAAAAAGAAAGGTGGTGAGAAAAAGGCTGAGAAAGGGTTGGTTGCTGAAACTTACGATTGGAATGATGAACCATTGACTTCAGATGAAGAAGACACCACAAGAGTCAGGGCTTTTATGGCGATAGCTGAGGATGAACCAGCTGTTGGAAAAGGTGATGCAAGATCAGGACAATGGGTTGACATCACAATGAAAAAGGTACACAGACTTCTATCTATGTCTGATAGTGATGAACGTAAGCATGTCCTTGATTACACCATTGTTGATTTGCACTTTGTTGAGGAACAAAGGAAGAACCTACTTGATAAGTTTCACTCTGTTAAAACTGAAATGATAAATGCTAAGGCTGAATGTGAAACTCTCAGGCGGGTTAACTTAGAGAAAATATCCCTGCAAAATGAAGTAGCTAGATTAACCTTGAAAAACATAGCTTTAAATGATCAAGTCACTGAATTGAACAAGATTATTGAAAAATGGCTGTGTGCTAGGTTTACTATTGATGAATTGCTTAGGGATGAAGTGCCTGCTGACTTAAACAGGGATATAACTGCTAAGAATAAAAAGCTGAGGATTCTCACCAAACCCAAAGACATTGTCTTTAAATCTACAGAGACTATTCATATGTCAGATACCTCTTTGACTAATGACCCTGTCTCTGAAGATGTGGCTGAGCTACCACCTTTGCCCAAACTCTCTAGAGTTGAACCTAGCAGTTCTTCTAGATCTGCTAAGGATGAACTTAAGACAGATATTGAGAATCCTCCAGCCAAAGTTTTTCGTGTGCCTGCTAAACCAACTGGTAAACAAGTAGCTTTTAAGCCTGTTTCTACTAAAGCTGTGAATAAGGTTGACCCCACCACTGAAGATCGCCTGTTGTCTCTTATGAAAGAAGTAGAACTCTTGAAACAACACATTAAGCCTTCCGCTGAATGCTCTACTTCTCATGAACCTAAGTCAGTCCTAGGTGAACCCAAAGGGGAAAGGTTAATCAAACCTTATTGCAATGTTTGTAAAAATTCTCACCACTCGACCTTAGATCATGACAGACACATGGCAGCTAAAAGAGCTCAGACACCCTCTAGGGACAGACCACAGAGTTCCAAAAGACAACAGGGAAATTACAATTCTTATCCTCCCTGTAAATTCTGTGGGTTCACAGACCATCACTCAGACGAGTGTGGTGACTTCCCTGGGTGTGATATCTGTGGGAGTTATAACCATGAAACTATGAACTGTCCATCCCAACGCCAAAAGTTTTTCAGGAACACAAGAGTTGCTAACAAGCAATTCAGGGAACCCACTGGAAAGTGGGTTCACCATAGGAACTAATCTGTTTCTATGTATCTGTGCAGAAATATCTCAAGGAATCGGTATGGTATCTAGATAGTGGCTGTTCTAGACACATGACAGGGATTCAACAATACCTGCACAGATACTCAAAGGAGCCAGTTCCCAAAGTGGTGTTTGGAGATAACTCTTCAGGTGACACAGAAGGATATGGCTCAGTGAATTGCAATGGGATCACATTTACCAGGGTTGCATATGTGAATGGTCTTAAACATAATCTTATTAGCATCAGCCAATTATGTGATGCTGACTATAAGGTTTTGTTTACTAAGACTCAGGGAACCATATTCAACAAAAATAATGATGTTGTGCTGGTTGCACCTAGAAGGAGAGATGTTTATGTCATCAACATGGCTGTGTGCTCTGAAGACAGTTCAAATTGTTTTCTTGCCAAAGCCTCTGAAAGTGTCAACTGGCTGTGGCACAAAAGACTGTCTCATCTCAACTTCAAGAACATCAATAAGATAGCCACTCAAAACTTGGTTGCTGGTCTACCTTCAGTAATGTTTTCCAAAGACAAAACCTGTTCTGCCTGTGTCAAAGGAAAACATCACAGGTCTTCATTCAAGACTAGGCAATCATTCTCTATTGACAAGTGCTTACATCTCCTTCACATGGACTTGTTTAGGCCTGTCAAACCTCAAACCATTAATCACAACAAATACACCTTGATCATAGTTGATGAATTTTCAAGATATACATGGGTGTACTTCCTCAGAAGGAAAAGTGATGCAGCTGATACCATCATGTCCTTCATCAGACAGGTTGAAAATATGAATGATGTTAGAGTCAAAGCTCTAAGAAGTGATAATGGAACAGAATTCAAGAATCATCAACTTGAATCATTTTGTGATGAAAAAGGGATTTCTCAGAACTTCTCTTCAGCTGGCACTCCTGAACAAAATGGTGTAGCTGAAAGAAGAAACAGGACTCTGATTGAAGCAGCAAGAACTATGTTAAATGGTGCAGCCTTACCAAAGCAATTTTGGGGAGAAGCTGTACACACTGCCTGCTACACTCAAAACAGATCAATCATTGTCAAAAGACATGGCAAAACCTCCTATGAAGTTTTCAGAAAAAGATCTCCAGACATCAGCTATTTTCATGTGTTTGGATGCCCTGTGTTTATTTATAACTACAGGGATAAACTTGGAAAGTTTGATGAAAAAGCTGATGATGGATTCTTTTTGGGATACTCTCCAACAGCCAAAGCCTTCAGAGTATTCAACATCAGAAGACAAGAAGTAGAAGAAACTTTCCATGTCAGATTTAATGAAGATGATGAAGTCATACAGAGGACAGGAACAGAGGGTGATGAAGTAGATTTTAATGAAAATATCTCGTTCCCAAGTGATGAGTTCACAGAACCCAGACCTACCAGTCATCACCACTCCAACACTCTCACTCCTTATGTTCCTACTTTTGACCCTCTGTCTACTCACAACATAGAAGTTCCTACCTCTCAGGAACTTGATGAAGAAGAACCTCAAATCTCTGATGGTCCTTCTCATGATATTGATGACTCACCAATTCTTCAAACCTCTGAAGTTTCTCCTGCTGATAATGAAATAGCTTCCCTTGATATGGCTGAAGAAGACTCAGACACTGAAGTAGTCTTTGAAGAAAGCCCTCCTAATCAGCAGGATGAGACTCAAATTGTACCAGCTGTGCCCTCAAGTTCCCCTGTTCTTGAAACTCCAGCTCCTCAAAATAAGTGGTCAAGAGATCAACACATTCTTCTTGTCAACATTATTGGGGAACCAAATGCAGGGGTCACAACCAGACAGTGAATCCAAGACTCAGAATCAGCCTCAGCCAATGAATGTCTATTTGCTGAATTTCTTTCTCAAATTGAACCTAAAAGAGTTGCTGAGGCTCTGGTAGAAGATGGATGGGTAGCTGCTATGCAAGAAGAAATCAATCAGTTCAAAAGGAACAAAGTATGGACACTAGTGCCAGCTCCACCTGGAAAGAATATCACAGGCACTAGATGGATCTATAGAAATAAGATGGATGAAATTGGGAACATCATCAGGAACAAGGCTAGACTGGTAGCACAAGGATTCTCTCAGACTGAAGGAATTGATTATGATGAAACTTTTGCACCTGTTGCTAGACTTGAGGCCATCAGAATCTTTCTTGCTTATGTTGCCTATATGAACATCACTGTCTATCAGATGGATGTAAAGAGTGCCTTCCTCAATGGTGATTTGGCTGAGGAAGTCTATGTTGCACAACCTGAAGGATTTGAGAACAGCGAGTTTCCCAACCATGTGTACAGACTTCACAAGGCAATGTATGGTCTGAAACAAGCTCCAAGAGCATGGTATGAAACTCTTTCAAATTTCTTATCTGAAAATAAATTTATCAGGGGTTCTATTGATAAAACACTCTTCACCTTCAAGGACAAGAGTGATTTCATCATTGTGCAGATTTATGTGGATGATATCATCTTTGGGTCATCAAATGTCAATCTTAGTAAACGTTTTGCTAAATTAATGACCAAGAAATATGAGATGAGTATGATGGGTGAATTAACTTACTTTTTGGGTTTTCAAATTAAACAATGTCCTAAGGGAATTTCTATTTGTCAAGAAAAGTATGTTAAGGATTTACTTAAAAAATATGACTTAGCTGATTGTGCATCAGTGAAATGCCCCATGCTTCCACCCAACGACTTGGGCCCTGATGAGTCAGGGGTCTCTGTCAATGAGACTTTATATAGAGGCATGATTGGGTCACTGATGTATCTGACAGCCAGTCGTCCAGATATCCAATTCTCCACATGTCTCTGTGCAAGGTACCAAGCTAACCCAAAAGAATCCCATCTAGTGGCTGTTAAGAGAATTTTCAGGTATCTCAAAGGAACACCATCCCTAGGACTATGGTATCCAAAGGAATCAGGCTTTGATCTCAAGGCCTATTCAGATTCAGATTATGCTGGATGCTGTATTGACAGGAAAAGTACTTTAGGCAGCTGTCAAATCCTAGGAGGAAAATTGGTTGGATGGAGTGCTAAGAAGCAAAACTCTGTGGCTATGTCTTCAGCTGAAGCAGAATATGTCGCTGCAGCCAGTTGTTGTGCTCAGGTGCTCTGGATGAAAAGTCAATTGGCTGACTATGAAATCTTGTATGACAAAGTACCAATCTTTTGTGACAACACCAGCGCCATTGCCATATCCAACAACCCTGTTCTTCACTCTCGTACCAAACACATTGATATCAGGTATCACTTTATCAGGGATCATATTATGAAGGGAGATATTGAGCTGCATTTTGTTCCCACAGAGCTGCAACTAGCTGATATCTTTACAAAGCCTTTGGCTGAACCTACGTTCAACAGGCTAGTTGCTGAGCTAGGGATGCTCAATATCTCAAAGCCTGTGGCTTGATATTAAATGTGTTCATTAAATGATTGATTCTATATTAAATGTTTTATTAAATGTTTTTCACATGAAACTAGGTAGTTACTTTCCAAGTAAATGCAAAAAACATTCTCACATTTTTAATCATTTATTTTTCGGATAACGAGGAGACAAATTTTTGAAAGGTCAAGGGGACCCACTTGAGCAGTCATTTTCGCTCTTGCATTTAATACGGTTGAATAACTGTTCACTTAAGTTTGAATATATATTGTCTTCTTTCTCTTCTCACCCACCACCATTCTAAAATCAACTTCTCTCTCTAAACTCTTATCTCTCTCTCAACCATCCGTCATTTTCATTCTCCTTCAACCTTAAATCAATGGCGTTTCCCGTACCAAAAGCCTCCAATGTGAACTTCGAGATCAACGAGAGCATCATCGCCTCCAACAACGCCATTGGATGGATCAAGGCACCAAACAGCACCTACTCAGATCTGGTTAATTTCATGCAGAATTGTGACCTAAATGAAGCCTTCACCAAATCTCCATCCACCTTTTACCAAGAATACCTTAGGGAATTCTGGTATTCTGCTGAAGTAGTTGAAGACACCATTACATTTAGCCTTTCATGCAATGAACATCCTTTTGCCTTTTCCCTTAATGATTTTTCTAGTGTGGCCGGACTCAAACATGGAGATGAATGCTTGAAGACTGTTGACAAAAAGGCTGTCAAGGAAGCCCTGGCCACACTCAACCCTTTCCATGATGTTAACCCTGCACTTACACCAGCTGAGGTCCTCGCCAAAGCCCCGCTGAAGATTAAGTATTTCACTCCTATGTGGCGTGTCCTCTTCACCCACATTGTGAAGTCCCTGGGAGGAATGCAGGGATCACAGGATCAGATGTCGTCCAATCATCAGGCTATTGCATATGGACTTATCTGGGGAGCTGATGTCGACTTTGGAAGCATCCTTTTCTCAAACCTGGTAGAACAACTGAAGGGAAGGAATCAGGTCAGGGAAAAGAACATCTGTTATGTGCGCTACCTGTCCCTGATCTTTGAGAGTTTGCTGGGAGAGAATTATCACAACAAGGCTTTGACAGCTCTGAAGCCCTATCGCATCACAGGCGCCATTTACAAGGAGATAGGAGCTGAGGATACCCCTGTCACCGCCCACATGCTGAACGTTGCCAACCAGGTACCCAACGCTGAGAAGCCCTTGCTCCCTTCCTCTGAGAAGGTGAATACTTCTAGTGTCGCTGGCAAGTCTACGTCTTTGACCTCTGGGCAGCACACTACTAAGTCCAAGGCTTCATCTGGCCAACAGCCAAAGAAGAAGAAAATCCCCTCTTCTTCCCTATCCAAAGCTGTTAGTAAGGCCAAGGAAAAGAAGATTGACACCGCCTCTGGTCCAGATACTCTTGTGGATTCAGAATCTTTGGCTGACAAACAACAGGCGTCTAGTGTCTCTAGGTCAGCAGAGACTACAGGAATCCAGCCAAACCAAGCTGATATCTCACAGGTAATCAGTGTACATTTTTAGAGGTTCACAATCAACCACTCTCATTTGTCTGTAGGAGAGAGTGGTGAAGTTAGGGTAATCCTCGACCCATAGAAGTCTGTCATTACACTTAGAATACTTTAAGACTTCTGTACACTCTGTCTTTGCACCAGGGAGTGATTCATTTGTGTTTATAAAGCACCCCGATGACCCTGAACCCTCTAGACAGTATTCAGGCTAACAACAACCTGAATACATTAATGTCTCAACCTTGATCAGCTGTACTTCACACAGCCTCTTGGTTCCCTCCTTAAAAGAGTCCCAAAGGATTTATCCTTTCAGGGGGAGCTGAATCATCACCCTCAGCTTTCCTAGGGGCAGCGTAACAGGCGACCTACAACAACATATGTTTCACTCTTAAAAGAGTCCCAAAGGTTTTACCTTTTGGGGGGGCTGAATAATCACACTCAGCTTTCCTAGGGGCAGCGACTAGCGATCATTAAACAACATATGTTTCACAATCAAAAGAGTCCCAAAGGTTTTTTACCTTTTTGGGGGGGCTGAATAATCACACTCAGCTTTCCTAGGGGCAGCGAATGGCGACCATTAACCACAATTCATTCACACTTAAAAGAATCCCAAGGATTTATCCTTTGGAGTGGCTGTGTAATCACCCTCAGCCTCTCTGGGACAGCGAAATGGCGACCATTCACCTTATATTTTTCCCTGTTACTAATTACAACAAACTTGCAGGCTGAAATTGTACAGCCAGTCAAAGAATCTCAGGTACATGAAAAGGAGGCTGAAACAATAACTCAGGACATTCCAAATGAAGAAGAACCTGTGCTCAATGCTGATGAAGAAATGCTCTCAGTAGAAGATTATGTCTCTGAGTTTGAACCCATGCCTGAAGATGAATTCCCTGAGGGAATGTTTGATGAAGAGGAGGAAGACGATGAGGATGACCAGCTGTCAGCCTCTCCTCCTAAAGAAGATGACAAGACTTCTCCTCTCAAGGAAGCTGTTGACACTCCAAACTCTGCTACATCTGCAACAACAGTCTTCCAAAGACCAACATATGATCCAACAGCCGAATTCCTCATGTTTGATCATCCTACACAGACAAACTTCGACTTAATTCCAAGGGGGAATGATTTGGCTCAGCAAAGCCTCAATATCAAGAATCTTCAGCCCGTACATCATCAATCTGATATTGAGCGCTTATCAAGGAAGCTGGACGTGATCAAGTCAGAGATGCACAATTTTACTGTCACTTTTCCAGGCATTATAAAGAAGGCTGTGACTGAGGCTGTCACTGAGCCTATTCAGGAGGGTGCAAGAAAAGGTGTGGCCCAGGGACTAAGTCATCTCTCTACACGCATCAAGGATGCAATTGACTCAGTTGTCCCTGCCATGTTCCATGAACAAGAAAACAACATGAACAGGCACTTCAATGCGGTTCGCAACAGGCAATATAATCATGCTGGTTTTATTGTCAGGCGTGTTCAGGCAAATACCAATGCCAATGCCAACTCTTGCTGAAGATTGCCAGGGCTTCAAGAAAAAGACAACGTGCATGGCTGCCTCTGTGGAGCAGATTGCAAGACGATTTCAGACACGTTCATCCAAGCATAAGAGAAGTAAGGATGAACGTGAGGGGGAGAAGAATGCTACACTCAGCCTTGCATCTGCTGAACAAGGCTCATCTTCAGCCAATCCCTCAACAACACCTGTTCCTCTTCAAGTCATCACACCAGTTATAGTACATGATGATGAGGATAATACTCAGGGGGAGCAACAAACACAAGATGGAGCTGACTCATCTAAATCCATGATCTTAGTTAACATCAGCAAGCCTGAGGATGATGATGAACCAGCGGCCAAGAAACTTAAAGTCACTGTGAGCTCTCTTCCAAAATCTATTCAAAATCAGGCTCAGACAGCGTTTCTCAAAAGAGCTGATGATTTGAAAAACATAAGTGTGGAGTCCTCTGTCTCGAAGAAAGGTAAGGAGATAGTTTTGGTTGATACAGACACCAAACTTAAGAAGATAGCTGCGATGCTAGAGACAGGAGGATCCACCACAGACCTTTCCCACTTTTCAACCTTTACACCTTCTGATGAGAGTCCTTTAACGCCTGAAGAAATAGAGCAACAGGCTGAAGAATTCAAAAGACTAAATGAGCTCAAGACAGCCAAAGAATTAAATGAAGCTACTCTGAGGAAGATGACACCACCTGAAAGGGAAAAACAAAAACAAAGGTTGAGGGAAATGGAACTTAAACGCGTTGAGGCCTTAAAGAAAGTCAAAGCTGACTATGATGCCTGCATGAACAACAGGTATGCTGCTGGCAAGATAACCAAGTTTAAATACACCATTCACAAATCCACAAACACCCCACAGATGATCTTATGGAGGGAAAATCAACAGAGGAATATGGATGTGTTTGACAACTTCAGGTTGAAAACACTTGGGTTATCAGAATGGTTTGAACTCGAAGCCTTAGCTGCCAAAAAGTCTGGACAAGCAAATTTCCTTCTGCTTAAAACTCTTAAGGCTAAGTTTAACTGGATCAAGGAAACAGCTGCCAAACTCAAGATTGATCCCCCACCACAGCTTTTCGAACAAGAACCCCCAAAGACAGGCAACAAAAGAAGAAGAATTTCCCAAATTATTGATGAAACTTTTGTTACTGAAGATGTTCGTGTGGATGGTATGCACAGGGATCTGATCCTTCCAAATGGTATCGTTGGCCCTGTTGATGGTCAGACATACTCAGTGCCTGAAAGAGGAATGGCTTTTATGAACAAGGCCTGCCAGTATGCTTTTCAGAGGGAAGATGAGCTGTGCCTGGCTTCAACTATTCAGCTACTCTGTCACAAGAAGTGTCTCAAGATCAACTCAGAGTATTCCAAGAAGTTTGCAAAGACTTTGTAGGATGAAATTGATAACAGATTAGATGTGGCCGAAGCTGAAGAAAGAATAAAAAATGATGACTATTGAAGATAGTGTCAGCCCCTTTTTACCTTCATCTTTTATTTAACTTATGTAATGAACTTGTAATTTTCTTTAAGTCTTAATAAAATCATGAGGTATGTTTGTTTAGATCTGTTATGTGTAAGAAGAAGCTGTTAAACTCACTTACCTTAACTTAGTTAGATCTAGCATTATTTATGTATAAATAGAGGGAGATTGTTGGGAATCTAAACTTGTTAGATTCCCTGTTCATTGATTTAAACATAATTAGGCTGATAGATAGTCCCTTGTCTGTGCCTAGGAGGCAGGCAAGTTTCGCAAGACTCACAGAGATCCAAGTCTCTGTGAGCAACCTCAGAGGAGTCCATGTCAGAGACATTGTCAGGGAAGTCGAAGATTACCTGAAGACATACTCCTTGGCTGTGATGGATAACAGCCAAGATGTATTAGGGACTCTGAGGGGTTGAGAGTTAACAGGGGTGGCAATACCCTGATAACTCTCAGCACACTTTGGACATGCCATTTGTGTGTTCGAGAATATGAAGAATAAGGAAACTGTTTTTGACAACTGTTCCTTAAAGCATAATGGAAGACTACCAAGAATAGAAGGACATCATGTGACTGATGTGGGAACTTGTAAAAGCTTGTGTAGTCGACATCAAGTACTGTTTAAGTCAAACTCGTAACACTATAAATAGGATGTGTATCCATGCATTAATGTTAAACACTTTGAGATATTAAGAACATTAGTGCGTATAACTTAGTGAATCAAACAGCTACGACTGTATTCATAAGTTAAGGTTTATTGTTGTTCAAAGTGTGCACAACACATTGTCATCAAACGGTGTTATCCATAACACTTGTAATTCTTAATTATACAATAATAAGATTACGTTTGAAAAGTAATACCTTGTGTTGATTAAGTTAAGATTAGGGTAACCACTTGGATCAAAATAAAAGCATGAACATGAACATAAACATGAACTCATAAATCAAAGACTAAGAAAGGTAGATAAGAGATTGACAAGATAAAGTAAAGATTGACAATAATTAAATGAAAACTTACTTGAAATTAAATGAATTTAAGGTGCAAGACAAGGTATTTAAATTTGACAAGAAAAGTAAATGACAAGGTATTTAAATGGTGGAAGAGCTAATTGTCACACTTAGCCAACAAGAGTGAAATGTAAACATCCTAATCTATATATAGGGGAGGATTAGGAAGCTTCCTCCCCTCTTTCCTTTTCTCTTAATTGCGTAATTAAGTCCCTCCTTCTTTAATCTTCATTTAATTGCATACTTAGTCCTTTTCTTCTAATCTTCTTTAAACTTGGACTTAAGGGACTTTTGGCGTCGGGATTTCTTTGAACTCGTCTTTAATTTCTTCAATAAAATATACTTGAATTCTTCGGCTTTTGATAAACTTCCGTCTTTTGACTTTTTCTTCGATAAATCTTCAGAATTGGTCGTGGACTTCCGTTCTTTTTGCCCTCTTGACTTCTTGACTTCGTCTTTCATCCTTTTCTTCAGTAAAAGTCCGTAAGTGCCCGTGAATGTCCGTGTTTTCTCCACTTTTCACCTTTTCATCCTAAATCACAACAAAAACACAAACCACGCATAATTCCGATATAAAAGACATAAAATACACGTTTTAGTCTGGTTATTATTGTAATTAAGTGGTAGAAAAGATGGGTGTTTACACACCTATCAAATCCCCTACACTTGACCATTGCAATGTCCTCATGCAATGCATTAGTTACAAAGCAAGATTACACTTTTCATCATAATCAATCCACGTTGGCCTTTATTAAAGAGACAGAAAATTAAAAACATACAAAATAAAGAAATCAAATGCATACCTTGGGTTTTGAAAATTTTCATGAATGATCATCATCCTCAAGTTTTCACTTTCTCCAAACCAAGCTTAAAAACGAGATCATTGTTATTATAAGTTAGTAAACTATCACGAACTCATGTGGGCCAATTACTCACTTAGACTCCCTTATTCCTAGGTGTACCTCTTATATTTTATTGTTGTCTTGAATGATCACGAGGATGCATTGTTTGACTTATTTCGATAGTTATTTAGTCTGAAAATAAAGTGAACGATTTAATCAATAGTTAGCTAAAGGACCAACTCTTTTAAAACTGCTTCTCGGGACCTTATAAAGTTCATATCTTGGCATAACTCGCTTCGCGATTTGAGACCTTTCTCGGACCGATATTTGGCAGCGACTTCATACTTCAAATCTTGAGAGACGTTCATGAAATAATGGTCTTCTCTTCATAATAGGAATTCTTCACTTTGAAGTTTTGAGAGATTCATACTTGGACCACGACTTCTTCATTTTTCTCCATTCTTTATTTTGGACTTTGATATACAACGATCCGCCTCCTTTTATGACTTGGATCTATTTATCCTCATACCTTGTTAGGGTCTTTTCGGATACACTTCTCCATGACTTTTGGGGAGTTTTGCTTTACGTCGTGTGTCTCGATCCTTCATATTGATTTTCGATAAATGATTCTTCACATCACTTTGGATCTTTAGCAACAAAATATAGCCCTCATGCCTTGTTAGGGCCTTTTCGGACTTGCCAATCTTCGCGTCCCGCTTCAATAAGTTATGCCTTGGCTATGAACTCTAATCCATACCGAGCAACTTTTAAACGATCTGGGGCTAGAAGCTAAGTAACTTTTCAAATCGTACAACCTTATTTATTAGCAGATAAATTTATTAGCAAGCGATGGGAGAATAGGCTTATAATTAACTCACATAAATTCACGAAAGAATACCGAACTTATAATTGGCTCTATCATCTCTCGTTCTCCACAGTTTAAAATCTCAAGTAATGAGACTCGTGGATGCTTAGCCTATTAAATCAAAGTTTTGGGTTTTCGAGTCGCCTATAGGATCTTGCAAATTCTTGGACTTTTTCAAGTTTAGAAATCGCATTTTAAAGTTCCCTTGATAAACGACTCTCTAGGATCAATTATAGGAACTTGCGAAAAGTTCTTGTTCTTAACCCGTGAGGGTTAAGACTTTCGCGTTTTATAGCTCCCTATATAAAAGCCTAGCAAAACTTGACTTGAACACGTTAAGGATACTAGCTAGAGTAAACTCGGATTGAGTCAAAAGATTCACAACGTTTGAAAATTAAAACCACTTATTAAACATTTATTCTAATAAGGAAAGAAAATAACTATACAAAGGAAAAAAAAACTAATAGGCCAAAATAGATCAAAAATTTTGAAAAATGTCGAAAAATTGATTTTCCGGTTAAAATGAGGATAAAAACAAGGAAAAGACCACTTAACTTCGATAGAAGTCCCCCCTACACTTAAGAAAAACATTTTCCTCAATGTTTAAGCATATGGGAGTAAACTCCCCTACACTTAGGACATTGTGCACGTTTTTTAAATCTTGTTAAGGAAAAGACAACTAAAGAGATTCCTATTTTAATATTGAGAAAATATAAAATAGTGAATCGAAAAGAGGTTAGGATAGAACCGGGATGAAGTAGAACACAGAATCACGGGTCGTCAAGAATCATCAAGAGTGGATCATTGAAGCTCGAATCCCTGATTAAGAAGTGAGGAGAGGAAATAGCAAACCAAAGGGTCCCCCCTACACTTATGGTAAAGAAAGTGGAAAGATAGATGCATGGGTTGCCTCCCAAGAAGCGCTTGGTTTTTGTTAACCGAGTCGTGAGCCTGACTCGACCTTGATCATCAACGGAAGAAACATGAAACATATCCACCAGGATCAAAGACATAGTTTTCATCCATCAATAAGCAAGAGCTTAAGGCGAACAAGGCAAGCCAAAGAAGAGTAGGCAAGGTTCCCTTAAGCAGTGATGGAGCACAGTAGAAGCAAGGATGAAGTGGTGCAAGCATGTCTTCAATGGTTCCAAAGATTTTTCCTTTTATTTCATCAGGTGGATACTGAGATGGCTTAAAGACTTCAATACCGGGGTCGAACACCTTTTCCTTTATGGGAAAAAAGCACTCAGGCTCAGCCGAGTGTGAAGAAGATCCGCAAAGAAGCACAACCTCGTCCTCAGAAGTGGGACAAAGAGGTGTCAAATCATAAGTGCAACGGATTTCGGTGTCGACCGGTTTCTTCTCCTTGGACAGAATGCTCTTCAAATCCAAAGTAGGATCAAGGCGATAATCTTCAAAGTCCAAGGGAGGAGCATCACTCTCATGAGGGAAGTATGTGTTGAGAAATTCAAAGAAATCTTCCTCAAATGAATAATCGTCCAAAGTATGATCGAGTGATGGCGGAGGATCTTCATCATGTGAAGAATCGCTCGAGAGAGTATCAGCCTCATCAAAATCATCGAAAGTGGGCAGCTCGGGATACTCAGAAGTACAATCAAAATCATCTGAATCTGAGCTAGAATCATCATCATCATAAGCATCGAAGACCGGTTGAGAATCATAAATGGGAGAAGCGTCCAAAGAGGAGTGAGAATCATCCACATTATCTTCTAAGAGTGGATTATCAGTGGAAGACTCGAATAGAGGATTGTCATAGACGGTAAAGTCATCGAGCACATTAATCATATTCACTGATTCTCGGCCTCCAAAGGATTTGCCTGTAAGCTTCCCCATTTTAAAAACTTTTGAATCATCCCCGACTCGTAAGATTAACTCACCTTCGGCTACATCTACTAAAGCTCGTCCGGTTCTCAAGAATGGCCGACCAAGTATTAAAGGAATACGAGGGTCCATTTCATAATCAACTACGACAAAATCGACCGGGAAAGTAAATGTGCCAACTTTGATAAACACGTCTTCGGCTATACCAACGGGGTAAGCGAGAGTGCGGTTTGCAAGTTCGAGAGTCAGCTTTGTTGGAATGAGATCGGGTAATGATAGTGTTTTCCAAACACTCAGTGGCATCAAATTAATACTAGCCCCGAGATTAGCAAGGGCAGTAAATTCTTCAGTTTTGTTGAACACGCAGGGCAACACAAAACGACTGGGATCTCCAAGCTTTTCCGGAAGTTCTCTAAGAAGAACTGCAGAGCAGTTTTCATTTAAGCATGTGTTGGCAAGTTCAATCAGCTTCTCCTTCTTGCTAAGCAATTCCTTGAATGCTTTGACAAATTTCGGCATGTGGCAAAGTGCTTCAACAAGGCTAATGTTGATGGTCATTTTAGATAGCATATCCACATATTTCGATACTTGAAAATCATTCTTTGTTAGCTCGTTGGTCTTGCCTATGCGAGAAGGGTATGGGATTCTAGGTTGATAGGGAGACGGTGAAGGTGTAGTTGGTAAAGTTTGTGATGTTGAAGGGTCCTTCCGAGATACATCGTCATGACGAGGCGGAGACGGTAATGGTGTACTAATACTAGGTGTAGGTGGAGTAGGGATACATGGTGGTGGAGGAGGTGTAGATGATGGTGGTGGGCTAGGTGGATTGACAATGGTAATTCCACTACGCGTAGTTATAGCACTCACATTAGCTCGTGGATTAGTGACGGTGTTTGAAGGTAGAGAACCCGAAGAAGAAGAAGGTTGAGCTTCGGGCAAGAAACTAGCCAACAGATTCTTTAATTCAGTTGTTTGAGTGATGAAGGAGGATTGAAGATTATCACGAACCTCGGTTCTGATGTCATTACCTTGCTTCAAGATATCTCCTTTCAAATTGATTATTTGGCTCTGTAGATTCTTGATTTGCTCACCTTGAGTTCTCATTATGGTGTCAACATCGGGATTAATGGGTGGGTGTTGTTGGGTGGGTGGTTGATAAGGGTTAGAAGCACGAGGTGGGATTTGGTTGCTTCTATTATAGTTGTTGGCGGGGTTTTGGTTTTGAGGAGAAAAACCGGGTGAAAGGTAGTTGTTGGAACGGTAGCTCAGCAGATTTCTATCCCCTTGTTGTCTAGCTTGGTAATTTTCAGGTGAATAATTACCGTAAGCAGCATACACATTTTCCGGATTTCCTTGTGTCGAAGGACAATCGGTGTATGAGTGAGGACCGCCACATGTTTCACAAGGATTAGCAACCGCTTTAACTTGTTGTTGTTGTTGGTTTGAAGCGAGAAGCGTAATACTTTTGCTCATTTCGGCCATCATGCGGGTGAGCTCGGTCATCTCAGGGTTTGCTGAGGTGGAGGAAACATTGACTATCGGGTTGTTCCTTGAAGAAGCAGAGGAATCCCAGTTCTTATGATGAGTAGTCATGTTCTCTATTAACTCTCTACACTCCTCGGGTCTCCTTTTCATGAATGTGCCACCGGCGGCTGCATTAATCGTATCACGATCTCGAAAAGTCAATCCGTTGTAGAAAGTATCGATTAAGGTCACAGGGATCATGTTGTGGTTTGGACATCTATCGATCAAGACATTATATCTCTCCCAAGCGTCAAAAAGAGATTCATCGGGATCTTGCATGAAACCGCTGATCTGATTGCGAAGGCTAGTGACCATGGATGGTGGAAAGTAGCGCGATAGAAAGCGTTGAGTCATGTCATCCCAAGTGTGAATAGAATTCTTCGGGATACGATCAAACCATTTCTCGGCATGATGCGATAAAGTATGTGGAAAGAGTTGTAGGCGAAGAACATCCATTGTGGCCCCAGGCAACTTCATGCTTTGGGTGATTGTAATGAACTTGTCGAGGTGTTTGTTGGCATCATCATCAGGCAATCCTCTAAATGGGTTTGTTTGCACTTGCTGAATCATGTGGTGCTTCAACGAAAACTCAGGAGCGTTGATTTGCATCGGCGCAATCGGTCCTCCTCGTCCAAACATTGTTGGTTGACAAAGTTCCTCCATGGTCCGAAGATCGGGCTGTGGGAGAACATTGTTGTTATTATTATTATTGAGGTTCGGTAGAATGTTGTTGTTGTTAACACCTGCCATATCTAAATCTTCTTGAGGCTCGGGCTCTTGATAATTAGAAGATCTAGTACGCATACACCTGAAAATGAAAAAGAAAAAGAAACCAAACGCAAAGACAATATATATACACAATAAAGATAAAATCTTTTTGGATTTTTGAAATTTTTAATTTTTATGGTTTTTTATCAATTTTTTAATTTTTATGATTTTTTGAATTTTTTAGGCAAGAAAAATAACGTTCACAAGTGAGCGGATCCCAAAAAGCAGCGTGTCTCTCACAGAAAACTGTTGATCTTAACGAAAAGAGCCGGCAGCGGCGCCATTTGATAACTAGCTTTTACCTAGTAAGAAAATTAAGTGTTCGTTTAAGTATGTCTAATCGAATTGATCTAGGCTCTCTATGTGTGACTCTATTGTTTTTGGTGGAACAAAGATGTGTCGTTGTAGTGTTTAAAATAAAATGTGCAAAACAATTAAAGTAAAAGGGTGCTCTTAAAGTAAATCTAAGTCTAATTAAAGTAAAGTGCAAGTATTTAAAAACGTGACTGAAATTAAAGGGCACTAAAGCAAATGACGTAAACTTAAATCTATCTAAGGCAAACTTAAAGTGCGACTAAAACTAAGGCATGTCTAAAATAAAACTAAGGCAATTAATCTTAAAGTGCAATTAAGTAAAAGGCAGGAAAAATAAAGCTTGAAAATAAAAATCAAAGACAAAAGCTAATAAGAACCTGAATACAGCTCATTCGGAATAAACCTTCGTTTGGAACAATCACTCGTCCGGAATGTCACCTTTGGTTGAAATGATTCTTCTTCGCTAGGAATATTGCCAAAATCCTTGATCCGGAACAAATTGATCTGAATATGTCACTTATTCAAAACAATCCTTCGTTCGGAACTTTACTGATTCGGAACTCTAAATCTTGCCTTGATTCGGAAGTATTTTGTCACCCTTGATTCGGAAGTTTCCGAGTGAAGCCCCTTGATTCGGAAGTTTAGATCTTCCGAATGAACATCTCTTGAGTCGGAAGTTGTCCCTTGATCCGGAAGTTTATTCGGAACTTTAAAGTTCCGAATGAACAACTCTTGGTTCGGAACTTTGGAAACTTCCGAATGAATACCCACTGATCCGGAACTTTTGAAGTTCCGAATGAACAGTGCTTGATCCGGAACTTTTGAGTTCCGAATGACGCTTTTCTGGTTCGGAACTTTGGAAGTTCCGAATGAATGGTTCTTGAGTCGGAAGTTTTCCTTCGTCCGGAACTTTGAATGTTCCGGATGAACAGCTTGACTCGGAAGTTTTGCTGACCCAAAAATCTTCCGGATGAAACCTTGATTCGGAACTTTGGAAGTTCCGAATGAGCACTTTCCCTCCTTCTTGGTTCGGAACTTTTCCTGGAAAGATCAGAAACAAAGCAAACACTACCGAAGAACAAGGAGATACAGTAACAGCAGATCTAAACAAAAACTAACCAAAATCAAACACAAACAATTCAATAAAAATAGTAACGAATCAACAGTAACATCAACAAACAATTAAAAACACGAAATCAAACAACTTTAACAACAATAATCAAAAACCACTTGGATCAAAATAAAAGCATGAACATGAACATAAACATGAACTCATAAATCAAAGATTAAGAAAGGTAGATAAGAGATTGACAAGATAAAGTAAAGATTGACAATAATTAAATGAAAACTTACTTGAAATTAAATGAATTTAAGGTGCAAGACAAGGCATTTAAATTTGACAAGAAAAGTAAATGACAAGGTATTTAAATGGTGGAAGAGCTAATTGTCACACTTAGCCAACAAGAGTGAAATGTAAACATCCTAATCTATATATAGGGGAGGATTAGGAAGCTTCCTCCCCTCTTTCCTTTTCTCTTAATTGCGTAATTAAGTCCCTCCTTCTTTAATCTTCATTTAATTGCATACTTAGTCCTTTTCTTCTAATCTTCTTTAAACTTGGACTTAAGGGACTTTTGGCTTCGGGATTTCTTTGAACTCGTCTTTAATTTCTTCAATAAAATAGACTTGAATTCTTCGGCTTTTGATAAACTTCCGCCTTTTGACTTTTTCTTCGATAAATCTTCAGAATTGGTCGTGGACTTCCGTTCTTTTTGCCCTCTTGACTTCTTGACTTCGTCTTTCATCCTTTTCTTCAGTAAAAGTCCGTAAGTGCCCGTGAATGTCCGTGTTTTCTCCACTTTTCACCTTTTCATCCTAAATCACAACAAAAACACAAACCACGCATAATTCCGACATAAAAGACATAAAATACACGTTTTAGTCTGGTTATTATTGTAATTAAGTGGTAGAAAAGATGGGTGTTTACACACCTATCACCTAGGATGCACCCATACGCCCTGCTGATAACACTTATAAAATAGACAATCTGAAATAAATGGGACGCTACGAGAAATCACTCCCTCGTAGAGGAGTTATGACACTGGTGCCTCTAGTGTCATGGTTACGGTACCTCCTTAACTAGTACACAAACTGATCATGCTTGTATATAAATCTCAGGCAAATTATTTAGTTATTAAAATGATTACTGATAAGCTTAAAACATATACTGGGGAAAATATTTGGCTGCAGACGGGGAATCCTAATCATGCATAGAAGGAAGTCTTTACTGAAGGATGGGAAATCCGTATCTTGTGTCCAGTAACTGACTGCATGGAAAAGCTGATGAGACTCCTACTCTGATTTCACGGGAGCTATATAAATGACGGACGCGAATAAGTTAACTGATATCTGTTTAGTTTACTGATTTTTAGTTATTCTTAGTTTGATTTTATTCTTGTATTATTGTTGAATATAAATTGATAATATCTGGCTATTCGATAATATTACTGACAATATCTGACTATTCGATAACATTACCGATTAACGTATTTTCCGTATACCCGAATACGGTATAATGTGCAATATATCCGATAAAATTATTATTACTATAATTAGTAATATGGTATAATAAGAAGGTTTCTAAATTCGTTCCTTTCTAAAAGTATAAATTAAACACACGTTTCAAAATAATTTAAAGGTAAAACAATATTGACCTAATTTAACAAATTAATAAAATTTTACAATTTAATTAATTTATTATACAACACTATATAACAAATATTTAATTAATATAATTATTTTCCTCGCGCGTTAATAAAATACTAGTGAACTCGAACCCAAGCTAAAACTAACCCTAGAGACGTCCACGTCTCGGTTTAACCAAACCGGCCCCACAACTGCCGACGTGGTCCCCACTGTTTTATGTAGTGGTTCCGACTGCAAATGCAGTTGTAACACCCCATTTTGATAATTGAATGTCACGCGTAATTATGGCGTGTCATCAAAGCATACAAGGATAAATGTCTAAACACATTACATGACCATAGGGATAACCGGAATCAAACATCGGTTCCTAAACATAAGCCCAAAACATAATAAAGCAAGAGAAATGAATGAAAGACTAAACAAGCATAAGTATATGAAGACAAAAAGGAAAAGAAGTCTCTAGCAGCTTCCATCCTATGCACGTCCTCCAAATGCTCGGGTCTTTCCTAAGGTACCTGTCGTTTTGGGACATGGAAAGTAAAGTAACGACTGAGCAAAACGCTCAGTGCACGGATATAGACATAGTATAAATGACTAAAACATAATAAAGACTTAATAGCAGCAGAAATGTATAAGTCCTGGAAAACCTGGAACATGTTCATAAAACTAGTTTTATAGTTTAAAAAGCCTTATGTTTATCTTATGAAAACTGTTTAACATATTTTACCATTAGCCAATATAGGTCATGAAAATCCACCGTGCATGAATACTTGGAGGTGTGACCTCATCATGCAAATTAGAGGGGCTGCCTCTAATTTAATATATTGGTTTTCGGTAGGAGGGATCAGCTCCTTGTGAAGGATGCAAGGCACACACCACATTCACACTGAGTAATCTGCTGAAAACATGTAACTAGGATGCACCCATACGCCGCACATGATAAATATAATAATATGGCCAAAAGCTGAAGGGACGCCACGAGCAATCACTCCGCCGTGGTGAAGTCATAACACCAGTGCCTCTAGTGTTATGGTTATGGTACCTCCATAACTAGGTGAAACTGGTCATGCATGTATATGGCTATAGCTATTCTAAATTAAACATAAGCAAATCAAACATATAAACTTATACTACGGGAAAACAGTTGGCTGCATACGGGAATCCTAATAAGGAAAGAATGTCCATACTGAAAGGACGGGAATCCGTACCTTATGTCCAGTGAACGAAGAAGACGAACGGAAGAGATTCCTACTTTGGTATCACTAATGCTACATAAATACATACGTGTATAAGTCTCTGATTACTGAATACGTAACTGGTTTAATGTTATGTCTTAGCTTATTTTATACGTTCATGTCATGTTTTACTATTTTAAGCTTTATACTGTATTTATCTTATATTCTGTCTATTCTGATTAAGTATTACTTGTATTTCATGTATTATTATACTTGCTGTGTAATAATAAGTAACTTTATAAAAATATTAGGTTTTCAAAAATAGAAAGTTTCCAAAAATAGAAAGTTACCAAAAATAGAAAGTCTCCAAAAATAGAATTACTGCTTAAAATAGATAAGTTTCTAAAAATAGAAAGTTTCCATAAATAGATTAGCTACCTTAACTAAATAAGTTTCTAAAAATAGAAAGTTTCCATAAATAGAAATAAGCTGGTTAAATAAGCTAAATATATAAGCTTAAGTGTTTTTCGTTTATTATTTCAAGTCATGTAGTTTTAAAGTATAGTTTATTAATTATTACATGTATTTTAAATAAACTATAGGTTAAAGCATTTAATTAAATATAATGTGATTTAATTAAATAAAGATATAAATACCTAGGTTAAACATGTATTATCAATTATATTAATATAACCTAAGTCATGAGAATTAATTAATTATAGGTCATGGTTTTAATAATTAATTAATTATATAGTCTAATAATAAATACTTAGGTTTAAAATCCATTTATTATTAATTAATAATAATAAACCTAAGTCCATGCTTTATTTAAATTAATTATCTAGCATATTAAATTAATTTAATTAATCTTGTAACAAATAATCTTGTAATAATAAGTCGTGTTTTATTAATTTAATTTACCTTGTAAATGATGTACATGTAAAGCTACATGGACTTGTAAAATAATAACCCGTAACCATGTATTATATTATTAAAACGTGTCGTAAATCAACCTGTAACAACCCATGAAAACGTATTGTGTTTTACAAATAAGCCGAACCAAACAGCCCTTAAATTATGTTTATAAAACCGACAGCCAAACGCACCCTTAACTAGCCATAAACCCAAAACCAAACAGCCCCCTAACTGCCAGTTACCCCTGGCAGTTATGTTGTTCCCCCTGACTGCCCTGCGTTCCCCCTGTTGCGCATCTGGTTACCACCGAGAGCTCTAGGCTCTCGGTTCCCACTGCCAGCCTTCCCAACACCCCCTGTTGGGTTGTCGTTCCCACTGTTAGCACAGACCAAGCCAGCACCCAATAGGGTTGCGGTTGGTGGTCAGAAACCATCACCGAGACCATGTAGGGTCTCGGTTTGTGTGCCAAACGACCACAGCAACACCATAAACGAACCCCCCCCCCCCCCCTTTTATTAACTTCTAATAACATGATTTAAATCATTACATCACGGGTTCGTGATCAAAAGAAGAAAAGAAACGAATTAAAAGAGATCTAGGGTTTACCTTGTTTTTCATGTTAGAGATTAGGATATCAACAAATGAATCTCTTGTTTCCTTGGATCACCCACGGCTCGTCTTCCTATTCTTTTGGTGGTGAAACCGTCGGTAGGAAGAAGCAAGGAGGAAAAAATGGCGGCTTGATTATGTTTTTAGGGTTTCTAATGATTTTGTCTAAATAAAAATGTAATACCCCGTCCTTTTCCTCTTTTAAGCCGACCAAACAACCCCATTGGGCCTTGAGCCCAATTACTTCTTGTTTCCTTTGTCTAACAGCCCAATAAAGCCCTTATGCGTTTTTATTTAATACGCGACTTGTTAAATGGTACGCGTAATCGTGTTATAAAATGTCGTAAATTCATAGTTATCATAATACGCGTTAAACGTAATCATTACGTATGTAATTACTTGTCGTGTTAAATTAAATATACATAATAATAATAATCGTGTAAAATGTTCGTGATTACGTGTTACGTAGTTTACGTAATTTAATTAGTTATCGATCGTAACTCAATATATTTATTCGTGTTCGTAATAAATAAATAAATACGTAATTCATATTAGCTCGTGATTAAATTACGCTCATGATTTCATGATCGCATGTTCGTGATTATAATTATTATTTGAATAATTATCGTGTGTTCATACGTAATAAATACTTATCGTGTTCTAACACGTACGTAATACTTAAAATTCTTATTCGCGAACGTAAACATGCTATAAAAGGAAAGTTTTAATCTAGTACATACGATCTAATGGGTACTATTCATGGTAAAAGCATGCGGGTTTTACAACTCTTCCCCCCTAAAAAGAATAATTCGTCCCCGAATTATAGATAACGTAAACTAAAGGAGGAACATACCCGAAACAAACTGAGAGGGTATGTAAGATAAATGAACGTGCGGGTTTCCTGGCAGAAGGAACGCGGAAGGTGACATGTCTTGAAAGGACATGGAACGTGACGTGACTAAAAGGACATATCTAGTTGATAAGAGAAAAACGGATAAAAGTCCGGATGAACTTGTACGTTTCCAAGTGGCCTCCCTCTTGGAACGGTTCCTTCAGAAGATCTTGACATTAATGATAAATCTTGGTCCTCCTGACCCTGACTTGGAATACGAAGAAATTCTTGGTTATCAACGGAAGGTAGATCCCCTAAATTCGATCGAGGAAAAATAAGAGTTAACGTGCAAGGGTAACTGAAACGTTACGATGCAAGACATTCTGACTTAACTGATAATTAGAAACGATGCGCGAGACATAAAGAAACGTAGTACGTGAAAAATTTTGAACGTGATACGTGAAAAATTTTGAACATGCTACGTGGAGATATGGCGAGTGTAGTATGAGTAAACATATCGTGATCCATGATACGTGTAACATATCTTGATCATGATATGAGGAACTGATAATTAGAAACGATACACGAGACATAAAGAAACGTAAGCCAAGATACCATCATAAACGTGAATAGTGTCATGAACGCGAGCGTGAAAGCAAGTCGTGGAATTAGAATGAAGACGTGAAGTAAATAAGGAGTACAATTGCGAATCTTTATCTGACCCGGTAACTGAGGGATTGCCAAGTGATCGGATGAGCCTTGGCTGGAACATGTCCGATCAATGTGTTGGTTCTGCAATCCTTGCGGATGTAAGGATTCTGCAGACTTGATCAAACTGTTTGCAATAACCCAGATAGCATCACGCTTCTTCTGAGTTTGCGTTAATCTGGTTACCAAAATCCATGGAGATCTTGTCTTGTTTCGATTCACAATTTCAGATGATGAAAACATCCCATTCTGTTGGCATCCAATCTTTAACCTATTTGTATGACAGGTATGAAGATATGAACGTAACTGTATCTTGCTTCATCGAACTTGATACATAGGAGTTTGCGAAACTCTGAGTCTATGAATCTAAACTTCTCTTAGTGTAGGATCTTCTATAACACCTAATGTAATGTAGGGTTATCTCCTTTACGCATAAGCTGAGTCATGGTAAGATTAACCATGCAAATCTATGTGATCCAGCATGTCATTGTGATCAACTAGAACTGATATTGGAAATTTCTAGGGTGGAATTTCTCTTGTCATAGAATTTGCAACATAGTGCAGATATGGTCTTCCTGTTCTTCTTCTAGGCTTAAAGGAAATCAGGTTATCCTCAATGAAAACACTGATGAATTTGCTATGAGTTCATGGAAACTCATTCTTATAATGCCGTTGGAGCATTGATGAGACTAATTCAAAATCATAAATCTAGCATGACCGAGTCGTGTACGAATAGCAGTCATGGACATGTCCTGCTCTTTCACTCATCACTGTTGGCAGCATGATCATGAGTTCGATCTTGGAAAAGTAATTAACACTATAAGGTCGATTGGACATGTTGTCAATACGTGGAGGAGAATAACGGTTATGAATGGTGATTTGTTTAAAATCGACGGTAGTCGACACATGATCTCATGGTACCGTCCTTCTCCTTGAAGGTTCTTTTGGAATGTATGGGAAGATTTTGGAATAATCAACTGGCTATGCATAAAAGGACTTCAGTATTCGTGTCTTACTGACAGCTAGAAAATTTTAGCGACCATGGCTAACAACGCACATGCTTGTAAGCATAGATAATTTGTACAGATTTTCCCGATGGAAAATCAAGCTGGATGTATTCAGGAGCATGAACATTACTGTACATAATTATGAATCGTAGCAGGGTGTGTTGTTCATAGTCCATAATTAGGATAAAATTCAACTCGTTTCTGTCCGAGGAAATGCGTTAGCAGCTTGGATCTCATCATTAAGCTGAAGGAAAACCTTCGTATACGTGGGAATACGAAAGGCGTCCTTCATGGTCATGAATATATGAAATATGGTGAAAGAAATGAAAGTGACATCGGCAACATGACAGTTCTCACTGATGCGCCGGTAATGGTATTGAAATTCTTGTGGCCTGATTAATACATGGCACCACAAAATGGATATACCCTTGGAGGGTACTTTGAATTTCTTAGAAATGTTCCATAATTGGACGTGAGTCATGTGTCTTGACTCGTGTCTTGGAAATATAAGCATGACATATGTCTTGATTGGTGTCTTGACATGTGTCTTCAGAAAGTATACGTGAGACATGTGTCTTGACTGATGTCTTGACATGTGTCTCAAGATGTGAAATAACTAGAACCACAATGTTAGGGTTTATGCTAGAATTGGCGGATCGGATGGACCACTGATCCTTTGTATGTCTGATCACGTCCGCGGCCAGAGCCTTGGTTGCGATTTTTAGGATAGTTTCTTTCATAGTAGTGGTTACTATCGTCCTGTCTGTCAATTCCATGACGGTCATTCTCATGACCGTGATTCATGTAACTATTCAGCTGAGTGGCCGGCTGGTACCGGTTTGCACTCATATGGCTGAAATGACAGCCGAATGACGTGTGACATATAACTAAAAATTAGGGACAATGATTGATGGAAATCGTCTGATGGTGAAACATCTTCTCGTCCAATCGCTTTGCTCTGACGCCTTTGTCTTCGTCTTGTAGGATCTCCAGGTTGTGAACAGCTTCCGCATCTCGTAGCGTCTTCGAACGTCAGCAGCATCAACCTTTAGTAACATCTCCAAGTTATGATCGGCATCAGCAATCTTGTATAATATCAGCAATTGAAAATACGCCTGAGATGATTCAGAATCGACTAGCGAATCTCGTGAAGTATTATAAGTGGAATACACATGGATTAAGGTACGTGTAATACACATGAAATACGGTACGTTGAGTACACGTGGAATGCACATGAAATGATCGGTATGGGGTCGATCATTTATCATGATTTAAGGAAAGTATATCGGTTAAACGGTTAGGAAAACCATCATGATAACCTGGCAGTATTAGCATAGACATCATTCTGGTTGTATCGAGAAACGTTAAAGTGTGGTTACATAAAATTCAAGATGTTTTGCCTGAAAGCATGGTCAGTGAAAACCAACCATGACTATCATGAAAGCAGGATTCAATGAAATCCACAATGCCTTGCATGAAAGCATAAATAACAAAAGAGGCGTAAGACGTAATCAACATGAAGACGGAATTATCATGAAGAAACATGAAACCATCTATCATGAAGGAGTGTATAACATAATCAGCACGGAACTGGAGTTAACCATGATAGTATGAAAACATACTTGACATAAAAACATATTAACTTATGAGGGGACATGAAAAAAATTATGCTAATAAATCATGAGAAAATTTTTATGCATGAAAAACAGTGCATGAATGCGTAATGTAGTTTATAAAAACCTTTATATGTGCGAGGGGACGCCTATGGGTCGGTCCAAAAACAAAAGACATGGCAAGGGGACGCCTATGGGTCGGTCCTAAAGTTAAAAGTTTCGATAAAAGCACATGCGACTAAATAGGGCCAGTCCTGTACCAACCATTACTTAGTCATAATCCCTGCAACAATGATACATGAAACATAAGTAAATGAAACTCATTTGTCAAAACTTATCAGAAAAAATTTTATGTGACTAATTATGAACTACTAGGGTTCAGTCCACATAGCCACAGTTCACGAGGAACATTATGCATGAAATAATGACACATAACTAAGTATGAATGACGGCTGTCCATCCATATTAGTAAAACAATATCGATGAAAACATCAAGGTTAAAACCTCAAGGTGCTGAAAACATTGTTAATGCAAGTAATGCCTAAAAACATTATTAGTGTTAACTAATCTTTCTTAGTTTTGATCACAACAAACCATACAACACATTTAGTGTAGAAACACAAAATGAATTATTTAACTAACACTATCATCAAGGTAATAATCATATCACTAACCTTTCTTAATCATACTTAGTGATCATCAAAATGATTATCCTTAAAACTCACTTTTGCTAATAAGACAAAAGACTTTTTAATAAACTTTCTTTTTTAGAAAATGTTTTATTAAAATGGAAAATGAAAATTTGAAAATGGCATATTCCAAATGCTGTTAGAATATCCTTTGAAGGATTCAAATACCTCAGATATTCCCACCCCACTAAAAGACAAAAAAAGGGAGCGGAGTCTAGTGGCGGTACCTTAAGTACCTACGCGGTACCTTAGCGATATGGTACCGCGGGGTGAGATAAGGTACCGCGCACAGTATCCGTTATAGAACTGTTGTAACTTTGTCTCCTTTAAATAGTGGGTCAAATCTCATTTTCCAGTAAGCCTCTTGGACGTTTTTCTCAGCCCTCTTTCTATTTTCTATAGCATAATCATTAGTAAATGATCACTTAAATTGTTAAGGATGTTTACATATGATTATCCTCTTGATCCCCTCCTTTACCATGTCCAATGAGAAGATCACTCACTCACTAGTGTAGTGATAAAGATGAATTTATGAGCTAGTCATATTCATCATGATACCTTTTTGTTTTAGGTCAATCCAATGTATTTATGAATACTTGGACTAGTTGTGTTCATCCAAGTAATTTGTGAATACTTGGATTTGTTGTGTACATCCATTGCATATGTGTTTGCTTGGATTTGTGTTGTGTAAATCCAAGCTACATGTGTGTACTTGGATAAGTCTAGTTGAGTTGTAATAGATTTGATTAGGAGTTCTCACTAAACTATAAATTGATGTGGTTGTGTCTTGTGAGTTCTCACTAAACTTTAAAGTGACTAGTAGTTGTGTTGTGTGAAGTTCTCACTTAGCTTCAAAGTGAAGAGTCGTGAAGATTGGTTCTAGCTTTCGATTAGAACTCGACATCTAGCCTTGTGTCGTAAAATGGTGAAGTAGGCAACGTCGTGAAGATTGGTTCTACCTTTCGATTAGAACTCGAAATCTAGCCTTGTGTCGTTAAATTGTGAAGTAGGCAACGTCGTGTAGATTGGTCCTAGCTAAAGATTAGGTTTCGACATTTAGCTTAGTATCGGAAAATAATGTAAGCAACGATGTAAGGTTTTCTCCGCCGAGAAGGGAGCTTGTGGATATAGTGGAAATCTCGAGTAGGTGTACTCGAGGAGTGGAGTAGAAACGAGGATAGAGCCTCGTTGTCGAACCACTATAAATCTTGGTGTCTTCCCACTAGGTTGTCTCCTTCCTTGCTCTTTACTTATTTTATTATCATTATACTTGCTTATTATCCTTGCTAGTGTATTTCAATTGAACCTAATCATTATGCAACTTAGCATCAAGTAAAAGATAGTTTTGATACAAACTAAATTGAAAGTAATTTTAATTTGGTCACCAATCGAAGAGAAACTATTCAACTCCCCCCCCCCTCCTTCTAGTTTCCACAATTGGTATCAGAGCGATTGTCACTCAAGATCTTTGAAGTATATTGTACTTTAAAACTTGGATAGATCCATTGTCTCCTCAAATTAGAAGGTCTAGTTGTACTAAAGTTTCTCTTTGGTCAAAACTATGTTTTCTTTGAAAAATAGGTCTTTTAATTGGTAATATTGCATCCCACTTAAGATTAGTAGCCTTTATGCATTTTAGATATACTCTTGAATTGTATCTACTAGTTTGCATCTTGCTTTGTGTAGGTACTCATGAAGATCAATCACTTATTGGTTGTGGATTGAGTTACTTGCACGTTTAGAAGAATCATCTTCATTGATATTTAACATCTTTGAATGATGATACCAAGATGATTGGGAATGATACTAGTCCTTGAAGACTTAGTACTCATCATAGTCATTGATTGGGCTTAGCACTTGCTCCTTCATGGATTGCTCTTTGTGGCCAAGGTACGCTTTCGTTCTTCCACACGCCCTTTGATCATTCTTTTGATCATTACTTGACTATGTGCTTGTTCTCGGCATCCTTGCCTTGACATTTATTTATGGTTTGTGTTTCTTTTCTTTTATCCTCTCAAACCTTCATTGCTTGGATACTTGACTCACTATGGTGATGTAGAGTGAGTTAGTAGAAGCTTAAAGTATCAAGCATGATTTCCATGGTTTGCATCCATACGGTTAGTAGGCCCTTTGTGGGAGAGAAAGTGAATTAATACCTTGCTCATATTTTAGTTTATACTAAGACTATTATTGAAAGTGATCTTAGTTTAGACTTGAATAATTGCTTTGTGCTTATTCATTACCAAAGCCGTTTATCGTTTCGCCGGAAAGGCACGTCTTAAACCACTATATATGACACAAGCTCTTCGTTTCAACTACTTGAAGATTGTCATTAATCCCTTGAGCATTGATCCTAGTCTTGATTCACTTCTCTTGACTTCTCTCCACTTAGTTGTTTTGCTACGAGTAGTCGTTTGTCCGTTTCGGTTCTTTTCGATCTTGATTTAACTCGTAATCCTTCGTTAAGGCATATTGCTTAGTGTTATGATGATCCAATGATATTCTAAAAGGCTCATGATTTAATTTCAAGTATTTTAGAAAAACTGGATTTTCAAAATTTGGCGTTTTTCAGAGATAGAAACCTGCCTCTGTAGGCGGTTCCTTATCTCCGCGGCTCAAACCCGCGGTTCCTTATCGATAAGGTACCACGGGCAGTAACTTTTGTCAGAGCGCCAGTTTGTGTTTTTTATTCTTTTTCAAACCAAACTCTCTCTCTCCCAAAAACACACAGCCGACGGGTTTTACCTTTTCCACCATTGTTGAAGCTTCCAAAACCTTCAATCACTCAAATTAATTGATTCCAAGTTGTGGGTTTCACTCATCCTTCATCTAACATCAATTAATTGTAAGTATTTTCTTTCAATTTCATCTATTTTGTTCTAGGGTTCATCCTTTCATAATTGGGGATTTTTAAAATTGAAATTGAATTAAAACCTTAATAGGAATGTGGGTTGACATAGTTATTCTACTATGATTCCTTAGGTTCATATTCATTAAGATTTCACTAAAACCCACTTGTAGAACAAATCCGAATTTAGGCTAAATGATTTTGGCTGAATTATGGATTTGAGATGAACCTATGAACAAGTAGGTAATGACATTGTTAATGCTTACCTAAAAACCTTGTTTTGAAAAACCAATGTTCTAATCCATTGTTGATCTAACATAGATCATGTGTTCTTGGTCAATGATGGAATAAACACATTGTGAACATGAAAATGATATGGATTCAATCCTTTGTTTGTCAAGAAATTGATATAACACATTTTCATTTTTGGTTTTCCTTTTGATTTTCATATGAGTGATTGGAGAAATATTGTCTTGTGTTTTCAATTAGGTACTAATCATGCCTTCACAATACCAAAAGGATCATCAACTCGCCAAACAGTATATGCCAAACCTATCCGACTTTTGTCACTCAGCTCACCTTGCCCATACTTTTTCCTCTCTCCAATCCCGTTGCTTTCATGAGGGTAGAGTTGTCCAAGAGGATATCAAGAATTATGTCTACATCAAGTCCATGTTTGAACACATTGGATTTGATTGTTTGTTGAACATTAAGGAAGACATCTATCCTCAATTCCTATTGGAGTTCGTTAGCACATACTCTGTCATTGAAAACAATGATGGAATATTTGTTAGGTTCATCTTGAAAGATCAACTCATTCAATACTCTATCGAAGTGTTTGGTCAAATTCTTGATGTCCCATTTGTAGGCACTTGTCGCTTCACGGATAAATGGAAGCTTAGTGCTCTCCTTGAATCCGACAATTGTCCTCCAAATGATCATGAGGAAATTGATCTTGACTTCATTGTCGACGTTGTCTCCAAAAAGCGTAATCGACCCGTTAAGAGAAGCCTTCATACTAAGGTATGTTCGGTGAAACGTCATGAGGTTCTCTTGAGCGACCTTAATGATAATATGGTTCAATGGACCAATATCCTTAGGGAAAATGTGTTTTGTCTTGGTGGAAACCGGGATCATGTTCCGGCGTGTTTAGTGCATATGTTATATTGCATCTTTACCAACACCAATTACAATTTGGCATATTTTATCGCTCAATGGATCAATTATGCTATTCACAAGCCTAAAACAAACCTCCCTTACGCAATGCTTCTCACTCGCCTTTTTAAAAGGGTTGGCCGTGATTTTCCAAATCTTGATCTTTCTCAATTTCATCCGGTCAAACGGGTCATGCTACCTATTCGAGAGGTGTATAAGAGAAAGACAAGATCTGACCGTAAATCCGATCAACAAGAGTTCAGTGATGAGGACATGGACATGCCAACAAGTGACGGTGATGGCATTGGCACAAGTTCTCCCATTGACTCTTCGAGTTCTTCTCACCACTCCACAAACTCATTCGTGGATGGTTTAGATGACATTGCTTCCCCTCCCCATCATTCCTCTAGTGAAGTTCCTAATAATCTCAATTTGGAGGAACTTTACCGTCAAAATCTTCGAACCCGAGGTGATTTGCATGAACACCGGATTGAGTCAAGAAGGGGAATCAAGTATTTGGGAAAAATGATCAAGGATTTAAGCAAGAAAAGGAGGTGAAGACTTTGTAGTGTGTCAAAGTCTGGTTATCTTTTGCAGCTTAAACATTTGCTTATTAACACTTTGGTTTAGGTGTTTATTTACTTATGTTAATTGTTTGGATTACTATTTATTTTGATCCTAAATGTTTATTATGCCATCTTGTTTGTGTTTTACATAGCTTTGTGCATGCCTTTTGATAGTTAGCTTATTAAATTATGATCTGTAGTTAACTTTGGCTTGTGAAACCTTTGGAAAAAATCTGGGTTTATCAAAAACTGGAATGGGAAATTTTTGAAAACCTTCTGGTCGCGGTTCCATATCGACCCGCGGTTCCTTATCGATAAGGTACTGCCGGTCCTAGATAAGGAACCGCCGGCAACTGTGCACGACAACATCTTTGCTTTACACTGTTTTCTTAATTTTGTGTAAACCTTGCATGATTTTCAGTAATAAACTGCACATTTCCTAAACTAGGGTATCTAAATTCATTATTCACCTAAAATTATTTTAACCCATTACTAGTTTGGATCATCCCCTCAACCATTTAAACCCACCTTGTTTGCCATGTTCTTCACACATCAAACATACTTCCCTAAACCTTAAACCACCCTAATCAACCATGGTGAGTACCAAAACCTCAAACTCTTCCAAGACCTCCACCCCAAGAAAACACTCAAAATAAGGGTTAAGGTAGCTAAGCCTAACTCTTCACCTTTCCTCACACCTAAGAATGAGAATGCTCCTATCCTCATTTCTTCATCACCTTCCCCACCTCTTGCACCATGCAAGACCTCCTCCACCCATGGTACTAACCAATCCATTGGTTCTACCTCCTCTTCATTCAATTCTAGAATGAATGAGCTTTCTTCACCCTTCACTCCAAGTGCACCCTTGGAAGTGACCACACAACCTCAACCAATCCAAAGCATTCCTTTTGGGAATGACTTTGATGACTCTTTGTGACTTCACCATTTACCCCCCACAACTCACCCATTTCACCAACCTTGGAGGATTTACCTCCACACTCACCCATTTCCCCTTTGGGGAACATGCCTCCACTTTCACCCATATCACCCTTGGAGAACTTGCCTCCTCCACCTCCACCCAACTCAAACATCCCAATTTTGGGTGTCCCTCTGTCCCTCCTCTTGGGTGATCCTTACTTTGGGTTTCAACAAACTCATGGTCCTAGATGTCCATGTTGTCTCTACAACCACTCCCTCATCCAAAACCTTAGGATGGACATGTATGAACTACATAGGAGGTTGCAAAACTTCTTGCTTGCTTTGTTCTCCATGCCTCCTCCTAGGAGATGAATGATGGAGTTCTTTTAATAAAGATTTTCAACAACAAGCCAAAGAAACCCACCTATCTAGATTTAATGATAAGCTAGCTATGTATTAGTTAGTCTTTATTTGTCTTTGTACTTGTTTCACTAATGAATGTTTTATGTTGTTGACTTATGGATTTAGCTTTGTGTGATTCTATCTTTTTGTGCACACTAATCAAATTTAATTTGAAATTAAAATTGAACCTAAATCTATCACAACCCCTAAAATTGACTAAAATTAGTTCAAAATGATATCTAATTATTTTGTCACCCTTTGTCAAAACATTCTTTGTGAATGTGTTGCTTTATGCAACCCTAGCATATTTTGGTTCTAATAGAGGTAAAAATCCAAGATTTGAAATTTTTTGAAAAAGTATTAGTTTTTCCCAAAACCCAGGAAAAACATGGTTTAAAGTCCTCTGGACGCGGTTCCTTAAGGACCCGCGGTTCCTTAGTGATATGGAATCGTCGGCCCATATAAGGTACCGCGGCCAGAATGTGGCTTTTGACGAATTTTTGGTCAAAACCTTTAAACCCTATTCCCAGTCAAGATTCCTTGTTTACTCAAATTGACTAAACATTCCTTGACAATACACATTTTGTATTCAAATTCTTACCTTGATTACATTTTACTTATACCCCAACCTTGAGATTTCATTCTCACACCTTCCCAACCTTGAGAATTCATTCTCACATAACCTTGAGATATCATTCTCACACTCTCACAATGCCTAACTCCTACATTCCTAACCTTGACATTTCTTTGTCACAACCCCACTCACCCAAAGCTTCTTCATCCAAGCTTTCAAAGAAACCGAAAATCTCGGTTGGACCCGTTTGGGTTAAGAAGAATGAACCATCTTCGTCCAAACCACCCAAAAACCCTACCTTCTCTCCAATCAAGTATTGGAATGAGACTTACACCATAAACCCCATCACCGGAGCAAAAGAACATGTTCCACCACCACCACAATCCTTCAATACCCCCCAACTCAATGACCTTTCCACCTTCCCAAACCTCACAAGGCATTGTGAAAACACTTCCAAACCCTTTACCCCACCACCACCAAACCCTAAGTTTGATGCCATACCCACATCAAACGATTTTGTGTTGCATCATGGATCCTCGTGTGATTGTTGCCGATTTCAACAAATTGAACTTGCTCATGTGTATGAGAAGTTAAATTTTCTTGAATTCCTCCTCACTCGATCTCCTATTCAAGTTTTCGTTCCGGTGGACAAAACTTCGAATGATGCATCGTCGTCTTTTTAGTTTTATTTTATTTTTAGCAATCTTGGAAAAATATCACTATTAGACTAGCTTATGCTTAGTGGTTTATTTTCCATATTTATTGCTTTTAGATACTCATACTATGTGTATGACTATCTTCTTTGTTGTATTTTTTTTTGTAACTTTTGTGTTATTTGTGTGCTATCTTATTAGTTCTATTTTTGAGTTGATCTTGGTTAAATTTTTACAATTGCTTATGAGTGATTCCATCAATTCTAAAGCTTTAACCCATTGACAAGCTTATCATCTTCATTTTATTGGAGTTTAATTTTGTCAATTACCTCTTTGGACATACTTAGCAAAATACTTGCTTCTAATTTGAGATTTCTTCTCTTTCTCCCTCTCAAGTTACTTAGTAGGTAGTGATCATATATACATTGGTGTTTCTTTCCTTTCTACTAACCTTTGTGTAGCATGTCACCTTAGCTCACAAACTTGGTGCCCCGAGCAAGGGGGAGCAATCACCAAGGGGGAGCTACTAGCAAAGTTCGATGCACTTCAAAGACTTATGCTAACCTTTTTGCTACGACAAAGGGGGAGAAATGATAGTGATAAACTAGTTAATAATTCCATAGTTTGTGTTTATACGTAAATGAGTTTATCGTTTGTCGTAATCAAAAAGGGGGAGATTGTTAATGCAAGTAATGCCTAAAAACATTATTAGTGTTAACTAATCTTTCTTAGTTTTGATCACAACAAACCATACAACACATTTAGTGTAGAAACACAAAATGAATTATTTAACTAACACTATCATCAAGGTAATAATCATATCACTAACCTTTCTTAATCATACTTAGTGATCATTGATAGTGGTAGAAATACGTCTTTTAGGAAAAAGAACGTAAATGTGGTAAGTATTAACGAGTGGTTTAGGAAAACCACAAGTTATGACCCAAATAGGGATCGTTCTCTCGAGGAGGAACGTGTGTTGTGAATTGAATTGATTTGATTGATTTTGTTTTTGATTATTAATGAGAAGAAAGGAGAAGAGAAAATGACGAAGACGAAAAAATAGAAAAATAGGCAAAAATACTACTAGAAAGTTAAGACGTAGAAACGTAAAAACGACAAAAATTAAAATTTAAACCTAAAAATTCCTAAAAATTACCAAAAATCCACAATAAAATTCTAAGAGTTTACAAAAAATCCAGACTTGCCAAAACCTTTTAATTAATTTAATAATGACTTTTTAATGCTAATTAAAGCACTAAAAATCACTTTTAAATATTAAAAAGCCCTAAACAAGATTTAATAGTTTGTAAACCTCAAAAATGACCTAAATAAGCTAAAACTATTTTTAAAAATTTTAAAACCAAATTAAACTATTTTTAAACTACTAAAAACTATTAAAATCTATTAAATCTTAAATTATTTCTAAAAATTAATTGAAAAGCCTAAAAATTATTTGGAAAGTGAAAAAGTTCCTATTTTAATGTCTAGAATCTAGGAAAAAATGAAAAAAAAGTTAAAAATAAAAACTTTGACTTTTTATGAATAAAATAATAATAAAAGCCTAAACAATTAAATCTTGTTTAAAATAATAATAGGTTGTTAAAGGTCCAAGTTGTGCACACAATCACTCCAAATAGCACATAAGCAATTTACAACCTATTATCAACCACTTATCTAGCAGCTTAGCAAAAATCAAATGCAATATCCACAAAAACAGTCACTTATGCACTTTTTCTGATTTTGCTAACTTTTTCAAAGTTAGAGCATGCCAATGTGTGTAAAACTTTTCCAAACTGAACAGGCAAGCAACACATAACCTATTTAACTCCTAATGAGTGACTCTAACACGTTTACAAGCAACAATCAAAACATTTGATTCCTTTTACTCACTGATCCAAACACCCCTTTAAAAGCTGAATTCAAAAATTTTTCAAACAAAGTTACTTAAAACCAAGCCAAACTGATTGTAAACAACCTCAAACATGCATATCATACAAAAACAAGCATAATCAAGCAAATAGACAAGATCTTAGCAACTTTCATGCAAATCATACAAATCTCATAAAATTCATAACTTTCTGAAATTTTAACAAAGGAACAAAGGATTACCTTGTTGGTCTTACATCCAAGACCAACAGTGGCAGCAATACCACCTCCAATACACTCGGGTGTATGCAGATCCTTTGATCAAAAACAACCTCCAAAACCTGCTAAGACAAAATCAAACACAAGAACACAGCTTTCTGATTTTTCTTAAAAACTCAAATCCTTTTCATAAACCTTGAAACCTTAACTCTTTTCAAGAACAAGACACAAAATCCAAAAATTGATCCACTTTCACTTCACAACTCTTGGATTTTCTGAAACTTGAAAAATTTATCTTAAAAACCTTTTTTGAAACATTAAACACTCAAAGTGTTAAACAATTGAAATAGAACTCAGAATTCTAGCACTTAACACAACACACAACTTTTTAAACTTAATAAAAGGAATTACACATGCATTTAACAAACACCAAACTTCATTAATTTAAAAAAGGAATTACAAGGTTTTTAGCTAGAAAACTGGAACAAGAGTAAGGGTTCACATGCGACACCCTTATATACTAGTGAATAGACTATTCTAGAAAAAGAATAAAATATTACAATGCTTGAAACCCTAGTTGTGGAATTCTCTAAAAATCCCTTTGAAAATTGTCTTCATTCTTGGTCAAATCTTTTGCCATGTGATGCAAGCTGTGGATGGATGATCTTGGCCGTTTAAACAAACTTGGGGACAAAGGAGTTGAGCTAAATCGCTCATTTGGTCGGTTTTTGGGTTTGGGTGAATGGGACGTGAGCAGGGGAGGGGTCCACTTTCACATGGGTTTGTCCAGGGTCACGGTTTGGGTGTGGGATGTGATGAGGGTGACCTTAATTAAGGATCTGGACTAGATGGGAAAAAACCCCTTTGGTTTAGGGTTTAATTAATCTGGGTGGGTTTTAGGGTTTATAGCTAATTAGTGGAAGTTTAATCTGTTTATGGAAAGGGTTTATTTAAAAAGGGTGTTTTGGTGGGAAGTGGGGGTGTTGACTGGGGTGTTTGACCTGGTTTACTTAATAAAACCAGGTTGTGGGTTTGGGTTGGGTGGATAATGGGTAGGGTATTTGTATTTGGGTGGGTTTTAGTGATGTGGCAAGGCCTGAATGGTGGTGGGAGTTTGGTGGTTTGGTAGAAACAGTCCCCAAGTATTCACTTTCTTTACACTTTGTAAAAATAAACCATCAACGCCTAGTTTACTTGCAACAACTTTTGGCAAGTTGTCATATTTGGCACAATTACTTCCAAAACTTTATCCAAGGGTTTCTTTTGTATATTCTTCAAATTTCAGGGACTGGTCTTGTAATATCTTCAAACAATAAGGACCATTCTTGTACAATTGACAAATGGAGGGTCAATTGTGACAAGTTCTTCAAAGATGAGGGGCCATTCTTGCCAATTCTTCAAACTTCAAGGGTCTTTTTGCAATTTTCCAAACTTGGGCCCGGTTCATTGTGCGACTTCGTTTCCCGTGTTCGTTTTTGAATGATTCTTGTGATCTTTTGCCATTTCCTCAATATCCGCACCTAAAAATACACAAGTAACAAACACGAGCATATATTTGGCATATTTTATGATATTTAATTGATTTTAAGCCCGATTTGGACGATCAGACCATGTATAAAAGCAGTCTCATCACTCCCCCATACTAAACCATTGCCATGCCCTCACGCAATGCTAGAATGAAGTATCAAAGCATCTCCAAAATTTAATTTTATTCACTTTTATTGAATGATAACTAGCTACACTACACTATTGCCACTACTTGCGTTTTAGACATAATGTATGATTTTCATCGCAAAATGGGACGTTTAGGTTCATAGAATAAGAACACGTGAATGCTTCGTTAGAAATAATTTCGTCGTCCTCGATTTTCACTTCAATTCCATGCCAAGCGTGCAACGAGATCATTGTCATTATAAGTTAGTAATGCTAACACTACTCATATGCCCTAATCACGTACTTATTCTCCCATTATTCCTAAGTTGTATCTCTTATATTTTATTATGTCTTAATGATCACGAGGATACATCCTTGACTTATGCGATAATAGAGATTTAGGACTAAAAATAGAGTCCTAACGGTGTAACTAAGACCATCAAATCAATAACCCCTCCTAATAGACGACGATGTTAAAAAATTAAGTTGACAAGAAGAATCGATAAACACGGTTTTATAACGGTTTTGAACATGAGACTTATTACCAAGACTTTTATATGCCCCCTAACGGAAGGGCCTTATTATCTTTGGTTTACCTCCATCTTTTATTCAACTTCGCCATGAAGCTTTTATTATGACTTCGGTCTTGCCTTGCCTTTTATTATCCGCCTCATCGGTGGTTTTATTAGCCAAAGACGTATATCCTCACGCTAAAGCGAATTTTGGATCTTTAAAGCTTCGAAGATTAAGGCTTGATTCACTTTCAATTTTGCATAGATTTTAGGCCTTGTGGGGCTTCAAATTGTTTGCTAGATTTTGGTGAGCACTTGAAATCTTATTATTGGGTGAAGCTTTCGATTATTCGGGTTGCCAATACTTCAAAACCGTGACGCTGCCGATATCTTAATGTCTTCCCAATTTAATTACACGGAAGCTACTAGAAAAGACTAGAAACCCAACAATCCTAACTAAACCGCTAAGTCAATATTTATTAAGCAAAAAATATTTACATGCGAAGGGAGAATAAGCAAACAACGAGAACACATGAGTTTTTGAAAGAATACGAGTACTCTACGTTTAGCATAGTAACTTATAATTAACTCTATCATTTCTCGTCCTCATTTAAGAGACTTAGCCTAATGTGTAGTTAAGGAATCAAAGCTAAGTGCTCAACACGCACGGTCAAGTCAAAAATTACTCTTATTCTCGCCATCGGAAAATCTACATTCGTGTCTTCAAACACTTATAAAACATGAGAAAAATTTTAAAATTTGGCTATTTTTAGCCTTATTTTGCAACAAAAATGATAAACAAAACATAAACTTTGGAAAGCGTGAAGGTTTGGCAAGGCAAGTATCTATTCATCCCCCATACTAAAGTTAAACATTGTCCTCAATGTTTCGAGTCTAGGGGTGCAAACACCCCCATACTAGAGACGTAGTCGAATGCCTAATCTAGCATGGAAAGGGTGTAACCAATAAGTAATAGCCGTTTATGAAGTGTGCTAAAAACCTAAGGTTAGAACATAAAAGGATATATCATATGGATATTGGGAAAGGCCTCCAAAGCAAACGATCCAGTGCTCCTATAAAACGAAATACGAGAGGCTCCAATCGTGAAGATGATAATCTAAAAACCACAATGCACAAACAACCACGGAACAAAGGTTGGAAGGGCACAAATCCCCTCACATTAAACTAATTAGAAAGCAATAATATGTACATGGATAGGCATGGGTCTCCCCCACGAGGCACCTTGTTTTTGATAACCGAGTCAAAAGCTCGACTCGAATCCCCATAAATGTGATCATTTAGGGATAATCATGGTATGGTCAATTTTTGGTGGGGCTTACATGATAAACAAGGCCCAAAAGCACGTGGAGTACTTTAAAAACCCGATAAACGTATACCGGGGTCAAAGATAGCGTCCTCGTTTTCGGATGAAAGACGAGACAACGAAACTTCAACACAAACCCCAATGGGGTAGAAGAAAATAGGAGAGAAGAAATAGAAGGGTGGGACAATGGGTAAGTCATAACATTGAGCTACTCGAGGTAGACTCGCACCAATCAAATGAAAAGTTTTTCCATTTACTGCATCGGTGGAAGACCGAGATTTCCCTATATAAGCAATTCCAGGATCAAATATCTCGTCCTCGGTGGAGAAAGGGGAGGGAACAAATGGGGCTTCCCCCACACTAAGTCCACACAAAGCATCGTCAAAAGGAGAAGACGAGCTTGTAGTACTCAATAAACGCGGTGATGACGGAGTTAGAATTGTAGAAAAATCTTTTAAATTAAATTCAAAATCTTTTCCTTTTTCATCTTTAAAACTCTCCTTGTGAAAACCCGATTTAATTATGTCAAAAATATTTGGTGTATCTAAAACAATGTTAGTCACACTAAAAATTCTCACATTTTGAAATCTTTTTGGTTTAGGTGGTGGCAAGTTTTCAAATCTTTTGTCAACAAAGAAAACCTCCCCATCGGGATCAACGTATTCATCATCCGAAGAATCACTCGAGATTGGAATCGTAGGCTTAACACTCTTAACCTCCACCGGCGGAGGGGACGGAACTTCATTTTTCTCAACAACTCCTAAAACTCTATTTGAAATCTTTTTGCAAATGTTTTTGATGGGATTGACATTGTACAAAGATGTGATAGAATACACATGAGAAAGAGTGGAGTTTTGAGTTGCATTAATGACGAGTTCTTCCTCATTGAAACGAAGAGTGATTTTTCTTGCATGCACATCGATAAGTGCTCTCGAGGTATCCAAAAAAGATCGACCTAAAATTAACGGAACTTTAGGATCGATGGGAATATCAACAACAATAAAGTCTACAGGGTAGTAGAACTTTCCAACTTTCACAAAGACGTCCTCGGCAACTCCACAAGCTAGAATCGTAGAATGATCGGCCATTTCGATTGACATTCTTGAAGGAGTGAGATTTGGAAGATTGAGCGATTTAAAAATCTCAAGAGGCATCAAATTAATACTAGCACCAAGATCGGCCAAGGCGTAGCATTCTTCCATGTCTTGGATAGCACATGGGATTAAAAACTTTCCAGGATCACCGACTTTATGAGGTATGCGGCTTAGAAAAACCGAAGAACAACTAGACGATTTTTGCAATTTTTCTTTGTTATTCAACATACTTTTGAAGTTCGCGGCAAATTGAGGCATCATGACTAAGGCGTCGGCAAAACTTATATTAAAATGCAAGTCACGAAACATTTTCATAAAGAGTTCAAATTGATAATTATTTCGTTCTTGTGCCTTTTCCTTGTCTCGTCTTGATGGGTAGGGTAAAGGTGGTGTGGGTTGGGGCAAATTAGGCATAGGCATCGGCCTTGGAATCTCGGGTTCCATGATTGGTGTAGGTTCAACCGTAGGTGTGGTTTGAGCGGTACTTCGTGGGCTTTGAATTTGATCCTTTTCAACCACAACCTCGGGTTCTTTCTCTTTTTCCTCCTCCATAGAAGTACTTGGACGAGAAATGCGTTCTTTGAAAGTTTTACCACTACGAGTAGTAATAACCTTCAATTCTCCTTTCGGGTTTACGATGGTATCACTAGGAAGACCACCCAAAGAAGAGGGCTTACACATGATAGCTTCAAACATTTTAGCCATTCGGTCTTCAAACTTAGATTGCCTAGCATCCGCTTTTAACAACTCTTGCTTAATCTCATGTTGTCCTTGCTCCATTTTTTGTTGATTTTGTTGGAGTCTTGTGACATTTCCTTCCATTTTGTTAGCATGAGTTTTAAGTTCATTAGCAAGTTCGTTTTTAAGCTCGTTTTTCAACTCGGATCTTAAGCTAACCATTTCACGTTGCATGTTGTCAAACTTAGCATCATTAGCCTTAGCATAATTCAAAAATTCTCCTTGAAGATTTTTGGTGTGATCGTTTTGAAAACCTTGGGCATTGTTTTGAAAATCACGGTTTTGGTTTTGGTTTGAAATTTGCCCATTTCCACTTTGGTAATTACCTTTGTTATAGTTTCTTTGATTTCCTTGGTAATTTCCACCTTGGTTGTTGTTGCGATAATTATTAGCATTTTGATTGGGTGGAGCTTGATTTGAACGAGAACCTTGACCGATTTAGTTGTAAGTTCCCGTGGCTACAAAAGCATTCGAAGTGTTACCATCCGCGGTAATGCACTCGGAAAGATCATGAGCTCCCCCACACGACAAACAACTTTTAGAAACCGCTTTAACCGAAGCGGAACTGGAAGCTTCTTGAGCCTTCCAATGGGACATAAGGTTAGCAAATCTATCGAAAAATCGGTTTTCTTCATTTGCTTCATCATGTAATGCATTGATACTTTGAGACGATGATGAGCCCCTTTTGGCAACACTCGGTGTGTGACGAGGGCTATAAACTTTAGACCTATTCTCAATTATGACCAAAGCTTCTTCAACCGTTTTACACAAAAAATTACCACCCGCGGCGGCATTTAAATAATCTCTTTCATGATCGTTAAGTCCATTGTAAAACGTGTCGATTTGGTGTAAGTCGGAAAAACCGTGATGAGGACATTCATGTAACATCTCCTTAAACCTATTCCAAGCCGTAGAAAAACTTTCATTTGATTCTTGTGAAAATTTAGAAATCTCATTTTTCAAATGCGTAGTCTTAGAGGGCGGAAAAAATTGGTTCACGAACTTTGAAACGAGATCCTTCCACGTCAATATAGAATTGGGTGGCTCTTTCTCTAACCAAATTTTAGCGGGCCCCGCTAAGGAATACGGAAAAAGCATCATCTTAATCGAGTCATTCGAGACATCCTTAAATTTGCACGTGGCGGTAAGACGATTAAATTGGCGGATATGGTTGTGAGGATTGTCCTTCTCATCACCACGGAATTTGTTGTTTTGGATCATCGACAACAAACCCGTTTTCACCTCAAAATTCTCCGCAAGGATTGCGGGAATCACAATAGCTTCTCCATAACCCTCGGTGGGTGCTTGAAGTAACTCCATCATAGTTCGATTCGCCATGGTTGGTTTTTCTCGTACAATGGGTTCGTCAATAGGAGACTCCTCACTAGAATGAGTTGGAGTGGGAGTTTTGTTCTTTCGTTTACGTGCACGTTTTGCTTGATTACGAGTGAGCATAAACGTCACGTACAACGTGGAGACGAGCAAAGAATATTCTTTTTGGTATTTTGTGTTTTTTCAATTTTTTTGTGGTTTTTGATTGTATTAACTTTTTGGAAATTGGTGAATGTATTAAGTAGACAAAAAGTCCACAAATCTCCTCCTTAATCAAATCTCTTGATTAAAAAGGCCTCAAAGAATGAAAACGATCACTTGGAGTGAACGCCTTCGATGACTTTAGAACGATGGTGGAACACCAAATCGTTCAAGAGGGTTTAATCAAATGAAACCAAGAAAATATATATGATATGTAATAATACTTTGGGCGGAAAAACCCTCGATTCACTCTCAAAATCAAATACGCACAAGCAAGCGGAGGAAACGAGGCGGCGCGAAGCACTTAAGAGCCTTTTTCCTTTAGGTCGTGAAATACAACCGCCTTATACCCACCTTATAGTTTGTATTATCAAGATTAAGCTTCACGAAAGTATTTATCTATTTTTGCCTTTTTTCTTTGGTTTGAGATTCGAATACAATGATCGAGTGATGAAATCCCGAATCAAGGTTGTGATTGCTCACGTATTTGGAGTACTTGTGTATTTATTGTTCTACGTATACAATATAGTAATAATATTCACACAAAAACCGAAAAACGATAATACGTATTAATAGAGTGCTATTAATACAATTACTATTATGGCTAATATAGAAAACAACAATGGTTCAATCAAAACACAACACGCCTCCCCGGCAGCGGCGCCAAAATGATAGTGGTAGAAATACGTCTTTTAGGAAAAAGAACGTAAATGTGGTAAGTATTAACGAGTGGTTTAGGAAAACCACAAGTTATGACCTAAATGGGGATCGTTCTCTCCAGGAGGCACGTGTGTTGTGAATTGAATTGATTTGATTGATTTTGTTTTTGATTATTAATGAGAAGAAAGGAGAAGAGAAAATGACGAAGACGAAAAAATAGAAAAATAGGCAAAAATACTACTAGAAAGTTAAGACGTAGAAACGTAAAAACGACAAAAATTAAAATTTAAACCTAAAAATTCCTAAAAATTACCAAAAATCCACAATAAAATTCTAAGAGTTTACAAAAAATCCAGACTTGCCAAAACCTTTTAATTAATTTAATAATGACTTTTTAATGCTAATTAAAGCACTAAAAATCACTTTTAAATATTAAAAAGCCCTAAACAAGATTTAATAGTTTGTAAACCTCAAAAATGACCTAAATAAGCTAAAAACTATTTTTAAAAATTTTAAAACCAAATTAAACTATTTTTAAACTACTAAAAACTATTAAAATCTATTAAATCTTAAATTAATTCTAAAAATTAATTGAAAAGCCTAAAAATTATTTGGAAAGTGAAAAAGTTCCTATTTGAATGTCTAGAATCTAGGAAAAATGAAAAAAAAGTTAAAAATAAAACTTTGACTTTTATGAATAAAATAATAATAAAATATTCAAAAAAATAAAAAGTTCCTAAATAAATTCTAAAAAATTCTCAAAAATCCTAAATATTCTAACTAAGAAGAAAATGTAAATTAAAGCTCCTAAAACATCTTAATTAATTTTATATTAATTTTTAAAGTTTAATAAAAAACCTAAAATCAAATAAAATTAAAAATTGAAGTTTTTGAAAACTTTTTGATATGTAAACCTCAAAAATACAAATTAAAACCTAAAAACTATTTTTTGAATTTTTTAAAATACTGTTTACTATTTTTAAATTACTTTCTAAAATTAAAACTAAAAATAATCCTAATAATTAATTAAATAAAGAGAAAAATAATGTTTTTAAACAGAAAAATCCTAAAACCTAATTAAACCCTAGGAAAAATACTAGGTACCAAAAAGCTGAACAAATAAGCTTAAATAAGCTGAAAATGGTCACGGCTTTTAATATAAGCTCACAATCAAAAAGTGTTTAAGTAAGATTTGAAATGAAGTGTAAACATAAAAAACTATCTAGATCACTGGTAAACACGCACACTCCCCCAACGAGGGGTCCCGTGTTCGAGTCCAGGCGGGGTATGCTTTTTGATTTTTATTTTCTTTTTTTTTTTAACACTTAAATCCAGTAACTATTTAGCTCACAAAAACACAAAAACAACCTAATTTAATCAAGATTAAAGCAAGTTATGAGCCAAGACGTGCCCAGATTCTGCTTGTTGACTGATGAACAAGTGAAATTTTGCTTGTGCAATTTGGAGCCAAGAGGGGCTTGGCTAATGATGTATTTGGTGTTGTTTTTGATGGAACAAGGCACCCCTATACTCTTTGGAGTATAGGGAGTCACAAATGAGCAGAAAAACAACAAGCACTTAGCACAAACAAGCCAAAAATCCACAAAACAGGCACACAAGGTTGTTGATGTGTTATACTAGGTCTGGTGGGTTATGAGCTTAATTACTTGCAACCTAATGAAATTCAAAGGTCCAAGTTGTGCACACAATCACTCCAAATATCACACAAGCAATTTACAACCTATTATCAACCACTTATCTAGCAGCTTAGCAAAAATCAAATGCAATATCCACAAAAACAGTCACTTATGCACTTTTTCTGATTTTGCTAACTTTTTCAAAGTTAGAGCATGCAAATGTGTGTAAAACTTTTCCAAACTGAACAGGCAAGCAACACATAACCTATTTAACTCCTAATGAGTGACTCTAACACGTTTACAAGCAACAATCAAAACATTTGATTCCTTTTACTCACTGATCCAAACACCCCTTTAAAAGCTGAATTCAAAATTTTTTCAAACAAAGTTACTTAAAACCAAACCAAACTGATTGTAAACAACCTCAAACATGCATATCATACAAAAACAAGCATAATCAAGCAAATAGACAAGATCTTAGCAACTTTCATGCAAATCATACAAATCTCATAAAATTCATAACTTTCTGAAATTTTAACAAAGGAACAAAGGATTACCTTGTTGGTCTTACATCCAAGACCAACAGTGGCAGCAATACCACCTCCAATACACTCGGGTGTATGCAGATCCTTTGATCAAAAACAACCTCCAAAACCTGCTAAGACAAAATCAAACACAAGAACACAGCTTTCTGATTTTTCTTAAAAACTCAAATCCTTTTCATAAACCTTGAAACCTTAACTCTTTTCAAGAACAAGACACAAAATCCAAAAATTGATCCACTTTCACTTCACAACTCTTGGATTTTCTGAAACTTGAAAAATTTATCTTAAAAACCTTTTTTGAAACATTAAACACTCAAAGTGTTAAACAAATGAAATGGAACTCAGAATTCTAGCACTTAACACAACACACAACTTTTTAAACTTAATAAAAGGAATTACACTTGCATTTAACAAACACCAAACTTCATTAATTTAAAAAAGGAATTACAAGGTTTTTAGCTAGAAAACTGGAACAAGAGTAAGGGTTCACATGCGACACCCTTATATACTAGTGAATAGACTATTCTAGAAAAAGAATAAAATATTACAATGCTTGAAACCCTAGTTGTGGAATTCTCTAAAAAGCCCTTTGAAAATTGTCTTCATTCTTGGTCAAATCTTTTGCCATGTGATGCCAGCTGTGGAAGGATGATCTTGGCCGTTTAAACAAACTTGGGGACAAAGGAGTTGAGCTAAATCGCTCATTTGGTCGGTTTTTGGGTTTGGGTGAATGGGACGTGAGCAGGGGAGGGGTCCACTTTCACATGGGTTTGTCCAGGGTCACGGTTTGGGTGTGGGATGTGATGAGGGTGACCTCAATTAAGGATCTGGACTAGATGGGACAAAACCCCTTTGGTTTAGGGTTTAATTAATCTGGGTGGGTTTTAGGGTTTATAGCTAATTAGTGGAAGTTTAATCTGTTTATGGAAAGGGTTTATTTAAAAAGGGTGTTTTGGTGGGAAGTGGGGGTGTTGACTGGGGTGTTTGACCTGGTTTACTTAATAAAACCGGGTTGTGGGTTTGGGTTGGGTGGATAATGGGTAGGGTATTTGTATTTGGGTGGGTTTTAGTGATGTGGCAAGGCCTGAATGGTGGTGGGAGTTTGGTGGTTTGGCAGAAACAGTCCCCAAGTATTCACTTTCTTTACATTTTGTAAAAATAAACCATCAACGCCTAGTTTACTTGCAACAACTTTTGGCAAGTTGTCATATTTGGCACAATTACTTCCAAAACTTTATCCAAGGGTTTCTTTTGTATATTCTTCAAATTTCAGGGACTGGTCTTGTAATATCTTCAAACAACAAGGACCATTCTTGTACAATTGACAAATGGAGGGTCAATTGTGACAAGTTCTTCAAAGATGAGGGGCCATTCTTGCCAATTCTTCAAACTTCAAGGGTCTTTTTGCAATTTTCCAAACTTGGGCCCGGTTCATTGTGCGACTTCGTTTCCCGTGTTCGTTTTTGAATGATTCTTGTGATCTTTTGCCATTTCCTCAATATCCGTACCTAAAAATACACAAGTAACAAACACGAGCATATATTTGGCATATTTTATGATATTTAATTGATTTTAAGCCCGATTTGGACGATGAGACCATGTATAAAAGCAGTCTCATCAATCATCAAAATGATTATCCTTAAAACTCACTTTTGCTAATAAGACAAAAGACTTTTTAATAAACTTTCTTTTTTAGAAAATGTTTTATTAAAATGGAAAATGAAAATTTGAAAATGGCATATTCCAAATGCTGTTAGAATATCCTTTGAAGGATTCAAATACCTCAGATATTCCCACCCCACTAAAAGACAAAAAAGGGAGCGGAGTCTAGTGGCGGTACCTTAAGTACCTACGTGGTACCTTAGCGATATGGTACCGCGGGGTGAGATAAGGTATCGCGCACAGTATCCGTTATAGATCCGTTGTAACTTTGTCTCCTTTAAATAGTGGGTCAAATCTCATTTTCCAGTAAGCCTCTTGGACGTTTTTCTCAGCCCTCTTTCTATTTTCTATAGCATAATCATTAGTAAATGATCACTTAAATTGTTAAGGATGTTTACATATGATTATCCTCTTGATCCCCTCCTTTACCATGTCCAATGAGAAGATCACTCACTCACTAGTTTAGTGATAAAGATGAATTTATGAGCTAGTCATATTCATCATGATACCTTTTTGTTTTAGGTCAATCCAATGTATTTATGAATACTTGGACTAGTTGTGTTCATCCAAGTAATTTGAGAATACTTGGATTTGTTGTGTACATCCATTGCATATGTGTTTGCTTGGATTTGTGTTGTGTAAATCCAAGCTACATGTGTGTACTTGGATAATTCTAGTTCAGTTGTAATAGATTTGATTAGGAGTTCTCACTAAACTATAAAGTGATGTGGTTGTGTCTTGTGAGTTCTCACTAAACTTTAAAGTGACTAGTAGTTGTGTTGTGTGAATTTCTCACTTAGCTTCAAAGTGAAGAGTCGTGAAGATTGGTTCTAGCTTTCGATTAGAACTCGACATCTAGCCTTGTGTCGTAAAATGGTGAAGTAGGCAACGTCGTGAAGATTGGTTCTACCTTTCGATTAGAACTCGAAATCTAGCCTTGTGTCGTTAAATTGTGAAGTAGGAAACGTCGTGTAGATTGGTCCTAGCTAAAGATTAGGTCTCGACATTTAGCTTAGTGTCGGAAAATAATGTAAGCAACGATGTAAGGTTTTCTCCGCCGAGAAGGGAGCTTGTGGATATAGTGGAAATCTCGAGTAGGTGTACTCGAGGAGTGGAGTAGAAACGAGGATAGAGCCTCGTTGTCGAACCACTATAAATCTTGGTGTCTTCCCACTAGGTTGTCTCCTTCCTTGCTCTTTACTTATTTTATTATCATTATACTTGCTTATTATCCTTGCTAGTGTATTTCAATTGAACCTAATCATTATGCAACTTAGCATCAAGTAAAAGATAGTTTTGATACAAACCAAATTGAAAGTAATTTTAATTTGGTCACCAATCGAAGAGAAACTATTCAACCCCCCCCCCCCCCCCCCCTTCTGATTTCCACAAACATCATGGTTAAAACAACAATGCGCTGAAAATATCAATACGTAGAATAACGAACGTTGGCTTAGGAAGCTCCTGGTGACTACCCACTAGTCACAGGTCAAGTTTTAGAGCCTACAGGTCGAAGCCTTGGCTCTGATACCATAATTGTAACACCCCATTTTGATAATGGAACGTCACGCGTAATTATGGCGTGTCATCAAAGCATACAAGGATAAATGTCTAAAAACATTACATGACCATAGGGATGACCGGAATCAAACATCGGTTCCCAAACATAAGCCCAAAACATAATAAAGCAAGAGAAATGAATGAAAGACTAAACAAGGATAAGTATATGAAGACAAAAAGGAAAAGAAGTCTCTAGCAGCTTCCATCCTATGCACGTCCTCCAAATGCTCGGGTCTTTCCTAAGATACCTGCCGTTTTGGGACATGGAAAAGAAAGTAACGGCTGAGCAAAACGCTCAGTGCACAGATATAGACATAGTATAAATGACTAAAACATAATAAAGACTTAATAGCAGCGGAAATGTATATGTCTTAGAAAACCTGGAACATGTTCATAAAACTGGTTTTATAGTTTGAAAAGCCTTATGTTTATCTTATGAAAACTGTTTAACATATTTTACCATTAGCCAATATAGGTCATGAAAATCCACCGTGCATGAATACTTGGAGGGGTGACCTCATCATGCAAATTAGAGGGGCTTCCTCTAATTTGATATACTGGTTTTGGGTAGGAGGGATCAGCTCCTTGTGAAGGATGCAAGGCACACACAACATTCACACTGAGTAATCTGCTGAAAACATGTAACTAGGATGCACCCATACGCCCCACATGATAAATATAATAATATGGTCAAAAGCTGAAGGGACGCCACGAGCAATCACTCCGCCGTGGTGAAGTCATAACACCAGTGCCTCTAGTGTTATGGTTATGGTACCTCCATAACAAGGTGAAACTGGTCATGCATGTATATGTCTATAGGTATTCTAAATTAAACATAAGAAAATCAAACATATAAACTTATACTACGGGAAAACAGTTGGCTGCATACGGGGAATCCTAATAAGGAAAGAATGTCCATACTGAAAGGACGGGAATCCGTACCTTATGTCCAGTGAACGAAGAAGACGAACGGAAGAGAGTCCTACTTCGGTATCACTAATGCTACATAAATACATACGTGTATAAGTATCTGATTACTGAATACGTAACTAGTTTAATGTTATGTCTTAGCTTATTTTATACGTTCATGTCATGTTTTAATGTTTTAAGCTTTATACTGTATTTATCTTATATTCTGTCTATTCTGATTAAGTATTACTTGTATTTCATGTATTATTATACTTGCTGCGTAATAATAAGTAACTTTCTAAAAATATTAGGTTTCCTAAAATAGAAAGTTTCCAAAAATAGAAAGTTACCAAAAATAGAAAGTCTCCAAAAATAGAATTACTGCTTAAAATAGATAAGTTTCTGAAAATAGAAAGTTTCCATAAATAGATTAGCTGCCTTAATTAAATAAGTTTCTAAAAATAGAAAGTTTTCATAAATAGAAATAAGTTGGTTAAATAAGCTAAATATATAAGCTTAAGTGTTTTCCGTTTATTATTTTAAGTCATGTAGTTATAAAGTACAGTTTATTAATTATTCCATGTATTTTAAATAAACTATAGGTTAAAGCATTTAATTAAATATAATGTGATTTAATTAAATAAATATATAAATACTTAGGTTAAACATGTGTTATCAATTATATTAATATAACCTAAGTCATGAGAATTAATTAATTATAGGTCATGGTTTTAATAATTAATTAATTATATAGTCTAATAATAAATACTTTGGTTTAAAATCCATTTATTATTAATTAATAATAATAAACCTAAGTCCATGCTTTATTTAAATTAAATATCTAGCATATTAAATTAATTTAATTAATCTTGTATCAAATAATCTTGTAATAATAAGTCGTGTTTTATTAATTTAATTTACCTTGTAAATGATGTACATGTAAAGCTACATGGACTTGTAAAATAATAACCCGTAACCATGTATTATATTATTAAAACGTGTCGTAACTCAACCCATAACAACCCATGAAAACGTATTGTGTTTTGCAAATAAGCCAAACCAAACAGCCCTTAAATTATGTTTATAAAACCGACAGCCAAACGCACCCTAAACTAGCCATAAATCCAAAACCAAACAGCCCCCTAACTGCCAGTTACCCCTGGCAGTTATGTTGTTCCCCCTGACTGCCCTGCGTTCCCCCTGTTGCGCGTCTGGTTACCACCGAGAGCTCTAGGCTCTCGGTTCCCACTGCCAGCCTTCCCAACACCCCCTGCTGGGCTGTCGTTCCCACTGTTAGCACAGACCAAGCCAGCACCCAATAGGGTTGCGGCTGGTGGTCAGAAACCATCACCGAGACCATGTAGGGTCTCGGTTTGTGTGCCAAACGACCACATCAACACCACAAACGAACCCCCCCCCCCCCCCTTTTATTAACTTCTAATAACATGTTTTAAATCATTACATCACGGGTTCGTGATCAAAAGAAGAAAAGAAACAATTAAAAGAGATCTAGGGTTTACCTTGTTTTTCATGTTAGAGATTAGGATATCAACAAATGAATCTCTTGTTTCCTTGGATCACCCACGGCTCGTCTTCCTATTCTTTTGGTGGTGAAACCGTCGGTAGGAAAAAGCAAGGAGGAAAAAAATGGCGGCTTGATTATGTTTTTAGGGTTTCTAATGATTTAGTCTAAATAAAAATGTAATACCCCGTCCTTTTCCTCTTTTAAGCCGACCAAACAACCCCATTGGGCCTTGAGCCCAATTACTTCTTGTTTCCTTTGTCTAACAGCCCAATAAAGCCCTTATGCGTTTTTATTTAATACGCGACTTGTTAAATGGTACGCGTAATCGTGTTATAAAATGTCGTAAATTCATAGTTATCATAATACGCGTTAAACGTAATCATTACGTATGTAATTACTTGTCGTGTTAAATTAAATATACGTAATAATAATAATCGTGTTAAATGTTCGTGATTACGTGTTACGTAGTTTACGTAATTTAATTAGTTATCGATCGTGACTCAATATATTTATTCGTGTTCGTAATAAATAAATATATACTTAATTCATATTAGCTCGTGATTAAATTACGTTCATGATTTCATGATCGCATGTTCGTGATTATAATTATTATTTGAATAATTATCGTGTGTTCATACGTAATAAATACTTATCGTGTTCTAACACGTACGTAATACTTAAAATTCTTATTCGCGAACGTAAACATGCTATAAAAGGAAAGTTTTAATCTAGTACATACGATCTAATGGGTACTATTCATGGTAAAAGCATGCGGGTTTTACAACTCTTCCCCCCTAAAAAGAATAATTCGTCCCCGAATTATAGATAATGTAAACTGAAAGAGGAACATACCCGAATCAAACTGAGAGGGTATGTAAGATAAATGAACGTGCGGGTTTCCTGGCAGAAGGAACGCGGAACGTGACATGTCTTGAAAGGACATGGAACATGACGTGACTGAAAGGACATATCTAGTTGATAAGAGAAAAACGGATAAAAGTCCGGATGAACTTGTCCGTTTCCAAGTGGCCTCCCTCTTGGAATGGTTCCTTCAGAAGATCTTGACATTAATGATAAATCTTGGTCCTCCTGACCCTGAATTGGAATACGAAAAAATTCTTGGTTATCAACGGAAGGTAGATCCCCTAAATTCGATCGAGGAAAAATAAGAGTTAACGTGCAAGGGTAACTGAAACGTTACGATGCAAGACATTCTGACTTAACTGATAATTAGAAACGATGCGCGAGACATAAAGAAACGTAGTACGTGAAAAATTTTGAACGTGATACGTGAAAAATTTTGAACGTGCTACGTGGAGATATGGCGAGTGTAGTATGAGTAAACATATCGTGATCCATGATACGTGTAACATATCTTGATCATGATATGAGGAACTGATAATTAGAAACGATGCACGAGACATAAAGAAACGTAAGCCAAGATACCATCATAAACATGAATGGTGTCATGAACGCGAGCGTGAAAGCAAGTCGTGGAATTAGAATGAAGACGTGAACTAAATAAGGAGTACAATTGCGAATCTTTATCTGACCCGGTAACTGAGGGATTGCCAAGTGATCGGATGAGCCTTGGCTGGAACATGTCCGATCAATGTGTTGGTTCTGCAATCCTTGCGGATGTAAGGATTCTGCAGACTTGATCAAACTGTTTGCAATAACCCATATAGCATCATGCTTCTTCTGAGTTTGCGTTAATCTGGTAACCAAAATCCATGGAGATCTTGACTTGTTTCGATTCACAATTTTAGATGATGAAAACATCCCATTCTATTGGCGTCCTATCTTTAACCTGTTTGTATGACAGGTATGAAGATATGAACGTAACTGTATCTTGCTTCATCGAACTTGATACATAGGAGTTTGCGAAACTCTGAGTCTATGAATCTAAACTTCTCTTAGTGTAGGATCTTCTATAACACCTAATGTAATGTAGGGTTATCTCCTTTACGCATAAGCTGAGTCATGGTAAGATTAACCATGCAAATCCATGTGATCCAGCATGTCATTGTGATCAACCAGAACTGCTATTGGAAATTTCTAGGGTAGAATTTCTCTTGTCATAGAATTTGCAACATAGTGCAGATATGGTCTTCCTGTTCTTCTTCTAGGCTTAAAGGAAATCAGGTTATCCTCAATGAAAACACTGATGAATTTGCTATGAGTTCATGGAAACTCATTCTTATAATGCCGTTGGAGCATTGATGAGACTAATTCAAAATCATAAATCTAGCATGACCGAGTCGTGTACGAATAGCAGTCATGGACATGTCCTGCTCTTTCACTCATCACTGTTGGCAACATGATCATGAGTTCGATCTTGGAAAAGTAATTAACACTATAGGTCGATTGGACATGTTGTCAATACGTGGAGGAGAATAACGGTTATGAATGGTGATTTGTTTAAAATCGACGGTAGTCGACACATGATCTCATGGTACCGTCCTTCTCCTTGAAGGTTCTTCTGGAATGTATGGGAAGATTTTGGAATAATCAACTGGCTATGCGTAAAAGGACTTCAGTATTCGTGTCTTACTGACAGCTAGAAAATTTTAGCGACCATGGCTAACAATGCACATGCTTGTAAGCATAGATAATTTGTACAGATTTTCCCGATGGAAAATCAAGCTGGATGTATTCAGGAGCATGAACATTACTGTACATAATTATGAATCGTAGCAGGGTGTGTTGTTCATAATCCATAATTAGGATAAAATTCAACTCGTTTTTGTCCGAGGAAATGCATTAGCAGCTTGGATCTCATCATTAAGCTGAAGGAAAACCTTTGTATACGTGGGAATACGAAAGGCGTCCTTCATGGTCATGAATATATGAAATATGGTGAAAGAAATGAAAGTGACATCAACAACGTGACAGTTCTCACTGATGCACCGGTAATGGTATTGAAATTCTTGTGGCCTGATTAATACATGGCACCACAAAATGGATATACCCTTGGAGGGTACTCTGAATTTCATAGAAATGTTCCATATTTGGACGTGAGTCATGTGTCTTGACTCGCTTCTTGGAAATATAAGCATGACATATGTCTTGATTGGTGTCTTGACATGTGTCTTCAGAAAGTATACGTGAGACATGTGTCTTGACTGATGTCTTGACATGTGTCTCGAGATGTGAAATAACTAGAACCACAATGTTAGGGTATTATGCTAGAATTGGCGGATCGGATGGACCACTGATCCTTTGTATGTCTGATCACGTCCGTGGCCAGAGCCTCGGTTGCGATTTTTAGGATAGTTTCTTTCATAGTAGTGGTTACTATCGTCCTGTCTGTCAGTTCCATGACGGTCATTCTCATGACCGTGATTCATGTAACTATTCAGCTGAGTGGCCGGATGGTACCGGTTTGCACTCATATGGCTGAAATGACAGCCGAATGACATGTGACATGTAACTAAAAATTAGGGACAATGATTGATGGAAATCGTCTGATGGTGAAACATCTTCTCGTCCGATCGCTTTGCTCTGACGCCTTTGTCTTCGTCTTGTAGGATCTCCAGGTTGTGAACAGTTTCCGCATCTCGTAGCGTCTCCGAACGTCAGCAACATCAACCTTTAGTAACATCTCCAAGTTATGAGCGGCATCAGCAATCTTGTATAATATCAGCAATTGAAAATACGCCTGAGATGATTCAGAATCGACTAGCGAATACTCGTGAAGTATTACAAGTGGAATACACATGGATTAAGGTACGTGTAATACACATGAAATACGGTACGTGGAGTACACGTGGAATGCACATGAAATGATCGGTATAGGGTCGATCATTTATCATGATTTAAGGAAAGTATATCGGTTAAACGGTTAGGAAAACCATCATGATAACCTGGCAGTATTAGCATAGACATCATTCTGGTTGTATCGATAAACGTTAAAGTATGGTTACATAAAGTTCAAGATGTTTTGCCTGAAAGCATGATCAGTGAAAACCAACCATGACTATCATGAAATCAGGATTCAATGAAATCCACAATGCCTTGCATGAAAGCATAAATAACAAAAGAGGCATAAGACGTAGTCAACATGAAGACGGAATTATCATGAAGAAACATGAAACCATCTATCATGAAGGAGTGTATAACATAATCAGCACGGAACTGGAGTTAACCATGACAGTATGAAAACATACTTGACATAAAAACATATTAACTTACGAGGGGACATGAAAAAAAAATTATGCCAATAAATCATGAGAAAAATTTTATGGATGAAAAACAATGCATGAATGCGTAATGTAGTTTATAAAAACCTTTATATGTGCGAGGGGGCACCTATGGGTCGGTCCCAAAACAAAAGACATGGCAAGGGGACGCCTATGGGTCGGTCCCAAAGTTAAAAGTTTCGATAAAAGCACATGCGACTAAATAGGGCCAGTCCTGTACCAACCATTACTTAGTCATAATCCCTACAACAATGATACATGAAACATAAATAAATGAAACTCATTTGTTAAAACTTATCAGAAAAAATTTTATGTGACTAATTATGAACTACTGGGGTTCAGTCCACATAGCCACAGTTCACGAGGAACATTATGCATGAAACAATAACACATAACTAAGTATGAATGACGGCTGTCCATCCATATTAGTAAAACAATATCGATGAAAACATCAAGGTTAAAACCTCAAGGTGCTGAAAACATCATGGTTAAAACAACAATGCGCTGAAAACATCAATACGTAGAATAACGAACGTTGGCTTAGGAAGCTCCTGGTGACTACCCACTAGTCACAGGTCAAGTTTTAGAGCCTACAGGTCGAAGCCTTGGCTCTGATACCATAATTGTAACACCCCATTTTGATAATGGAATGTCACGCGTAATTATGGCGTGTCACCAAAGCATACAAGGATAAATGTCTAAAAACATTACATGACCATAGGGATAACCGGAATCAAACATCGGTTCCCAAACATAAGCCCAAAACATAATAAAGCAAGAGAAATGAATGAAAGACTAAACAAGCATAAGTATATGAAGACAAAAAGGAAAAGAAGTCTCTAGCAGCTTCCATCCTATGCACGTCCTCCAAATGCTCGGGTCTTTCCTAAGGTACCTGCCGTTTTGGTACATGGAAAGGAAAGTAACGGCTGAGCAAAACGCTCAGTGCACGGATATAGACATAGTATAAATGACTAAAACATAATAAAGACTTAATAGCAGCGGAAATGTATAAGTCTTGGATAACCTGGAACATGTTCATAAAACTGGTTTTATAGTTTGAAAAGCCTTATGTTTATCTTATGAAAACTGTTTAACATATTTTACCATTAGCCAATATAGGTCATGAAAATCCACCGTGCATGAATACTTGGAGGGGTGACCTCATCATGCAAATTAGAGGGGCTTCCTCTAATTTAATATACTGGTTTTGGGTAGGAGGGATCAGCTCCTTGTGAAGGATGCAAGGCACACACCACATTCACACTGAGTAATCTGCTGAAAACATGTAACTAGGATGCACCCATACGCCCCACATGATAAATATAATAATATGGCCAAAAGCTGAAGGGACGCCACGAGCAATCACTCCGCCGTGGTGAAGTCATAACACCAGTGCCTCTAGTGTTATGGTTATGGTACCTCCATAACTAGGTGAAACTGGTCATGCATGTATATGGCTATAGGTATTCTAAATTATACATAAGCAAATCAAACATATAAACTTATACTACGGGAAAACAGTTGGCTGCATACGGGGAATCCTAATAAGGAAAGAATGTCCATACTAAAAGGACGGGAATCCGTACCTTATGTCCAGTGAACGAAGAAGACGAACGGAAGAGAGTCCTACTTCGGTATCACTAATGCTACATAAATACATACGTGTATAAGTATCTGATTACTGAATACGTAACTGGTTTAATGTTATGTCTTAGCTTATTCTATACGTTCATGTCATGTTTTAATGTTTTAAGCTTTATACTGTATTTATCTTATATTCTGTCTATTCTGATTAAGTATTACTTGTATTTCATGTATTATTATACTTGCTGTGTAATAATAAGTAACTTTCTAAAAATATTAGGTTTCCTAAAATAGAAAGTTTCCAAAAATAGAAAGTTACCAAAAATAGAAAGTCTCCAAAATTAGAATTACTGCTTAAAATAGATAAGTTTCTAAAAATAGAAAGTTTCCATAAATAGATTAGCTGCCTTAATTAAATAAGTTTCTAAAAATAGAAAGTTTCCATAAGTAGAAATAAGCTGGTTAAATAAGCTAAATATATAAGCTTAAGTGTTTTCCGTTTATTATTTTAAGTCATGTAGTTATAAAGTATAGTTTATTAATTATTCCATGTATTTTAAATAAACTATAGGTTAAAGCATTTAATTAAATATAATGTGATTTAATTAAATAAAGATATAAATACTTAGGTTAAACATGTGTTATCAATTATATTAATATAACCTAAGTCATGAGAATTAATTAATTATAGGTCATGGTTTTAATAATTAATTAATTATATAGTCTAATAATAAATACTTAGGTTTAAAATCCATTTATTATTAATTAATAATAATAAACCTAAGTCCATGCTTTATTTAAATTAATTATCTAGCATATTAAATTAATTTAATTAATCTTGTAACAAATAATCTTGTAATAATAAGTCGTGTTTTATTAATTTAATTTACCTTGTAAATGATGTACATGTAAAGCTACATGGACTTGTAAAATAATAACCCGTAACCATGTATTATATTATTAAAACGTGTCGTAAATCAACCCATAACAACCCATGAAAACGTATTGTGTTTTACAAATAAGCCGAACCAAACAGCCCTTAAATTATGTTTATAAAACCGACAGCCAAACGCACCCTTAACTAGTCATAAATCCAAAACCAAACAGCCCCCTAACTGCCAGTTACCCCTGGCAGTTATGTTGTTCCCCCTGACTGCCCTGCGTTCCCCCTGTTGCGCGTCTGGTTACCACCAAGAGCTCTAGGCTCTCGGTTCCCACTGCCAGCCTTCCCAACACCCCCTGCTGGACTGTCGTTCCCACTGTTAGCACAGACCAAGCCAGCACCCAATAGGGTTGCGGTTGGTGGTCAGAAACCATCACCGAGACCATGTAGGGTCTCGGTTTGTGTGCCAAACGACCACATCAACACCACGAACGAACCCCCCCCCCCCCTTTTATTAACTTCTAATAACATGTTTTAAATCATTACATCACGGGTTCGTGATCAAAAGAAGAAAAGAAACGAATTAAAAGAGATCTAAGGTTTACCTTGTTTTTCATGTTTGAGATTAGGATATCAACAAATGAATCTCTTGTTTCCTTGGATCACCCACGGCTCGTCTTCCTATTCTTTTGGTGGTGAACCCGTCGGTAGGAAGAAGCAAGGAGGAAGAAAATGGCGGCTTGATTATGTTTTTAGGGTTTCTAATGATTTTGTCTAAATAAAAATGTAATACCCCGTCCTTTTCCTCTTTTAAGCCGACCAAACAACCCCATTGGGCCTTGAGCCCAATTACTTCTTGTTTCCTTTGTCTAACAGCCCAATAAAGCCCTTATGCGTTTTTATTTAATACGCGACTTGTTAAATGGTACGCGTAATCGTGTTATAAAATGTCGTAAATTCATAGTTATCATAATACATGTTAAACGTAATCATTACATATGTAATTACTTGTCGTGTTAAATTAAATATATGTAATAATAATAATCGTGTTAAATGTTCGTGATTACGTGTTACGTAGTTTACGTAATTTAATTAGTTATCGATCGTGACTCAATATATTTATTCGTGTTCGTAATAAATATATAAATACGTAATTAATATTATCTCGTGATTAAATTACGTTCATGATTTCATGATCGCATGTTCGTGATTATAATTATTATTTGAATAATTATCGTGTGTTCATACGTAATAAATACTTATCGTGTTCTAACACGTACGTAATACTTAAAATTCTTATTCGCGAACGTAAACATGCTATAAAAGGAAAGTTTTAATCTAGTACGTACGATCTAATGGGTACTATTCATGGTAAAAGCATGCGGGTTTTACAGCAGTGGTTGCTACTGCCCTTGATTTGTTCCCCCTTTCTTTGTATTATAACCCATTGTTGGTTGTTTGTTTCCTGCTGCTAGTCCTAAGTTTCCCACTGTTAGTTGTTGATTCCCACTGTTTAACAGTCCCAAACACTCCCTTTCTATGAATTGCTCCCGAAACCCCTGCTGAGTTTATTTACCCACTGTATCATTAACAAACACCCCTGATGGGTTCGCTTAGCTTTGGTTGGTCGACAACAGCCCCAAGCCGCCCCTGTGTGGGTCACGGCTAGGCAGAGAAAGGGCCACCGAGAGCTTTTAGGTCTCGGTTTCATACACCAAACCAACCTGGCCCATTATGCTTGTTTACTCCCCCTGTGTGGGTTTTATTATTCGCGGCTGGCAACCAAAATCCACCACCAAACCGACCTGGTGGTCATGGCTGGGCAGCCGACATCACATACCGAGACCTTATGGTCTCGGTTTCCGTGAGAAATAATACCCGACACCCCTTTATTAATTTAATTCTGTTTTTGATTAAACCGCGAGTTCTTGATGTGATTTCCATGAATCACGATTTTATAAAAGAAAAGAAAAGGGATGTTTACCTTGTTCGATAATATGGATATACTACGAATCACGAAACCGATTAAATTGATGAACCAAAATGTTTTCTCTTGTTTTGTGTCTGCTACCGTCGGCCACCAAGAAAAGAAGACAGAAAACCTAATTTTGCTTGTTTACTGCTTGACAAATGGGGTGGGATAACCCCCGTGTTTTTTGTTTGTTCATGAAACGGGCTGAAAGCCCAAAACCTCCCTTTGTCTTGCTTATTTAAGCTGCAGGCCAAGTCCAAACACATGCATACTTTATATTTTTGGTTTTTTCTTCGTTTCGCTTCGTTTATAAACGTTTAACTTGCGTTTTCGTGCTTTAAATTCGTCATGTATTTATTTATTTTCCTGCATGAATAAAATAATAACTGCAACACTTACGTAATACTAAATAGCTAGTATATAATTATTTACTAGTAATAATTATTTTTTGAATAATTAATCACGTCACGATTTTAAATAAAACTGAGACTGTGTGAATTTTATATCCGTGGATTTTAAACATTGCGTACATGTTCGTACCTTAATCCTCATGAATATATTCTGACGTGAATTATTTATTTCCTGAATAAATAATATTCGCGTAATATATGAATTTATACTGTTAGTTATTATCTGAATAATAGTTACGCAATGTTTAAATTAAAGCTGTGATTGTTCGTAATTAATGTTCGTGGACTTTTAAAGCGGGTTTTACAATTCTTCCCCTCAAAAAAAAATAATTTGTCCTCGATTTAAGGATGCGATTATGCTGCGGTGTTACAGTTATAGTAGAGTTGAAGTGGAGGGGTGGCCTTTCTTCGTCTTTTGGTGTTTGTTTCTAGGGTTGCTCTTTCTCATTTCATTCTTGGAGCTTATGGAGGAGGCCCGTGTATCCGGTTCACTTCAATTAGTTTTTGCTATTGTGATATTCAAAACACTTGTGCTTAAAATGAATACACTTTAGTTGTCTCTTCCTTAGCTAGAGTTAAACAAAGTATGCAATGTCATAAGTGTAGGGGAGTTTATACTCCAATACTCTTAAACATTGAGGACAATGTTTATCTTAAGTGTAGGGGAGACTTCTATCGAAGTGACCTTACCTAGAACATTGTCATTGCCTTCATGATAACTTGGAAATTAATTTTTCAAACATTTTTCAAATTTTTGATCTAGTTTGGCCACCAAAAATATGCATTCATAATTTTTGGATTAATCATTTTTCATTTGTATAACACATTTGCATTGTATATATTTCTTCTTTTATTTTCATCAAAATATATAAAAAGGAAAAACAATATAATAAAGGATATGGTTTAACAAATTTAGACTTCTTTGACATATTAGGCCCGCCATGGATACTTTGACTCAACCCGAGTTTGCTTATCTAAGCATTCTCTAGCTAGTAGCCTTAACCATGTAGACCTTTATTGGTTTATTAGGCTAAGCATCCGCTAGTCTCATTATTTGAGATTTTAAACTGTGGAGAACAAGAGATGATAGAGTTTGAAGTAAGTTTTAAGGGCTAGATAAACCTCATATTAATTAATTGTGGCTTTTATATCCCCTTTCGTAACCTTTACTTTCTCGTCAACGCATGTGTATATGTTAATAAATAATCAAGAACGGTTTTAATCGGTTTGTAGTCTCTTATGCATTTTTGACTAATCATTCGTGGTTGGTATAAGTACGACTTAAGATTCTAAGTTAGAACGTTTTATGTGTATTAGACTTATGTCATGCTTAATACTTAGCCGGTGTTTTTCCTTTTATTCTTTTCAACTTATTTGTGAGGAATATAGAAAAATAAGAGCGGCTTATAAAAACTGAGTGGCTAGAAAAAAAGAAAAAGAAAAAATAATAATTATACAAGACTCCCAAGAGGGGCAGTGAAGTGTTAATTATAGTAGCTATTGAATTCCAATATTACTCTCACAAGGGTTGCGGGGATTTAATAGTTGCTCCAATCTAATATTACCTTGACGGGTTGCGGGATTGAAGATCCAAGGTCTCAAAAAGGTGGCGGATATAAATTATTGCGTGAGTTTTATATTTCTTTCCTTAGCGAGTGAGTAGCTACTTATTAATGCATGACATAAGGATCTTACACATAAAACGAATGACTTATTATTTTGGGTCAGACTTATATCAATTGTGGGCGGTTTTCCGAGTAATGGATAAGATGGTTACATAGGATTAAAACCGTGCTTCCTTATTTTGAGATTTTACACTTCTTATATTTCATGCTTTAAATAATGACAAATTTGCCCAAAAGAAATTTGCTCAAATAATAACCGGTCTTAGAGGCATAATAAGTGGGGGTATAATGGTAACACAATTAATTTTTATGAATAAGTCGATGCACTTTCACTTATGGATAACAATGATCTTGTTTTTAAGCTTGGTATAAGGAAAGTGAAACTTGAAGATGATAAGTGTTCATGTACCAAAAGCCCTAATTAAAGTCTTTGATTTCTTTATGAGTTATTTCCATCAAAATCATTTCAACAAAAATCCAAAAAATATATAAATAGAATTGTTTTCCTTTGTATTGCATTGTATAAATCAAAATCATGCATCATATAGTGTAGTGTAGTATAATAGCATTCCATATTGGCCAAGGTGGATTAATTATGAGAAAAGTGTAAATTGGTGCTTTAAAATACTACATTGAATGAGGCCATGGCAATGGTCAAGTGGTGGGGAGTTGATAAGTGTGAAAACACTCATCAATTATGACCTAAAAACTACTTAAAACATAGCCAAATACATTATATTTAACTTTAAAATATCAGAATTACGCGTGTATTTGTGTTTTTTTGTGTTTCAGGTAAAGAAGATGCACTTTGGAGCAAACACGCGTTTTCAAGAGATTTATCTGACAAAAGACGAATAAAAGGACAAAACCGAGCTTTCAAGGACCAATCTTGCTACAATCACAAAAATCAAGGATTTGAAGTGGAATTTGTTTAGAAGATAAAAGTTTTTATAAAGAGAATGATAATAATGGGAAGATCAGGGACTAAATTGGAAAGTATTTTTTTTGTTTACTTGATCTGGTCAAAAGTCAGCAAGACCAAGTCAAATCCTTCTTCATCAAACAAAGAAAGAGAAAGGATATATCAGAAAATCAGTCGTTCCATACTTCTCTCCACATACAACTTCAAGACACTTTCGATGATGATTTGCAAGGATTCAGACGAAGATTAAAGAACAAAAAGTGATCCTTATCATCCCAGCAACACAACCATACAAATTAATTTGATCAAGATGGAGTATTAAAGAAACGCCCAAAGATGGAGGGAAGATGGAAGAACCCTAATCTCGTATTTACACATGGCACGACTTGATTGGCTTGAACACGTCATCTCACCTCCCTCAATCTCTATAAATACCAGTTATCCACCTCATTTCGGGACGGTTAGCTAGGAGTAGTTTTACACATAGTTAGTTAGATTAGGAGTAGTTAGTTTATTTTTCTCCCAAAGCTTTATGATTTTCAGTTAATCATTCAGTTAGATGTTTGTTTTGATTCTGTTAATTAGTTGATCCTATTGTAACAAATCTCTTTTCCTCCATTAATGAAATATAAGAGTTCAGTTTTCTCAATCCTTTACTTTTTCTTATTTTCTCCTTTCTGTCTTATCTGAATAAGCTTTTGAGTCATAAGCTTTTTCTAGCTTATGAGATTTGATATAATGAATTGTGTTCTTTTGGTATTGATAATAGTTAGAGTTAGTTATTAGTTAATGAAATCTATATACCTGTTCGAGCTACTGTTCACGTAATAATTAGACTGTTAAAGTTGTGATTTCAGAGTTAGTGTTAAAGAGCTTTGCAAAAAAATGGTGTTTTTAGGAATTTCCAGTATTGAGTTAGTTAGTTTGGATAGATAGTTATGATGTTAGTATAAGGTTGATGTCTCGATGCTAGTCAGTTTGGAAAGATAGTTAATCAGTAGAAAAGCAGTAGTTTATTCAATTCCAGTTGCTGAGATTTGAAGCTGTTATCGTTGCTCTTAAAGTTCATGAGTTTTCGTTAAACTGGTGAGGATTTTATGTTAAAGCCTTCGATTCAATTTCTTTGAGATATTTCTGTTAAGCTGTAAATATAGACATCATATATTTGGTTTCTTGTTTTGGTTTGATTTTGAAGGTTAACAGGTTATGAAGGTTGGTGCCTTAATGATTTATGTCAATTTTTAGTTCACGATTAGTAGTTGCAAATCACAAGCTAGTAGAATATAAGAAGTTGGAGGTGTGATAGCAAAATTTGGCTCAACGCCATACTTCATCATCAAAGGTCTTGGTTTCGGTTTCGTAGGTCAAGCACGTTTTAATTCTTTTCATTTTATTAGTCTTGTTACTGTTAGTGTGTAGTATAAATGTGTTGGTTTAATGCTTCTTGTGATTGTTCTTATGTGTTCTTTAACTGTTTTTTATTTCCAATTTACGGTCGAGCCGATAGCTTAGTTGAGTTTCTTATTATCCTGCATAAGTAGCGTTCAGTAGATGGTAAACTCTTAGCTTATACATTAGGTTGTTGGTGATTGGATATCAGTTTAATAAGCATTCGATTACTTTAGAATTGGGATTGTGAAATTAGTTAAGTTGATAGAGGATGGTTAAGAGTAGCTTAGCATATGAAACTGAATTGCTTAATGAGTTTCATAGGATTTATGATAATCTAGTTAGAATCTATTGTGCAATAGATGGTAAGGAAATATCTTGGTAAAAATCTTGATAAAATCTAGTAAAAAAAAACGTGTATTTGTTATTTTGAAAATGTAAATTGTAAATTTTTACTAAAGTTCATATTAGGCTCTTAAACTAGTTACTTGTTCTTTCAGTCACAGTCCTTTTCGGTTAATTTTGGTTCGTATTGCTTTTTTATTTATAGAGTTATAGGTCCTCGCTTAGACATTATAGTTAAATCTATTTCAAAAGTAGTCGTGGCCGTTAGTTTGTTGGGCTACTTACTTTTTGGGCCTGTTAGTTAAGATTTTTCTGGGCCTATTAAATGTAATCACTAGAGCAGTGATTATTTTTTGGGCTTTATTAGTTTAATAAACTGATTTTCTTTTGTTTTATAGATTTTGATATTGTTTGTTAAAAACAATTTGCTAAAACAGAATTTACATTTTATTGATTTGATATTAGTTTTATAGAATTGTTGCAGTTTATAATTTTGAATCTTGCAATTTAAATTTGTAGAATAAATTTACATTTTACATGTTGATATTTTGTGCTTTATTTATAGTAACTGCAATATGTTTGTAGAATAGTAAGTATACGTAGGTAATATAGTATATTTCTACATTTTTATATGTTTGTAGAATAGTAAGTATACGTAGGTAATATAGTATATTTCTACATTTTTACATGATTGTGTGCAAGTAGCTTAAAAACCAAAATTACAAATTTTATCACCAAAAACAATTAAGTCAAGCTTAAAAACGTTAAATCAATTAGATAAGATCGAGAGATAACTACACTAAAAAGGAAATATTAAGCACCAACACAAGTGCAATTAGGCAAGTTAACCAGGGAGTCAAAGTGCCTCCATAAGCTATTGTAGTTGTGATAATACTCGGACAGAGAGGACCCAGACTAAGTAAGAGAACATATCTTATAATGAAAATTATATATCACATAACCATCTGTTTTATCATATGTTTCCTTAAATTCATCCCACACATCTTTAGCATTTTTAGAAATATTTTCCCTTGATACAACTCAGATGAAATACATCCAAGAAGCCAAGATAAAACCACAGCATTACACCTATCCTATTGTTCTTGAAGAGTTCCATCCTCCTCATCTCTAACACAATCACCAGTGACAAAACCAAGTTTATTTTTAGTATGCAAAGCCAATTTTACAGCTGCAGTCCAGACATTATAATTTTCTGGGTCGCTCAGCTTAATAGCAACAATAGATTGCCCATTAGTATCATTAGGATATAGGTATAAAGGATGTGTGAAACACAATTTCAGTATCGTCATTAGAGCTATCAAGCTCCTCATCAATTTTAGTCATGATTACTCACAAAGAAGAGAGACAAAAAAAACAACAAACACCTTGTATCTCCTCTACAAACAACTACCAACAAAACCTATGAGATCAATCAACCACCAAGAACTACCTAAAGCCCTTCGGAACCTAATCACCCACTAGAAAACTATAAAGCAACCTAAAAGAAAGTGAGAGAGGTGTTACAGTGCACGCGCAACAACAAGCAAACCACCAAGAACCACGGGATCAAGATGATCACCAACCAACAACCAATAACGCACAGCAAAACAGAACACTTGAAAGATTAGTTATAACAGAATAACTAATTAATCAAGAAATTACCTCAAATAAAAAAACCCCAATTTCTGATTTTCGGGTTTTTTTATTAAACTTACCAGATATGCAATTAAACTCAATTAATTACCCAAGAACCCAATGGAACCCCACAGAACACCAAGAATCAGAAAACCCCCAAATTTTGGAAAACCCTAAAAAATTTGAAAGACCAAAAAACCCAAATTAGCCAACAGATTAACTCGATTAACCAACAAATTAATCAAGATCTTTAACAAAAACGATTTTGAGTTAAAACCAGATATGAAGAACCGATAGCTCTGATACCATATACGATTTAACGATAAAAACAAGTATGAAACGCAGATTACTCAACCAACCACCCCTTTATTTTTATTAACAGCCTCAAGCAATCACTTCAAATGTGAATCCTGGGTTTGTGATCAGTACTTACAAACATAAAGAATGAAACAATGATTCAATGATCTTAATAGCAAGATCAAAGATTAAGAACAAGATTAACCAAACTATCAAGTATCAACAATGGTGAAATAAGAGAAACAAACATATTGATAACAGAATGAATAATATGACAAAATGGAGAATGCGATGTTTATATAGGAGCTCATTAGATTAACTTAGCACTTTCCACACTTTGGCACTTAAGCCCTCCATCTTTGTTAAACCTGCACAACAAACACAAAACAGACATACAAAAAATATGTATACAAAAAACTTACCATTTTACCCTTAAACTTTGAAGTACTTGGCAAAAGTCAACTTAACTCAATAAAAATCTACCACACTTGTATGTGGAAGGGTTCTCGTATGATGTTATATTGCTTAAAAGCTAGTTCTTTTATTCATCCACTTTCTACCCTCTAATTTTGTATCTTTTCTTTGATTTTGTTGGTGGTTTTGTGTATCGAGTTTTGATCGCCATTTTATGATGGGCTGTTATTTTTGCTAGGTAAAAGTTCAAACATGGGTTGATGGTATGGAAGGCCCCGAGTTTGTCTGTGTTGGTGCTAGATTTGGAACTACAATCGTATTAAAGGAGAAAAATGCAAACCAAACTCGTGTCGTGATTGTTACAGTCTACCAAAGAAAAAGTGTATTGGTCGTTACTCGTGCTATTAGTTAGGGGTGAGCAGAAACCGTACCGCAAACCGCAAAAACCGCAAAAACCGCAAAAACCGCAAAAACCGCAAAAAAAACGCACCGCAAAAACCGCACCACTACAAAAACCGATGGAGCGGTTTTAAGAAAAAAGAAAAACCGCAAATACGGTGAGGTTGCGGATTTACCCGTAAAACCACAGCGCACCGCACACTAATTATATAAAATCGAAAAACAAAATATCAAACACATAACGTGTGTTATAAGGGTTTTAGTGCATATCATCATTAACATTCTAAGTAATGTGTGTGTTTATATTAAATATATGTATTGTTGTAACTGAAAATACTTGCATTGTGAACAAAAAACCGCCAAAACCCACATTAATAATAAAAATCATAAGAGGTGGTGCGGTGCGGTTAAAATCCGCAAAACCCGCAAAAACCACAAAAACCCGCAAAACTAAAACCGCATATAACCGCGCGGTGTGGGTCTATACTTTTCTAAAAACCGTAATCGCGGATGCGGATTGATTTTTGCCAAAATCCGCACCGCCCCACACCATGCTCTCCCCTACTATTAGTGACTAACCTATTTATATGTGTCTTAAGACAACTTACTGGTGATGTCATCATGTGACCCGAGGTCGCTGCAAATTCACAACAACGGCAAATGTTGCACAAGCTGTTGGAGCTTCACCAATCCTTATTATAAACAACCAAAGAGGTGACAACAGTTACCCCTTATCATATTGACTCGTTTCTCAACATTTTTTTATTCGACTTATTAGATGGTATTTTTAACATATCAAGAGTGGCCAAACATTTTACTTTTAACGGTGTGGCTAATACTGTCAACAATACCCGTATCCCTATAAGCTTATTCTACGGGCTTAAAAAACCTTATTCAGGTTAACCCAATTAACCCGAACCCTTATCCCAGATGTGAGTTTTGAACTTATTTGGGTCGGCTTAATCAGAATAACCTGCATAAGAGATATTTTGACTTTTTTCATACTTTTCTTTGCGTTTGTTGTATAAACAATTACCCACTTTTCTTATTTTTATGTTAAATTTGCTTATCGGGTAAACCGGCACCCGAATAACAGAGGGCCTGAATAACCCGGACCTTAATAGGTTTAGGTATAGGTAAGGTTTTTCTTCCCCGAAACGCGATTAACCCAGTATGAATAACAGCCCTGTATGTGGCAGCTCATTACCAATTGCCGATAAGTTAAAATCAAACATTTATTGTTTTACTGCAATTAACTCTACAAGATTGTTTGTGAGCCTGATGAAACTGATCTAGACATACACATACCCAGGGGCGGAGTCAGGTTTTGAAGTTGAGGGGGGCTGACATAATATTTTAAAATGAGCACGATATAATTCGAACCAATATATCAAATCATGAAAAATTAAACGAAGAGTCAAATGCCTAATAAATTTAACAAACACGCGTTTTAAACTAATACAAAACCTTAATCTAGTAAGAGTTTCAATTAAGGTTAGCAACTTAGCGGTGGCATTCGACCCAAATCTTGTGTCTCATTAAACAGACCTTAAAATAACAAAAAATATTCAATATATCAATACACAAACTTCATGTTAATGATAAATAAGTAATTAAAGAAAAACAAATAATAGTACCTTGTGTTTTTTTATTTGGACACATCTTTGTGTTTTTGACTGAAAATCACCAATTAAGTTATGAGTACAAAGGGTACGAACAATCTCTTTTTCAACACTAAGAAGTAAGAATCAAACTACTTATAAGAAATACATCACTCATTGTACTACGAAGTAATATTTTCACAAATTTCATTTCTGAAAAGGCCCTTTGTCAATATAAGACTAATCAATTTATCAACAAGAGGATAAGTTCCCTTGCTCACTTTCTTACAATCCTTTACACAACTCTGACAATGAACTAACATTCTTCAATTTTGGATCATTATCCAACTTATAATGTAGCAACTCAAGCTTTAACTCAATTTTATCGTGTTCAGTGAAATCTAACGGATAATACTTCATCACCAATTTACATATGTCCCCAATATTAAAAGTAACATTCTTCAATTTTGGATCATTATCCAATTCTAATGTTGCAACTCAATCTGTAACTCAAGTTTATCGTGTTCGGTGAAAGCTAATGGATAATACTTCGTCACTAATTTACATGTCCCGACTATTGAAAGATTTCCTTTTATCCAACGTAGCACTAAGACCAAGAAGCTTTGAAACATACACACTAAATCTATTGTTTAGCTCTTGCAACTGACTATCGATAGCAAAAATAAACAAATCAACCCGATAATGATGTTCGATTTTCACATTATCTTTCTTGAGACGTGGGTGAATTATATCTCTAATCATATCGGGAACATAAATGTTATTTCACTTGTTCCCCTGTTTCTCGACTCTTGATTTCTTTCGCTATTATTTTCTTATCTACACAAAAGCATATAGAATGAGTAATATTGGTGGGGGCTAAATAGTAGAATTCTTAAAATATTAGGCTTTTCGACTATAAAGTAATGAACTTATTGGGCTAGTTGGGGGAGGCTTAGCACCCATCAGTCCCTTTATCTCCTCCGCCGCTAACATACCCACCGTCATGCTACCACAAGATGATGGTCTCAAGTTAGAGATAATGTTGTGGAACCGTTCATCTAGTAAGTCACCAAGTCCTTTTCAGCGTCGGTCATAAACCCAAAATACATTTTTCTTCTAAATTTGTTTGTGTGTTTACAAAGATGTTCATGTGATTTGCTCGGTATTTTGAATTGTCCGTAAAAAGAAGTACGTAGTAATTGCTATGCCCATCCATCATTGCTACTTTGTAACACTTGTGTCCAGAGACGGAGCCAGTAGGGGGGCTGGCGGGTGCTCGGCCCCCCCTAACTAGCTCACTTGTAGCTTGATTTTCCGGCTGCGTTTAGCAAAGTCATTAAGCTTGGCCCCGGCCATGGGCGAAGCCGCGGACGGTTTAAGGAATCCAACAAATGAGAAGCATCAAATTAGGTTGTGCTTATGATGGAGAACTTTGATGAGGAACACGAGTTCTGTTCTTTAATGGGGGTAAAAGACGATCTTCATCTTTGATGAGTTTGTTCTGTTCTTTAATGGGGAAGACAGACCAACAAGGCGACAAGCACGTATGTTTATATCTGTGGGCTAAATAAAAGTTTGTATTATTAGTAACACTATTTAGATGTTTTTATCTGTCTGGCCCTTTAATGTTCAATAATTGACAAAGTTAATCCCCAACCTTTATGTTAGCTCAAAATCTTTAGTTCAAAACATGACAACATTTTTTATTTTCCAAAGTACCATTTACTATCGTATCTGCTAATTCTTTGACAATACAAAGAGTAAGACGCTCAGAAGGTTTGCACATGTTTTCATTGCTAATATAACAGTAAAATCGAATGAAAGACGGCCTTTTTTAAGAATACTCGTAGTTTTGACGTTTTATTATTCGTTTGTTACTGTTATATAAAAAAAAAGTCCGGCCTCCCTTAACTTAGATTCCTGGCGCCGTCTCTGCTTGTGTCCCTAAGTATCTAGATTTAGCAGCCATCTGTTAAAAAAATTAGTAAATAACAGTATATATTATTATGGGAGAATTTCATATAGATCCTTATTTTTAGTCAAAATTACATATATATCCAACCTCACCAAAAAATTACATATATATTCAATCTAAAACATAAAATCACGTATATGTCCAAAAACCAAAAAAAAAAAAATTTATTTTTCGAAATAACATATCATCTATCTAATGAGACTTTTCATTTTTAGTTCAATATAAATCTCACCATCCGGCTCTTAGTTTCTTGGTCTCACGTTTATGTGCTTGGACTCGTTAAGCACAATGTAAAAGTAAAAAATTTCTAACAAAAATATGATTTTATGATTATTTAGTCAAATAAATTGGATTTGGATCATGAGGAAAAAAGTTGTAGTAAGAAATGTGAACATTTCCCTCGTGTATTATTGTTTGCTATCATATGATTGTATGCTTTATACGCGAGGGAAATGTTCACATTTCTTACCATCATTTTTTTCCTCATGATCTAAATCCAAATAATTTGACTAAATAATCATAAAATCATATTCTTGTTAGAAATTTTTTACTTTTACATTGTGCTTAAAGAGTCCAAACACATAAACGTGAGACCAAAAAGCTAAGAACCGGATGGTGATATTTATATTGAGGAAAAAAATGAAAAGTTTCATTGGATAGATAATATGTTATTTCGAAAAAGAGAAAAAGAAAGAAAAATTAGATTTTTGGACATATATGTAATTTTATGTTTTAAATTGAATATATATGTAATTTTTTTGTTGAGATTTGATATATATGTAATTTTGACTAAAAATAAGGATATATATGAAATTCTCCTTATTATTATTACTCGTTGAAAGGGTAATTTGACTATTACATAATTTACCAAGTGGGCCGTTGAACCTAGAGGCTCATGTATACAAGTGCTACAAAGTAGCAATGAGGGATGGACAGTGCAATTATCTTTTTGGAGATAGTTTTAAATTCAAGCTAACCACGTGGACGATCCTTTTAATCTACTTTAGTTTATATTATCGCCACTTTTTCTAAAGGTATTATTCAACTACACTTTAGTCTCCGTACAGTTATACTCACCGCGAAGACCAGTGGTAGACATAGCCGAAGTATTTTTATGGTTGATGGCAGTTGGTACCATCTTATGTGCCTCATATTGGTCTGCGTGGAGTGCCAATGTGAAAGTTTATGGACTGTAAAATCGATAGTCGTGGGATAGGATCGAACTCGAGATCACGGGATTGCACACATTACGTGAAGAGTTAATTTATTTATTAAATATATTTATTATATTTATTAAAACAAACTGTAGCTAACGATCGTTAAGTAATTAAAAGTTAAGTATTAAACGACCGTTATAGAATGTTAAAGAAGCTAAAAGAAGGAGTCGGAAAGTTCCGGAAACCTCCTTTTGAGCATGTGTATATCCGGGTTTTTTAAAGAGAAGGGATAAGGAGGAAAAGTTTTTGGCTTTATCTTGTTTAACCTTGGAAGTTAAGTTTCCAAGGTGTATATAAACAAACCAAAAAGCCTCATAATTTTTCACTCCATATTCTTCTTTTCTTTGCTTTATACCGCCGGCCAAACACACCCATTAGGGTTTATCTTTGATTTTCTATAAGCTATTTTAGATCTAGTCCTAGCCCCTCTCTAGGGTTGTTGGGTAGATCTTCCATAGACTTGGAAGCTCGGTTTTTGTTCGTGCTAGACTCACGGTTAACTCACCGTATCACGTGTGTCCAAGATCGTGGTGTAGTCTTATTTTAGATTACATCCTGGTGGTGTTCGTGATCTACCTTTACCGGCGACCGTTCCGTCAACTTGTAGATCCTGCTAGGATAAAGGTATGTAACCCTAGCCTTGATTAATTGTAATTGTGTTAAATAAACATCTTGTTAATCTGCTTCCGTTGTGTGCTCTTTGATCTATGTTAGGGTTTTTATAATTGTTATGATAATCTCAAACCATCAGTGGAATCCAGAGCCGTTTTAACATGATTTTAATTATCAAGATCTAAAGTTTTTAACTAATATTGATTTGTGTTAAAAATTACATGTTGTTTTTTAGGTTTTATAAAAATTAGGGTTTTGTTTTTTTTTTTAAATCGGCTATAGCCGAATTTTTTATAAAAAAAAAATAAAAAATTTGTAAACCCTAAAATTACATGGTAATTAAACTTTAGATGGTATGCATGAATTAATTGTTATGTCATGCGTTGTTACGATCCGTAGTAGTTTTTTTTTTATTGTTAAGAGAATATGGGAGATCCGTAATAAACATGCATGTTTCTTACGGATCATATAATTTTGATTGCTATTTGCTTTATTTGATTCAAAGTTTTAAAATTAGGGAAGACTTTTTATGTTCATAAAAACCCTAGATTTGATGTTCTTTGAATAAATTGTTATGCATGTGGCTATTTGATTTAGTTTTTTTTGTACTACTTGTTTTCATGCGTTTTTAACATTGTATGTTGTAAACAAGGGTAATTTTTAAGAAAAATAATATGGACTAAATCTTATCAAAATTAATGAATTGTTTTAAGATCTAAATTACATATGATTTGTGTTGATTAGAATTGCAATAGCAACTTAAACGGCCTACTCAATTTTGAAAAACTATAAAGTGGGTATAACGCACCGCTGGTCAAGTACCCGGTTAAGGAAGGAGGTGTTATGCTTCAGCGCTGACCAAATTCCCGGCTCGCCTGTGCGTCAAAATTGGAATTACCTACGGTTGTTATTGGTATAATTCTTTAAGGTTGTTTGGTTTAACCAATACCTCAACTTGCAAATATATGATGAACTTTTAGTCTTACCAAAAAGTTTACTAAACGTTTTATTAAACTTATGTTATGGAGATGTATGCATGCTTCTCCATACATGATTTTGACACCAAAATCTATACCCTAAAATTTAAGTCATATGCCCTCTAATTGACGAACACTTGAAGTTACAATTGTCGTCATATAAGATATCGGACGATGTTGTAATGGAGAGAAAACTTCATGACTGAATAAGATTGCACATGAAGGTTTTACGTTCTTTAAATTAGTCGACTTAATTGAGTTACTCAATGAGAACTGGAAACTTAAGGCATAAAGAAGGGATAAAACATGTTTACAATGCAAATGTTTTTTGGCAATGTAAATCCCTGACATATCTAGAAATTGCAATATGATTTGGCAATTATTGTTCGACAAGTTACTGTGTTGAATACATTTGTCACTAGCAGATCAACTGATGTGATAAATCTATGTCAATATGGATTCTAGTTTTTCAAGGAAAATACTATGGTTTTATTACCGGGGTAATTTTATTTTCTTGAATTTTATTATCGAAAATACTAATGTTTGAACTTATTTCTGTAGAAATGGCTCAACCCGAAAACAATCTGACAATAAGCTCGGCGTTCAAAGCATTTTTTGAACCGCCTGAACTTACTGGCCCTAATTTCAATGATTGATACCGCTCACTAAGAATTGTTCTGAGAGCAGCGGGTACCATCAATATCTTGGAAACTCCTTTTCTGGAGGATCTTGCTGAAGGAGAAACTGATGCGAAAGGCTTCAACACGCTGCTAACGTTAAGAAGCACCATGAGGTGGCTGCTGTAATGTTAGGGAGAATGGCTCCATCACTTCAAAGGAAGTATGAGCTAGCTTCTCCTCAGCAAATGCGTGATGAACTCAAGGCTGTGTATGAAACGCCGCAAGCTGTAGAGATCTATGATCTGGTTGATGCTCTACATAGTTGCAAGCAAGCTCCTGGAAAGTCCGTAAGTGCTTATTATATGGAAATGAGGGGTTATATGGAACAACTCATAGCACTAGGACAACCCTTTGATAATAATATGGCTATTAACTTGATCAATAGGTCCCTTAATAAGGACTTCAATGATTTCGTTCGTAACTATAATATGCATTGCACGGGGAAGACAGTTAATGATTTACATGCAATGCTCATTGACTTCGAAAAGGGTTTGAAAGATAAGGCACCCATTGCTACTCCTCAAGTACTTTATGTACAAAAGGGTAGAGTGTCGAAACCAAAACCGCAAGTGAATAAGAAGCAGAAAGGCAAAGGCAAGGTTGATAAGAGCAAGCAAGTTGCGACTACATCAAAATCGAAGCAGAACTTTGCTAAGAAATCTCTGAAAGATGAGACTTGTCACTACTACAAGATGACTGGACACTGGAAGAGGAATTGCTCTCTCTATCTCCATGAAATGGCAGAACATAAGAAGAAGTCTGAGCAAGCTGCTGCAGCACCATCTTCTGGTAACTTTTTTATGATAGAGTTATTTAATCTTTCATACAAATCAAACTCCTGGGTATATGATACGGGATGTGGTATTAATATTTCTAATACCTTGCAGGGATTTGAGTTGAAAAGGAGGCTTACCTATTGGGAACAATTTCTGCAAGTGGGCAATGGCGCACAAGCAGCAGTTGAAGCTATAGGAATATTTAAATTAGTTTTACCTTCGGGTTTAGTACTGTTTTTGAATAATTGTCACTATGCACCTACAATTGTTAGGGGTGTCATTTCCTTTTCTTGTATGTTGGATCTTGGATTTACTCACACGATTGATAATAATAGAATTTTTGTTTTCAAAGATGGTTTATTCTATTTTGATGCAATTTCTGTGAATGGTGTTTTTGAAATTAACATGCATGATAAAAATCCCAAGAGGAAAAATAATTTTGTTTTTAGCATGAATAAGAAGAGTAAGTTAGACAAGAACTCTTCTTATCTTTGGCATTGTAGGCTTGCCCATATTGGGAAGACTCGCATACAAAAGCTTCTACGTGATGGGCTTTTGGAAAGTATCAATGATGAATCATTTGATAAATGTGAATCTTGTATCTCTGAGAAGATGACCAAGAAACCTTTTAATAGCAATATTGAAAGGGCTACTGAACTACTTGGTTTAATACACACTGATGTGTGTGGACCACTTAGACATGTGTCAAGGAAAGGTGCTAGCTACTTCTTGACGTTTACGGATGATTATAGCCGTTATGGTTATGTTTATTTACTTAAACATAAACATGAGGTATTTGAAACATTCAAAACGTTTAAAGCTGAAGTAGAGTTACAACTAGGAAAGAAGATTAAAGCTCTTCGTTCTGATCGTGGTGGTGAATATTTAAGTCAAGAGTTTAAAGATTATTTAAGTAAGAATGGAATTGTTCAGAAACTTACTTCTTCATATACTCCAAAACAAAATGGTGTATCTGAAAGGAGAAATCGTACATTATTGGATATGGTGCGATCTATGTTTAATCTTACAACTTTACCATTATCTTTTTGGGATTATGCTCTTGAAACTGTTGTTCGTATTCTGAATATGGTTCCCAAAAAGAAGGTTGATAAGACACCATATGAACTATGGCATGGCAAGAAGCCATATTTGTCTTATTTGAAAGTCTGGGGTTGTGAGGCGTATGTGAAACGTGACTCTGGAGATAAACTCCAACAACGCTCAGTTAAATGTATCTTTGTAGGTTACCCTAAGGAAACTATGGGTTACTACTTTTATTATCCAGCTGAGAACAAAATAGTTGTGGCTCCGTATGGAGACTTCCTTGAAAATGATCTTGTAAATCAAGAATTCAGTGGGAGAAATTATGATCTTGATGAAATTCAAGAAGATACATTGCCTTCTGAAAATACTAGCGATGAAATTCCTGTAGAACCAGAAAGTCTGAGTGTTCCACCGGAATTAATTCCTCCACGTAGGTCTCAAAGGGCTATACGTGCGCCGGACAAACTATGTCTATACATAGAGGATGATGAGGAGGAAGTAGGGGATCTTGGTGAACCTGCTAACTATCGATCCGCAATGTCTGATCCAGAAAAGTCAAAATGGATAGTTGCGATGAATGAGGAAATGAAATCCATGGAAATCAATGATGTTTGGAGTCTTGTAGACGCACCTAAAAATGCTAAAGTAGTGAAAAATAGGTGGATCTATAAGAAAAAAACTGACATGGATGGTGACGTACAATCCTATAAAGCACGTTTAGTGGCTAAAGGTTTTACTCAAACTTTTGGCATACACTACGAGGAGACATTTTCTCCTGTAGCAGACTTACGAGCTATTAGGATTCTCATAGCTATAGCAGCATACTATGACTATGAGATATGGCAAATGGATGTTAAAACTGCCTTCTTGAACGGTCGCTTAGATGAAGACATCTATATGCAACAACCGGAAGGGTATGTTAATCCTAAATATCCAAAACGCGTGTGCAAACTTCAAATGTCTATTTATGGTTTGAAGCAAGCATCACGTCAATGGAATAAGCGATTTGATGAAGAAATCAAAAGTGGATTTATTCAAAATCGTGATGAGCCATATGTATACCGCAAAGCTAGTGGGAGTAATGTAGTGTTCCTAATTCTATATGTCGATGACATATTGATCATGGGAAGTAACATTCCAAGACTTAAGGAAGTTAAGGATTATCTTGGTAAATGTTTTTCTATGAAGGATTTGGGAGATGCTGCATATATTCTGGGAATTAAGATCTATCGAGATAGGAGTAGACGGTTAATTGGTCTTAGCCAAGATGCTTATATTGATAAGATATTGAAGAAATATAACATGCATAACTCTAAGAAAGGTTTCTTACCGATGGAGGTTAAACATGAGTTAAGTCATGAGAAAGATGCATCATCACCTAAAGAGGTGGCTTACATGAAGAAGGTACCTTATGCTTCGGCTGTAGGATCTATTATGTATGATGTAAGATGCACAAGGCCCGATGTGGCATTTGCTCAGAACTTGGTCAGTAGATACCAACAGAATCCAGGAAAGTCCCACTGGACTGCTGTTAAGCATATTCTAAAGTATTTAAGAAGTACGAAAGATATGTTTTTGGTATTCGGGGGTAAACCAGACACAGAATTGAATGTAACAGGATTCTGTGATGCGTCCTGGCAATGTGATAAAGACGATACGAAGTCTCAGACGGGTTACGTGTTTGTCATCAATGGAGGAGCAGTTGACTGGAAGAGCAGTAAGCAGAAAACCATTGCTATGCATGCGACTAAATCTGAGTACATGGCCGCTTCAGAAGCTGCAATGGAAGCTGTTTGGATTAGAAAGTTTATTGGAGATCTTGGAGTGATGCCTTCAATTAAAGAACCTATTGATATATATTGCGACAATTCTGCTGCAATAATATTCGCCAATGACCCTGGAGTTATGAAAGGTGCCAGACACTTTAAACGTAGATATCACTACGTTCGAGAACAAGTGGAAGCTCGAGAAATAAAATTAATAAAAGTTCACACATATGATAACGTAGCTGATCCTTTTACTAAGGCTTTGTCTAGGCCAAAGGTAGTTAAGCATGCCAAGGCAATTGGGCTGCAACTAGCTAGCGAATTCATGCAATAAATCTGCTGATTAGTATTTGGATAAAGGATGTAAGACATTATTGAATTGATGAAATAAAGTTTGGATTTCGTTTATTTTTCTGTTATTTGATTTTGTATCCTATTTTACATGTTTTAATCCGTGAGCATTATGATGTTTCTAAATGTCCGTTGTCGATTAATAATATGGGAATATTATTAAACTAAGACAATTCAAAATAGTGACAGAGTATACTTGAAAGTATATTGGTCAATTTTGGATGATATTTGATGGATAAAGTATTGGACTTATCCCAACTATGTGATTTTACTTTATGGATCTTTGTCATTAAGTAAATCATAAATAGTTATCCTTAGACCTGAGATGCCAGAAAACTGCATTGAATATAGTGCATTTCTGTAAGGTAACCTAACGCTAAACGTAACTGGTAGTCATAAGGGTTATTTTTAGAAGTGTTGTGAAGTTCATGTGTTTTGCTTGTAGTCGAAATGGGATTCGTTTCCTTCAAATTATTATTTGAAGTATAAATACAACTGGGCCCCTCAGGGGAATAGTAAGATGTTTGTGTGGCCACACCCAAATGTGTTTTGGTAATCTTGCTATATCCGTAAACGAGAAACATAATAGTTAATGAAAGGAATGACTGAGATCCATATCCTTATTAACAGTGTATTTGAAATGAAAGGATAATAATAATGATTATATGTCATTAAAAGGTTTTGTCCAGGAAACCTTACTCGAGTTGTACTAGTGACATTGTTAGTGTAACTAGACGCTAATCAATGTGATCACGATATTCGTATTTTGTCCAAGTGGGAGCTGAAAGTTTATGGACTGTAAAATCGATAGTCGTGTGATAGGATCGAACTCGAGATCACGGGATTGCACACATTACGTGAAGAGTTAATTTTATTATTAAATATATTTATTATATTTATTAAAACAAACTGTAGCTAACGATCGTTAAGTAATTAAAAGTTAAGTATTAAACGACCGTTATAGAATGTTAAAGAAGCTAAAAGAAGGAGTCGGAAAGTTCCGGAAACCTCCTTTTGAGCATGTGTATATCCGGTTTTTTTAAAGAGAAGGGATAAGGAGGAAAAGTTTTTGGCTTTATCTTGTTTATCCTTGGAAGTTAAGTTTCCAAGGTGTATATAAACAAACCAAAAAGCCTCATAATTTTTCACTCCATATTCTTCTTTTCTTTGCTCTATACAGCCGGCCAAACACACCCATTAGGGTTTATCTTTGATTTTCTATAAGCAATTTTATATCTAGTCCTAGCCCCTCTCTAGGGTTGTTGGGTAGATCTTCCATAGACTTGGAAGCTCGGTTTTTGTTCGTGCTAGACTCACGGTTAACTCACTGTATCACGTGTGTACAAGATCGTGGTGTAGTCTTATTTTAGATTACATCCTGGTGGTGTTCGTGATCTACCTTTACCGGTGACCGTTCCGTCAACTTGTAGATCCTGCTAGGATAAAGGTATGTAACCCTAGCCTTGATTAATTATAATTGTGTTAAATAAAGATCTTGTTAATCTGCTTTCGCTGGGTGCTCTTTGATCTATGTTAGGGTTTTTATAATTGTTATGATAATCTCAAACCATCACAATGAAGCAGCTGTAGAACATGATAAATTACTGCAAGTCCTAATAATGTTATTATTCCCTTTCTGAAACTTGTTTGACCTACGTGCTGTGCATTGACGTATGAGGTTTCTGGCTCTTCTAGGATTTTTCAGAGGAGCTTTCAAACACAAAAGTTGGTGGAACAAGCGGTATTGTGGAAGTCAATATAAAGTCAGCAATCTTGTTTGTCATCGTTGCTTTTTGCTTCTGGGTTCTCCTTTACAAGTTGATGTCCGCATTGTTCATCTAACTTTTGGTGGTATTTTCAGCATAGGAGGCGTAGAGGTATTGATCTCCCTTTAAAACCCTTAAGTTATCAGTTCTGTTTCATAAAATCTAATCAAAGACTGGTTTGTTACATGCAGGGATTGCAAATTTGCATATGTGCTTTGCTGTCAAGGTGCACTGTTTTTCTTGTTATTCTGTTTTTACATCGGCTTATTTAGCTTTTGGGTCCTGTGACCATTAATTAAAGAGTACCAAATATTATTAGGTGGTTCAAACATGCTGCACAATCTTACATCAAAGTGCCGTAGAGTTCTACGGAGCTATTTCATATCTTACCATTGCTGTCATGCCATTCTGCATAGTCTTTGCTGTTCTTTGGGCAGTGTATCATGAAACAAAGTTTGCTTGGATCGGTCAAGATATACTTGTAAGTCAACTTTATATATAAACATGATATAATTTTCTATAAAGCTGAACTAATGATCTTTTTGTTGTCCTTCATTTCCTTAGGGAATTGCGCTGATAATTACCGTACTTTAGATTGTGCATGTACCTAATCTCAAGGTAAAATCATCTTTATTAAGGATTACTTTAGATATTTCACAAACAGCAGAACACTTAAAACTGCTTTTTGTGTTTTGTGGCTCAGGTCGGGACGGTTCTGCTAGGTTGTGCTATCTTGTATGACATCTTCTGGGTATTCCTTTCTAAGAAATTGTTCCACGAAAGTGAGATGATTGTGGTATGTCTGTTGCACAAGCCTTCAATTCGTGATATCCAGGATCGTTCATAACCAAACAAGCATCATGATTTCCAGCAAACATCATATAAAATAAGAAAATAAAGAACAAAGGGATATGAACCCTAATAACTTTCTGATATATTGAATCAAGTGGGTTGGTTCGAATTACAAAATTCCTAATCTATTTATACAAAGTGAATCGGTATCTTGAAGCGTTGTGATGGTTCTGTGAAACCAACAAACGCATCCCTTCAATATAACTTCCATATTTTCCTAATGGGCTTGATGGATATGCGGCCCAAACCAGAAAACATTGTAGACGTCTGTTATTTTGGCATTACAGACATTACAAGTCCAACAGTTCTCCCTAATGTCGAGATGCCAAAAAACTTCGTTTCTCGGTTTCTTTCTTGCATTCTTGCATTGTCTTTGATCTCTTGGATTGTGATCAAACCCGCCTCGCTGTTGAGAGTCAAATACGCCTAGCACATAATTATCACGTCCGCTTCCTGCTAATGACAACTATGTCCGCTTCATGCTAATGACAATCAAACCCGCTTCTCCGCTGTTGATCTTGATCAATCCCGCCTTCTGGCTAATGATCTCAATCCCCTGACAAAACTTCTTTCTATTCCTCTAGTATTTATCTTCTACAACAACGTTCCCTCTAGTTCTTGATTAAGCCTGCCTTGCTGTTGAAAGTCAAACTCAGTCTGCCAATGATTTGTCAATCCCGCCTTCTGCTAATGACAATATAATCAATCCTGCTTCTCTGTTTCCGACAATCAAACCTGCCTCCCCGCTGTTAATCCTAACTAGTTCCGTTGTTGATAATCAATCCCTTCCTTCCTGATCTATATTTTCATCCGCCGCCTTTTAGGCATGATCGATTGATGATTGATCATGATTTGATGTGTTGTTTGATCCCTTCGCTCTGATACCAATGTTGCACAGGCCTTCAATTCGTGATTTCCAGGATCGTTCATAACCAAACAAGCATCATGATTTCCAGCAAACATCATATAAAATAAGATAATAAAGAACAAAGGGATATGAACCCTAATAACTTTCTGATATATTGAATCAAATTGGTTGGTTCGAATTACAAAATTCCTAATCTATTTATACAAAGTGAATCGGTATCTTAAAGCGTTGTGATGGTTCTGTGAAACCAACAAACGCATCCCTTCAATATAACTGCCATATTTTCCTAATGGGCTTGATGGATATGCGGCCCAAACCAGAAAACATTGTAGACGTTTGTTATTTTGGCATTACAGACATTACAAGTCCAACAATGTCAACCTTTTTCCTAATTTGTCACTAGGTCGATAATTGTTTTCTTTATAGGTGGCTCGTGGTGATAAAAGTGGGGAGAATGGTATCCCAATGCTACTGAAAATACCTCGCATGTTTGACCCGTGGGGTGGATTTAGAATCATTGGCTTTGGCGACATTCTCTTACCTGGTTTACTAATCGCATTTTCCCGCCGGTTTGTTTTTGCATTTTCCCTCAGGTTTGACCCGTGGGGTGGATATCGAATTACCTGTTTGGACCCGAACCCATGTTGACCCTTTATCTGATCCAATTTGCCAGCTATGAATTTAAAGATTGGATTTTTATGTTTATTATCGAGATTACACTCCTGTTGACTGATTAGTTTTATTCCAAATACATGATGCAGGTATGATTGGCTGGCGAAAAAGCACATTCGAGCTGGATATTTCTTGTGGGCAATGTTTGCTTACGGATTTGGTAAGATATAGAAATAACAAAAAAAGAAAATACCCATTTCATTTATGGATTTCTCGGTTGTCTAACAACGTGTTAATATAATCTTTATGAAAACATAGGTCTTCTTGTAACTTATATTGCGTTGAATCTGATGGATGGTCACGGTCAACCGGCATTACTATACATTGTTCCCTTTACTCTAGGTAATGTCATAGATTAGTATTTTACTTTATCTTAATCAATCTTCTGAGGACACATGATGCAGGAACCTTTCTGTCCTTGGGAAAGAAGAGAGGGGATCTCAAGATTCTATGGTCGAGTGGTGAATCCGAAAGGGAATGTCCACATATTAGGATCAGGCAAAGTCACGTGCCGAATGAGTAGAAATGAGCTATATATGCTGTGTAATTACAGTTTACTAGTGTCGACTGTCGAGTGTTAGTCTATGCTGGAAAAAAGCTAGTGGTAAAGATCATGGCCTGCGTAAGTTAGTAAAAGTTGCGGCTGTTGTTCATATAGCCCAACTTTAATGATTTACGAAATCTTGTGTATATGTTATCTAGCGATATCTATGTTCGCCTTCCCACATGGAATCAACTCATTGAGTTAACTCGGCCTGCAATTGTCTAAAGGAAATTTATCATGATTTGTGTGTCCCCTCACTGAGACGCTAACTTGATGGTGATTTGGGGTTCTATTGTAGAACGTCCATTAACCGAGTTGACTCGCTAAGTTAACTCGATCTTCATCAGCATTTGTCATTTTTCTTGTGATTAGCAAGCTTTTTTACCTGATTTTTGTTTAAGATTAAATGTTGCATATACGCCTAACTTTCTTCGAGCAACTCAAGCTTGAGGTAAGATTGACTGACTCGATCTAGTCAAGCTTTTATCAAGCTCGAGCACGAGCTAGAATCCAATAAGGCAATAACCTAGCTCAAAACGCATAATGAACCGAGCGTGAACTTTCAGTAACTCGAGTTTGTAACTTTGTATGTAGCTTTTTAAGTCATATATGTAAATATTTTAACCCGATCCAACAACCTTGCTGGTTTTTAACCCCTGACCTTTGGTATAATCATTCTATATTTTTCGTAAGACTATTTAAACCATTATGTTCACGACTCACCAGTATAAGATTTGTGCTCTTAAATTCATCACAGATTTAATGTCTCCTAATTAGTTCCATTGTCTTGTACTGCAATAACCAAATGTTTGAGAGTATACAACTAGCTTATTCAGACTGGATTGAATATGTAAAAGGCATCAGGTCGTTGTAACACACAGATCAAGGAGTATGATTAATTTAAAATAATACAGTGGCTATTCAGTAAAAAATGTTTATCTGACTACTAAAAAGTTATAAAATAAAAAAAAACCACACATCAAAAGCAATACCACAATCCATAAAAGAACCAAGGCATAAAAGAACCAAGGCATCCTAATGATGTTTTTAAATTTCAAAGAATACTCCCAACAAAAAAAATAATAAAATTTAAACTCGTCAGCTAGATATTTAAACTTCCTTCAATCTAGCAAACCAAACTTTTACCTATGAAAACGCTTTAGAAACAAGGTTTTCGTTAAGAGATAGTGAAGCAAGCTGAGCTGAAGGGCTGTTGGCTTGTTGAACATTCCTTAATACATCTATAGCCTCCGCGACCTTCGACTTTAATGCATCTGGTGACTCAAGCAAGTGCAACACCTCTGTTTGGTCCATCTCCAGAAGCATCCCGGTTACCTTAGCTGCATGCTCATGCTCCAGCTGGTCCACTAACGGGTACAGATTTTCACCCAACATCTGAACCATGCAAAATATCATCACTATTATTTTGGAAAGGGACAAAACGGTAAAAAGTAAGACATGGATTGTTATTGTTAGTGATATCATACCGTCCTTTGTTGCTCAGGTGGTGCATTAGCAAGAGCAGAAGCCAATGCTGTAATGGGCATTGGCTGTTGGATAGCAGTAGCAGCAGCATCTCTTGGGAGCATGCCACCCATGTCGTATGGAACTGGAAGCATTCCTTGTTGGGAATTAATCCAATTAATCCTCAACACATGATTAACAAATTGGTTTTCTTGTTGTGTTAGGGCTGCAAATCCACACAGCAACACCAGGAAGAACAAAAGAACAGGCCCAGGAAACGTGAAGAAGCCTGTATACATATGGGTATGGGCCACAGGCCTACAAACCCAGAACCCTAGAGATAGCAGTTAATATACGGTTATATATACCGTTTACTTTTACAGAACGGATGTTTCAAAACATAAACATACCGTTTCACTTGGTATAAATAGAGTAGGATTCTGTAATCAAAACTCAACCCTATTCGATTCAATATAGCAGATTTATATTTAGGGTTCAATCCCCTTTGTTCTTGTTCTCTTTTATTATTATGATGATGATGTTCATGAAGGTTGCCTGATCATTCGATCCTGGAAATATATGATTATGACCTGCGCAAAAGTGGTATCAGAGCGAAGGGATCAAGCAACTTCAAAATCATGGAGTCATCATCAAGAAAATCCTACCTTGGATAAAAAGACAGCGAATACAGAAGGCAAAAGAGGCAAAATCAGATTCGAGAAGAATGAAGAAAACATGGCTGTTTTGTTGCAAAATAAGGAAGAACACATCCTTCATAAGCAATCGAGAAGATGAGACACAGTTCGGGAAGAACAGAAGGAAAGAAAGAAGAATTATTGCGAAAGAAGAAAAGAACACATTATGTGTTCAAAAGGAAATCGAGAAGAAAAGAAAGCATGGTTCGTGAAGAACCCTAGCACCATGATGGAAGACAACATTATGATGTCGCAATGATGATCAGAAGATGATAAAACTTTTTACAACAAAACATCAAAAGGCCATGAAGAAATCAAAACGCATACAGAACAAGAAGAACAAGAAGAACACAAGGATTAATTAGATTAAGGGGGAGTGTTGGGAATTAATCCAATTAATCCTCAACACATGATTAACAAATTGGTTTTCTTGTTGTGTTAGGGCTGCAAATCCACACAGCAACACCAGGAAGAACAAAAGAACAGGCCCAGGAAACGTGAAGAAGCCTGTATACATATGGGTATGGGCCACAGGCCTACAAACCCAGAACCCTAGAGATAGCAGTTAATATACGGTTATATATACCGTTTACTTTTACAGAACGGATGTTTCAAAACATAAACATACCGTTTCACTTGGTATAAATAGAGTAGGATTCTGTAATCAAAACTCAACCCTATTCGATTCAATATAGCAGATTTATATTTAGGGTTCAATCCCCTTTGTTCTTGTTCTCTTTTATTATTATGATGATGATGTTCATGAAGGTTGCCTGATCATTCGATCCTGGAAATATATGATTATGACCTGCGCAAAATTCCTGCTCCCACATTTCCATCTCCAACATTCCTACCGGGATAACCCCTGTACATCCTTCCTCTTGGAACCATCTGAGGTGATAACGATCACCAAAGGTCAGACTTATATTCATTTGACCCAGTAGTAACAAGATTTAATAGCCCACAGATTGAATCGAGCAGTCATTCAGAATACACATTAATTATGTTGAAGCCACTGTTTTTTAAACATGTGATGGGGGTCTAAAAGAAGCTTTCCACTTAAAAGAGTTTCAAACTCTTCCCATAATTACACCTGACACATATTATGTAGTTATATGCACAGTTGTCCACTTCACTTAAACATAAACGCTATATGCTTTTGAACATTATCCTAAAAATCTTTCTAATGGAAACTTAAAATCGCTACAATTTCTCATTCACTGTTTTTGGATGCGAAAAATAATAGATATCAAGCATGGCATCAAAAAATCTGACCCAAAAACATGAAGGCCCACCTATTTAACTCATACTACGTAAAATAGCAAAACGCAAAAAGGCCAAGTGCAACACGTAAAATGGCCAAAACATTTGGGACGAAACATGCAAGATAACAAAACTTTAAGGATGAAAATTTGCATAGTAGTTTGATTTTGGGACGATATTAGCACTTTCAAAATATTTGGGACAAAACCTGCAAAATGATCAAACTTCAAGGACGATTTATGCAATTCTCTCTAATATTGATGAGAAAAATAATAACATTACATTCACTGTACCCTAGTTTTGCAATTAATATAATAATAGCTAGAGTTCTCATTGTTAGGAGAAATCAGGTCAACTTTATAAGGGTCGACACAAGGAACATACTTGTTAGACACAAGCAAGATAGCTTCCTGGTTTATTATGTAACTTTATTAAATTCAAATTGCATAGAAATTATTCCTACTTTTAGTAAAGATTTCCTGGTTTATAATGTAGCTTCCTACTTTAGACAACAGGGAGACTTGACAGACAGAAGTAGCAAACTTGATGTGCATACAGAAATGATCATTTGTATGCAACCCATGAGGCTGCGTCTAGCTAAAGCCAATTTTGTATTTCTTTATTTGGATGCCTCCAGCAAAAAGTTGTTCAGGAATTACATACTTGTTGTTGCATCATTGGAACAGGCTGCTGATTTTGTTTCACAGGACCAGCAATATAAGGCATCTCTTTAGCTCTCTCTTCATCAAGTCCTAAAATTGTAGTATCAACTTTCATAGCTTTCAGTTGCTCTCCTTTTGGTTTCTCTGCAAATTCAATTATACTCCCTTCTTCATCAATCTTCATGAGACCAAATGCAGTTGCACGCTTTTCATCCATTGGTAGAGCTGCCACAGTGATATCAGCATCTGTTTCTCTGTGAGCTTGAATAAACTTCTCGTAATCCATACGATATAAGTTATATCCACCAAGGATAAGGTACTCTAAAACATTATGCTCTTCAAATAGCCACAAATACTGTGTTACAGCATCGGCAGTACCCTGCGACCAATTAAACATATTCACATAAGCATTAATGCAAACTCATGCTAGAAATAATAAGCAGTCTTCCACCCGAAAGATATAATATAAATACAATATGACAGCATTGCATTAAAAAACCATACATAACTCATTACGACAGCAACGACTACAACCCCGAAATATATGATATGTGTTTAACTCTTCCATACACAAACATTTCATATGCATCTCACAAAAACCAAGTTCAATGGCGCAGCTCGAATGCCGATGAATATCTACATTTCCTTTCCACTAATCAATCAACTTTCATACACTAATAAAGATGAATAGCTGCTTCTGAAGTAATACTATTAGTCAATGCTAAAGATACCTCATCTGCATCCCTTTTAGTCTGTGTGAAGACAATGGTCTTCCCATCCTTTGCATACACCTATAATCATGAAAAACAGTATAAGTTTATATATTCTGATTACCAAACAATTCAAGCTTTGACCTCAATATTATAAGAAACTGATAAGGCCATCCACAATGGAGCATATAACATACGCATAATAGAGCCTTGTCATGGTTCAATGCATTGCAAGAATGCCATGTCAGATGTATATTGAATACCAGTTCCTTTCTTAACAACCGATCAATGAACTGAGCATGCAATAAATTTCAAATTTTTTAATGTATGGAGCCCAATAACATTTGTATTCTTGTGTTCATAGTACATTAAAGTTGTACTTTTATTCATTTGTTATAATAAACTAAATATTAATAAATAACTTTTTTTATAATGTGTTAATCTATTAAATGATGTTAAAGTTCAATGCACTGTGAAGTTTTTATATGAAAGTTAGTATGTTGATGTGGCGATTACGTGGAAACGTATTGAATCTTGTATTATACTATGCATTGGAGATGCCCTAAGTAAGAGTTGTACCGTGACAAGATCACCAAGTATTGTTCGTTTTGAAGTTGAGGTTGTTGGTATAGCATACAGCTTGATACCCTCTGCTAGCTTTTCATCTTGATCACCAACCTGTAAGATTAAATAAGAGATATATTAAGAAAATAGTTTTAGCAATAAGATTTGAGATAGATAATTAAAAAGTTTGAAAAGATAAACGTTAACAACATGTATGAAAATCATATTATTTAAACAGAAGGGAGTGAAACGGATAAGAAATAACATACACAGTAATTTTAATGTACAAATGTGCAAAAAGCAATTTGTAAGTTCATTGATTCGAATTGTTACTGTTCAATTAATCTTTACCAATTAAACACGAGACACACAGAGTATAAATGTGCAAAAAGCACTCACGTGTTGGATGACTCGACATAATTGCAAACGAAAACGATCTTCCCCATCCATAATAACATATACGGGTAGTAGTGACATGATTATAATAACATATACTGGTAAATAACATTAACATTAACATATACTGGTAAATAACATTAACCTTTATATAAAGGAGGAGAATCACGCATCTATACGAGCAGTGATTCTCCTCACAAACAGACTTAAATATATTAAACCTCCTCTCTCACACCCCTTTCCTTCCCCTCACAAAGAAACCACGCACTGACACACACATACAGTGATTTTACTCAATTAATGTTTCCGTTTACAGTGATTTTACTCAATTAATGTTTCCGTTTCATTTGTTTTGTTCCCGTTTTTTATTAATTGGGGTGTTGATGGGTTTGCCCTTTACTGTTTAGTTCCGCCCTTTGATTAATTTACCCTTTACTGTTTAGTTCCGCCCTTTGATTATATCTCACAAATTATTGATCTGTCTCTCTCTCTCGACAAATTTATCTCTCACAAATTATTGATCTCTCTCTCTCTCAACAAATTTACAAATTCTTAATGATGATTGATGAGTTGATCGGTTTTATTGGTTTTTATTTAATCTGATGATTGATGATGATCTAATCTATACTGATGATCTGAGTATACCCATTTGGCCAGAAGCCCCTTCGTTGTCATTGACTTCTTCGTTGCCCCGTTGACGGTGTGCGGCGTTGATTGTCAGTACGCGGCGTTGGTGATCTTAGGTGTGGGTGATGGTGGTCGACAGTCGGCGCTGCCTGATGTTGCCCATTGTGAATCGTCATACCAACTTTTGTGCTTTTCTGAGGTATTCTTTTGACTTTGCTTTTATGTTTGAAGATCTATGTTATTTGATTCATTCACTTAGGGTGACGAGGCACAAAATGATTGCCGTTGTGGTTCTGATCATGATTACAGTTGGTGTATTCATTTTTTATTGTTGCTTCTTCTTTGGGCGTAATAAGCTTTGGCTAAACGAGGTATTGTCTATAAAAATTTTGTGGTTTTGTGTTTCTTACCTTTGTTGTCTCTTTTGTCTATGACCTTATTATAATTTGAAAATGGAAATTGTTGATGTCGTATATTCAAAAGTAGGCTACATAATAGGTTGATTGCATATAAGCCACATGGAATCAGCTCATAGGCTGCTAATCGAGTCGCTTATAAAATAAATGGGTGTTTGTTTCCACTTATATAGTCGCCTTAAGGCTTATTAGATACAATTAAGCTATAAAAAGTTACCTTATGAAGATTTAGATGTACCATGGGTTTGAGAACTAGGTTGGGAAAATCCACTCTTCAAGAGAAAATAGGTTCATTTTTTTATCAAATTGCTGTTTAATGTTATCAGGTTAATCTCACTAGAAAGGCTTGGTGTTTTGGGGATTTGTGTTTCCAGCCGTGTTGGATTATGATATTCAGCTTTACCCGCATCTTGGCTGGGAATCACTGGTTCGTGTGTAGTTTTTTGTGTTTGCTGGAAAAGATACAGCCTTTTTAAATAAATAAAAACGACACAGCAACAAAAAGGTATAATGCCAGCCGCGTTATTTATAGGCACGCCAGCGAACATTTCTAGCAGCCACATTTAACGCCATTTCTCTTTGAAGCCCGAAACTGTGTTGGGGACGATTCCCCTATAGTTATTATATGTGTATGTGAATGGGTTGCCTGAAAACAATTGGTAATGTAACTTTTCTTTGGCGCGATGAAGATATTGTTCTCTGCATCTGTTTACCGCTTTCCAACTATAGTTAGTTGGCCGATGGTGATGGTTGTCGTCGACCTACTTTTAGGCGTGGCATCATGACATCGTGTTTGCAGCCATGGTAGGCCGATTTCTTGAATCTTCGGCACCACGCTTCCAACTCTGAGCCACTATATTGTCGATAAATAAGATAAGTCATTGTCATACAGTCCTGAATTGTTATACAGAAGACTTTGGAAATTTAGATAAAAGAAAACTTCAGGAAATAAAGAACGCAACTAAATTTTGATCACTTTTACACTTTTCATTGTTTAGCTTTTGACTAATGTCAGACCAACTTTTTTTGTTGATTATTAAGGGAGGGAAACACCTTCAGTTGCTGGAATCATTAACCCTGGTGCCAAAGGATTCTAGAAACTATTTTTTGGCCAAGAGGAGATTGCCATACCAGTACACTCAATGTATGGTGCAGTATTATAAATTTAATAACTTATGATTGTAACATGAAACTTATATATGCTTTTTACATCAATGTTTCAGCATCGAAGCTGCATGTGCTGCACACCCTACTGCTGATGTATTCATTAACTTTGCATCATTTAGAAGGTCGATACTAAGTTGATTTATAACACCTGTGAAATAATATGGATAGTTAGTTTTTAGGCTTTGATTACTGATATTTTATTCGAATATATGTGATATTTTGGAAATATGTATAGCGCGGCTGCTTCATCAAAGCTTGCTCTCAAACAGGCTACCATCAGAGTTGTGGCTATTATAGCCGAGGGTGTTCCTGAATCTGACACCAAGGAGTTGATTTCCTACGCAAGGTCAAACAACAAGGTAAGAGATTCAACCATTGGCTAAATTTGAGCATGAGCCATAGATTCTTGGGCCTGTGTCTAAATACGACTGATGGTTTTTGCAGGTTGTTATTGGACCAACAACGGTTGGTGGGGTTCAAGCTGGAGCCTTCAAGATTGGCGACACTGCTGGAACAATCGATAATATGATACAATGCAAATTGTACAGGCCTGGGTCTGTCGGTTTTGTATCCAAATCTGTGAGTAAACATGCCTGGTCTTATACTGCTGATTAGAGGTGTCAAAATGGGTGGGGTGGATCGGGTCAAAACATGTAATTTTGTTTCGGTTGATTGGATTAAAATAATCAGTGTATGTAATATGAATATATATGATTACAGAAATTCTATTATGTCAATAGTAATATAATCTTTTGTATTAAATACACTTTGAACAGCTTTTGGCCTGTTTAACCTGTTAGAAGTATAAACACAGTATGGATCTACCTATTTCTAAGTACATAGGTAAAAAATGATACATCTATAGTAGACCATAACCTTGAGTAACTCAGTAACATAACACTACATATATTGGACAATCTTTTTTAAGTCACTCTCAGAAATAATATATGTTTCCGTTAAACTACAGGTTGGGATGTCTAATGAAATGTACAACACTATCGCGCGGGTCACAGATGGAATCTATGAAGGTACTAACACAAAGTCACAAACAATATCTTCCTGTGTATTTGGCCTCGATGTTTATATACATGTTCTGAGTTTACATTTTTGTATAATGTGTGCAGTTCATATTGTGATAACACCAAATATATCGTGTGACATTATTTCCTTTTTAAACAACGAAAACATAAAGAAAAATAAAAGATAAGAAAATTTTAAATTGTTGCAAAATGCTTATGTGCTTTTATCTTTTCTGCCCGCCAGGGTACTTGCTTCTATTATTATTGTTTAATATAACTTTATTACCATTAAAAAACCATAAAAGGTATATGTCATAATAATATAATATCATTGTGATAATTTTTTGTAGGCATTGCTATTGGAGGATATGTTTTTCCCGGTTCTACTCTTTCTAATCATGTTTTGTGGTTCAACAACATTCCACAAGTATATGTTACTCCCTCCATTGATAATAAAAAACAAATATTTAAGATTCTCTTTTTTGAAATATTGAGCCTGGTATACTAAGTGAATTGACCGCATCCTCCATATTTTACATTCATTAGCAGTGGGTCGAGAGAAGATAGTTGTAAGTCTGAGAATTTCTTATATATTTGGGATTGCTTATTAATAGTAAGTCGTCATCGTGTAAACCAAATATGTAATTGTTTCCTTCAGGTTACTTATGTTTCATGGATATGCAATCAAAATGCGTCGCATGCTGTGGTAAAAAATGATCAATCCTGTTGCGAATGAAATGTCGAGCGATGGAGTATGAAATGTGAATCGATGGTTGGTGATAATAGCAAGTTTTTCAAGGGTAATCAAACTATGGGTTTTCATTCCATGCCACCAGTGATTGAAGTCTATGTTGCGGGTTCATTTTCTGGAGTGCTTATTAATTTGAGCAAGACTTTACATGTCAGACTCAGAAAGAAGCAAAACCGTAAAGGGGAGTTTGGTTTTCGCCCTTTGAAGCAAATATTGATGTAACATACTAACGCTCCCTTAATGTTGGGATGCTTATATAACAAGTATAGATCCACCCGAACCCATAGGTGAAACAGAATTACTAAGTACTATAGCAATACGGTTTGGCAATAACGCAAGCCTCAATAAGCTTATCAGTGTATAAGATGTTCTAATAACCCGTTTGGACCAGCCTAGCTATTTGAACTTTAAGAAGCTGCTGTTGCTATTGAGTTTTAAATAATAATACTTCATAAGATACTAACCAGTTATCTATGATTTGGCTTTAAGTATATTGTTTAAGTACATGCCTATAATTTGGATTCGAGTATTTTGATATTGTTATCGATATAAATTGATTTTTTATTTCACTTGATTCTGCAGAACATGTCTCCTGAAATCTGAGTTTCTTTACTTAGGCTAGCTACGTTGACACCACAAGTGGTGAAGAAAGCAGCCTATGGTACGACCCAAACCCAGTCAAGTACTTAGGTCCTTTCTCGGGCTGACCCTCATATCTCACATGCGCGTTCCCAATAACTACGGATGGGATACTGTTAAATGTTAATGCAATCAAGCTCGTTACCACACTATTAGTTGTAAGTCTCTGTCCAAACTCAAGTAAGTTTGTAGCTATGGAATTCTGCTTTTACATTTTAAGTTCGTGTGGGGTGTAGGTGGCCGAATTGCATAACGGTTGTGTGAACCGACAGGGATTCTGGTGTTCTTGCGTGTTCACGTAGAAGATTGTAGCTTCAAATGGCATGTAAGATGTAAAAAACTGAATATTAAAATTGGAATTTGATTAGTTGGGGTTACAGTATTTCAGTTTCTATAAGATTTAGTGTGAACTGATGTAATGCTCAACAAGGGTGTTTGTGTTAGCTTAGTGGGCTTATGAGCTTTAGAAAATGTAAACATAACAGAAAATAATGGGATATATGTAGTTATACTTATTGTTAGGGAAAATGCGCAAGTTCACAACACAATATGCTCCAAACGAGTATGCTCCAGTTTCTACGGTAGAGAAAATGATAATATTGACCCAATTAGGAAGTGCTTATAAGTCTTCATGTTATTGAGTATTAGAACTATAAGGAGGTCATAAATTTATGGTTGTGGATTGCTATAACTGTGATTAGTTTTTAATTATAACACTTGATAGGGCTTTTTTAATTATAACTCCTGGTAATCTCATTTATATTATTGTAGAGACTTTGATTGCAAGAATGCGTAAAGAATGATGAAAAGTCTGGTGGCGGAGTTGCACCTCATGTAATGATTCCAAATTTCAAATATGCATCTATGGATATTTGATTGAATATGGGTACTTGCATTCATCAGATCCAAATTGAAAATCCAAACGCTCTCTTAAGTTTATTAGTCACTGATATACTTTTGTGATTGAATCACTAATGGAACGAAAATCAGAATCTCATAACATGTAATAACTGTGGGTAAATAAGTTTCTTTTGTTATAATGTTTACCAACAGATATGGGCACATTTGATATGCAACGAATACATAAAACTGACTGATATGTTTTTTGATATGCAACGAATACATGAAACTGAAAGATCCTGGCTTCGTGAAAAATAGTAACTTTGTGAGCCAATCTTTTACAAATGATCTATTAGACTTTCTGTTACATGCCGATATATTTTTTTGTGCAGGAACCGAGCTACTAAAAATCTTATGTAGTTCCTGAAGTGTGTGTGGAGAATTCAATCGATCTTTTCGTGGAAGATAAAGTCGCTACATATTCTGCTTGATGCAACATTGGACGAGACTGTTTGATGCACAAGATTTGTTCGCTGGTCGTGAGTGTAGGAAGTCAGCTTCACTTGGTCTTACAATTTTTTGAGCAGTCCAAACATCTTCAACAAGACACCCGCGGCAAAGCGCGGGTACTAATCCTAGTATAGTATAACTGCATCATCCCTAGCCTCCCTATTAGTTGTCTGTTTATAATATCTCCTTTGTTTGCGATCACCAAACTCATTCAAAAACCGAATAACAATACAATCACTTTTATTAAAAAAAAAGGCCAAAGCCTAATTCTAATCTAGGAACCCTAACGAAACCACCATATTAAATCACTTCTTTTAATAGGAAACGCTAATTAACTATGTAATTTAAAAAAATGGTAAAAGCTATACAATATCATCGTACTTAGAGCAAACGGTGTCACGGTGAGGGGCCCTCGCCGGTCCGAGGTGGCACCCTCGCCGGTGCTCGCCGTGACACCGACCCCCCTTTGCCGCTCCCTATTCGCCAAATTTCAGCGAGATGAAAAGGAGAGATTTGTGGGCCCCACCTGCAAATATATCCGTTGTCTAACGGTTTAAAAAAAATTATTTTTTCTATAACTTTTTTTTTATAAATACCACTTATTTTTATCTTAAACACACACACACAACAAACACTTTCAATCAAATCTTTTCACAAAAACTTTCAATCAGACTTTAAAAAAATGAGTACCTCGTCTGATTATTCCAATCCGTTTGATCTCGAAGATATGGAAGAATACGATATGGTGATGCAGATTAACGAAGATGAAGAAGATGAAGTTCAGCAGCATCGTAGATACATTTGGCGTGAACGTGAAGTCGCCGAACAACGTTTAATGGAGGATTATTTTAGTCCAAATCCGAAATATATGGAGGAAACGTTCAGAAAACGATATCGCATGAGACGGGAACTATTTTTGGAAATAGTTGAAGGTATTGAAACTTATTGTGCAACAAATAATCCTTTACCCAAGCATTTTCACCTTTTTACTATTCGATAAGAAACTTATTGTGCAACAAATAATCCTTAATTTTATGAAATGAATTTTTATTTTGTGTCAAAAATGAAAAAAGAAATAAAATGGTGAGTGGTGGGACCCAAGTGAAGAGGAGAGAGACTAGTTGTGAGTGAGGGGGTGTTTAGTTGGTTTTTTGTTTTGGTTAGTTGAGATGATGTGGCGCTGAGGTGGCACAAGTGAAGAGGGGAATCCTCTTCGTGACACCTTTTACTCTTATTCATTTGTGCCGACTTTAAACACTTACTAATTAATCTCGTGACTTTACCCTTGTACTTTCGAATTTGTTCCGACTATACCAATATGACCATGAATTGACTAAATTACTCTTATAAATTACTGAAATACCCTTTATCTTTACCCTTTTATTTGAAAGTGAAAGCCTCTCTACAGATCCACAATCACCACTTTAAATGCCACTGATCTCATTCCTTTCCCTATCGGATTAACTTTTTTATTTTCCCAATAACTATCAATTTAAGTTTATGTTTTCATTTCTTTATTTCTCTGTTTTCTCTCTCTTCTATCTTAATCTCTCTCTTTTCAACCAAACTTTCCAAGATCTATATCTACTTCTAATAAATATGTATTCAAAGATCAAAATGCCCCGACTAACAACAAACACTAATTCGATCTGATCTTCCTTACCTAAAAACAAATTTGATCAGCCTGTGGTTGAGGCGTCTGCGGTGATATACCAGTTAGATTCGACCTTTAACGGCTACATCTGATCATTAAAAGAAATAAACCATGCAGATCTAAAGGAATCGAAACACTATATGGGTTTTTATATAGTCTGATAGTGTTTGTGGATGCCAGAAATGAGGATGGGTTACTGGTTTTGGTTTCAGATGTTATCGACCACGAAGCTGTCAACATCGACACATCGCCGGGAATTCGCTTTCAAGATTTATACATTTAGATTGTATATTTTTTTGTTTAAAGGGTTTGTGAATTGATAGTGACTAATGGATCTTAAAAAAATATAAATTTGCACATTGTTTTAATGGTTTTCGTAGCCACTGAATTAAAAAAAATATAAATTTGAACACTATTTTTTAACACTATTTTTCGTAGCCACTGAATTAAAAAACTATAAATTTGCAGGGATGTGCATTAGAAAAAAAATAAATATGATGCCAATGATGGCTGTTGTAAGAGATGTAATTGTTTTAATGGTTTTTAAAGAGAAGCATGTAAATGGAGAGGGAGAAGGACAAAAACATAAATGAGTAAGAGATGTAATAATGTCAAAGAAGACAAGGGTAACTTAGTCATTTTATGGCTATATTGGTGTAGTCGAAACAGATTTAAGAGTACAATGGTAAACTCACGAGATTAATAAGTAAGTGTTTAAAGTCGGCACAAATGAATAAGTACGATGGTATTTTATAGCTTTTACCCTTAAAAAAACCCCCCAATACAGGAAAAACACACATAGCAGAGATCAATGATGAGGTAACTCTTTCAGATATCAAAAATTAGGGCTTTGTGTTACGTACTCAAATGAATGACAACTAGGATTACTCGAAGTTGCCTGAATTACAACTAGGATCTATCGAATTAGAATCAAGATCAAAGAATGAATTCAATGGAATGTTTGTTGTAATTGAATGATTACAATGGATGGGAATTGAGAGAGAAAAGTTTTACAACAAATTCAAGACTAGTAGAAAAGAAATGATTAACAGCTATTTATACTTCTCACTTTGGGCGGGGAAGTTAGTTAGGAAAAGTTAGTTAGACTCTATTATATTCTCAAGTGGAAATGAACACATGTAACTCACATGTCTGACATAAGTCATTCACGTGCACCTCATGTGTCACAAGAGTTTCTAGCAGAGTTCCTAACAATCCACTCTCCTTAAGAAGTCCTTGTCCTCAAGGACTCACATCAAACTCAGGATACCTTCTCAATAACTATGCTAAGTCTTCCCAAGTAGCATCTGCCTCTGTTCCATTTTCCACTAAACTAGTCCATAAACCGTAACTCTATTGTTCTTTTTGACCATTTTTCTTGCCAGAAACTTCAATGGCTCTGCTGAGAGAACTCCTTCCATGTCACATTGTGGTAGTACTACCAAATCATTGGTCAAAGCTGGCCCTTGATACTTCTTTAACTGGGACACATGAAACACATTATGTATCTGTGCTTGAATAGGTAGTTGTAACTTGTAGGCTGCTGATCCAATCTTGGAAAGTATTGGAAATGGTCCATAATATTTCTGAGAAAATTTGTTCTGCTTCCCCTGCCTAAGAGAGATCTGCCTGTAAGGTTATAACTTTAAGAGTACCAAATCCCCTTCCTCAAATTCCCTGTCAAACCTTGCTTTATCAGCTTGTTGCTTCATCCTATTCTGAGCCCTCAACAAATGAAACTTGACTGTCTTAATAGCTTCCTCTCTTGCCAATAAAGTTCTGTCAACTGTGTCCACTTTACTTAAACCACCCAAATAAGGAACATGAATGGGTAGAGCTTGGCCATACACTACTTCAAAGGGAGTAGTATTTATAGCAGAGTGAAAATTTTCTGTTGTACCACAGTTCAGCTAATGGCAACCATTCATTCCACTTCTTGGGATGCTCTCCAGTCATACACCTCAAATAACTTCCTACACACCTATTCACCACCTCAGTTTGACCATCTGTCTGTGGGTGATATGAAGTAGACATGTGTAGTTATACCTTTAACATCTTGAATAGTTCCTTCCAGAAAGTACTTAGGAAAACCTTGTCCCTATCAGATACAATAGCTTCAGGCATTCTATGTAATCTATAGATAAAGTTCATGAACACCTGAGCTACTTGTACTGCTGTGAATGGGTGTGACAAGCTCAAGAAATGGGCATATTTACTTAATCTGTCCACCACCACCATGATGACATCCTTTCCCTGAGACTTAGGTAGACCTTCTATAAAATCCGTGGAGATGTGAGACCATATGGTTTGGGGAATAGGCAATGGTTGTAGCAAACCCAGATAGGCACTAAGATCTGGTTTGCATTTCTGACATACTAAACATTCTCTTACAAACTTCTTCACTTCTTTTCTCAAACCCTTCCAATAGAACACTAAACATATCTTATGACTTGTAAGTCTGGCCCCTGAATGTCCTCCAATAGCCCCTTCATAGAAGTACTGTAACAACTCTTTCCTCAAACTTTCATCATCTCCCACTACCAATCTTCCTTTTCTCCATAACTTGTTGTTGACCCATGAAAAATGTTTTTTTGCTCGTTTCCCATTGTTTAGAGAAGTAATGATACTCACAAGCTTATCATCACTTTGCTAAGTAGCTTCTTGATGAGATGGCATTTATACATGATCTCATCGTTCTTTTCGGGCTTTAAATGCATAAAATGTCATCAATATACCATATATATGCTTGTATTTGTTTACTTGCGTGTTTTAGGTATGGATATCGTGAAAAAGACAAAAGATCACAAGAAACAAGGAAAAACAAACACGAGAAACGAAGCCGTACAATGAACCGGGCCCTAGTTATGGATTTCTCAAAGAAAAACCCTTGAAGATTTGAAGATGTACATGATTGATCCTTAATTTATGAAGAAATGACACTTAATACCCTTGTATATTCATAATTACAAGTTTGGTCCCTTAAGTTTGTCAAAATTACAAAAAGGTCCTTCAACTTTGAAGAATTGGCAAGTTTAGTCCCTCAACAATTCTAAATTGTCAATAATGGTCCCTCATGAAGTCAAAGATATATTGAAGACCTTTGAAGATCAAGAATGTCCAAGATCAGTCCTCAAACTATGCAAAAATGGCAAAGACAACCCTTGAAACCCTTATCATAAAGTTTGGTGGCCAATGTGTGAAGTTTGAAAGTTATTTATCAAAGGAAAACCAAGTTTTGGGCTGAAAAACGTTTAATACCACTTCTACCAAAACACAAGGACCCAATGTGCCAATTTCCAAAGTTTAAACTCAATAAACACGCGCCAAACACTTTTCTCCCACTAATATCGGATCAAAATCTTTACTGTAGCACGTGGTGAACCCAGAATTACCACCCACTTAACCAAAGGGTAAAATGAAATTACCTTGACACACGTTTAATTCACACACTCCAGAACTCATCCCACACACAAAACCCTCATTCCCACTCACCAAAGGACCCCACCATTCAAACCCGTTACCCAATCATATCACACCATCCTCTCCAAGTAAAGACACGTGGCCAAATCAACAGCTAACACTCATTGTTTAACCCCAAGCTAAAATGAACGTCCCTGATTCATTTGGACAGCTCAACAACAAATGCGTCTAGAAGATTTCAAGGGCACTTTTGGGATTTCATAGTCTAGGATTTTGCTTATTCATACCTTGTATTCGTCTATATAAAGACTCCTCAACATGTGAGAGAGCTTTTGTTCCAGATTTTAGCTATTTCTTTGTAATTCCTTTTTATTGAAATAAAATTTCAGTTTCTGAAAATTGTGAGTTCTCTTTTATGTTTTATAAAAGTTTGGTGATTGAATAGCTGAAATCTGAGTTCCATATACATGTTTTGTTGATTTTGAGAAAAGGTTTTAAGGTTTAGAACACTTGTTTTCAAAATCAAGGGTATAATCTGTTTACTACTCACTTTTCTGTTTGTTCATCTTAGAAGCTTTGGAAGCTGGTGCTTGTTCTTGCTAGCACCTCAGCTCAAACATTCCAAGGCTTGGATGTAAGTCTTGGAGGTTTGCATCTCTTTTCCTTTTTCATTTTTCTGAATTTTATTGAATATTTGGTGATTTTTGCATGATTTATTGTAGATCTGTGTTTCTGTGGTTGATTTGAGTTTCTAAGGTTGGATAAGTGTTGTTAGGGTTGATTAGATCTTGTTTGGATGGTTAAACCATTACAATCCTTTGGAAGATTGAGAGATCAGATTCCAAATGGGTGTTTGGGTTAACTGATTCAAAGGGATTTAAGGCAACTAGTGGTGTTGTTTTTGGTTCTATTGGATTGGTATCTGTTAATCTGGTGCAAAGGGTTCACTATCTGCAAGTTTTGTGGCTTGAAACAACCAAATCAATCAAAAGGCTATAAAATCTGTTTAACTTGGGTATTTTGGCTAAAATTTTGGGGACACCTAGATCTAAGGGTAGACTAGGGTTAACAAGTGCTAAATTTTGGTTAACTTAATCAGGGAAGGGGATTTGAAGGCTTTAAATTGGATTGGTGGTCAAATAGATCAGCAAAAGGATTTTGGATAATCACTTTTGCTAATCAGTAACTTTTGGTGCTTGAATCTGCTTATTTACTTTGATCCATTGCTTGAAACAAGTTTATTTGTGCTTATTGGACTTTATTATAGCTTGTGTATGCATTTGGTTCAATTTGGCTGGCTTATTCATGCTCAATCTGCTTATTTGTTCATAACTGCTTATTTTCAAGGTCTATGGCATATCTGTGAACTGTTTGCTTATTCTGTGCTTATTGAGTGAACCAAATTGTGATTTCTTTGTTGATATTGACTCCTTGTCATCCACTGATTACAAGGGTGCCCTTGTTTCCATTTGAATCCAACTGAATCTCTCTAAAAAATCAAGGCAAATAGTCAAAGCAATGCGAACTCCTTTCCCCTGCTGCTAGCCACTGCTAGTGTTATTTCAACTGGTGCTTATCAATAAGCTATTATAGCTTATTTTAACCTGCAACAACTTTGAATTTGTAATAGGTGTCACTTACTTGACCCATTTGTTCATTCTGGAGCATTTGAGGGGTTGACTTTGAGGTTTGACTAGAAAACCAAGAACTATGACTATTAAATAAGTGCTTATCAGCTTATTGTGCTTATTTGGCTTGGCTTATTGAACTTTTCTTTGTTGATTTGTCTTAATTAAGTAATTTAGAGTCTTTTGCAACTTATTAGAAGGTCTGAGGTGGTCTAGAACTCTAAGTCGACTATTTTGTCTTTTAGTGAAATTCTACTTTGCTTATTTCTGGCTTATTGAGTTTGCTTTTTGATAGGTATGAAAACACCCATCCTTTTAGCACTTAGTTCTGGCTAAAACAAGACCAAAACACGTATTTAATATCATTTGTTTGGAATTATGCGTGGTTTTTGTGTTTATTGTGTTTTCAGAGTCAACCGGATGAATATTGAAGAAAACATGGGATTGCACGGGTTTTATCGAGGAAAAAGACTAAAGACGAAGTCTATTATCCAAGAGATGCAAAAGATTTGAAGTCATTGTGCCTATTTGAAGATTTATCGAAGAATAGAGCCAAAGATGGAAGATTCATATATGTCGAAGAACTCGAGTCTATTAAACAAAAGATTATAAGACGAGTTGGAATTATTCACCGACACTTCTAAAAATCCAAAGTCGGAAACGTTTATTTAACGAAGCGTGAAGACTAAAGAAGAAAGAAGAAAAGAAGCCCAAAACCAAGCCCATTCACAAAGCCCACAAGACTTGCCTATAAATAGGAATTCACTTCACAAAAATGAGACACTTAGTTTTAGTTTTTGTAGTTTTTTTCATTCTTTCTAGTTTTAGAGAGAGAAAGTTCTAAACTTTCTCTCACTAGATTTCATCTCTTTCTCTTTCAAGATCAAACATTTGTATTATCTTTCATTAATCAAGTTCAAGTTTTTAGCTTTTAATCTTTAATCTCATTCTTCCTTTCTTTGATTTTGATCGATTTTGGTACAAATCTCGTATGATCCGTGTTGTTCATCAATGATTTTGTGCTTAAAAAGTTAATCTTTTTATGTTTCCTTAAGTCTATACACGAATAAGCTTTAAGATCCTTGTTCTTATTGGCTTATTTGTTAGTTTTGCTTATTTACTTTTTAAAGTTTTTATGAGAAGTTCATCTTTTTATTGATTTGATTTAAAAGTTGTTTATTTGAAGCTTAGATAAAGTGTTCTTAGTGCTTATTTGATCAGCTTATTATATTGGATTCGAGCTTGTTCGGGAGTTAGCTTATTCCATAAGCTTATTTCCCTTGCTTTTGTCTCGGATTAGCATAGTTTTCGGAAAGGGAGAAGCCCTTTTCCGACCTGATATTCCGACCAAACACCCCCTTTATTCCGATCCTTAGATCGGAAAAGGGTTTAGTGCATTCTGACGGTGAGTAGTTTCTCCATATTCCGATTAGACTAAGCTTTTGGGTATTCCGATCTGCATGTTTTTAGACATTCCGATCAGTATTCATCTCCTGACATTCCGATTGCATCATTTCATGTTATTCCGATCTGGACCCTTATCCCTAGTATTCCGATTGTGCACGTTTAGAAACATTCCGATTTGGTTCACTTGTTCAACATTCCGATCACCTGCTTTTTGAATATTCCGATTAGCATTATTTTGTGTTATTCCGATTGGTCATTTTGCCCATATTCCGATTAGACCATTTTTGATCATTCCGATTGGAATTGTTGTCAGCATTCCGATTACCCTATTTTGTGATATTCCGATCTAGCCTATTTTGCTTTACTCCGATCTTACTTTCTTTTAGTACTTGTCAATTAAGTTTATATTTTTACAAAGTTTTCCAAGTGTTAGTTTTTATTGAATGTCCATCTATTTTTCTAGTATAATCTTTAAGTTTTCAAACTTTTATTTTTAAGCTCGTCTTTTAGTTTAATCTTTTAAAGCTTTAAGTTTACTCTTCGACACTTAATTAATTGTTATTAGTTTAAAATAGATAAACAAACCAACATCTTTTTATTAACCAAGAACAAATCATTCCACTTAGAGCCGAGATCAATTAGAGGAGATACCGAGAATAAATTGAACCCATAGCAAAAATCATTGTATCAAATGGCGCCGCTGTCGGCTCTTCTCGTAAAGATCAATAGTTTTTTGTGAGAACTTGGATTTTGGGATCCGTTCACCGTGAACGTTACTTTTTCATAAAAACTTTCAAAAGCACAAAAAAATATAAAATTTTCAAAAATCCTAAAAATTTAAAAAAAAAACATAAAAACCAAAAATATTTTTGCTTTGTTTTTGCCTTGTTAGTTCTTTTGCAGGTGTATGCGCACTCGATCAACGTCTTATCAAGAGCCCGAGCCTCTCGATAACCTAGACATGGCCTGTGTACAAAACAACAACAATAACCCACCTCAAAATAATAATAATAACAACAACAACCCACCGTTCAACAACATGAATAATAACAACAACAATGAGCCTCTACCGGATAATCGCCCGATGATTGAACTGCTGCAAGCTCATGTAGATGGCAACACTGATCCAATTGTTATACCCACGTTTGCAGCCAACAATTTTGAGCTCAAATCAGGCTTTATCCAGATGGTCTCTGCTCAACCATTCTTGGGGCGTACCATTGATGACCCACATGACCACATCAAGAGATTCTTGCAACTCACCAATACGGTCAAATTCAATGGTGTTCCACAAGAGGTAATCCGTTTACAACTTTTTCCCTTTTCTTTAGAGGGACAAGCCCGACATTGGCTTGTTAAGGAACCTCCACAGAGTATTCTTTCGTGGACGGATTTGGAGACCAAGTTTATCAATTACTTTTCCCACCCTCTCGTACTACCGCTTTGCGGAATGAAATCATAAATTTTGAACAAAAGTACGATGAGTCGTTTAGTGAATCTTGGGATCGTTTTAAAGATCTTTTAAGAAAATGCCCACAACATTGTTTTACCAAAGTGCACCAAATTAACACTTTTTATAATGGTTTAAGCATGAATGACCAAGATTCACTAAACAGTGCCTCGGGGGGGTAATCTTTTGGCTAAGACTTCCAATGCTGCTTGGGATATCATTGAGAATAAGTCTCGTGTGCAAACCAAGAGTGTTCGGACCAATGTTGCTAGTGCTAGTACTAGTGACAGCGATAAGCGAATTGACAAAATCACTGCGCTTCTTGAAACGCTTGCTACCCAAACCGCCAGCAACACTAACAGCATCAACGCTAAAAACGCTAAAGACGCTCAAGTCAATGCTGTTAGCCAACCATGTGAAATCTACGGGGGTCCTCACTCTTACACCACTTGTACTGCCACCCAAGACTACCCTTCTGAGAATGTGAATGCAGCATACGGTACCTATCCTCAACCTGCTTATCAAGCTCGACCTCAAGGTGACCGTAACTTGCTTATCTACCGTTCCAACAACTATCTCTCACCACCTGGTTTTAATCCTAACAACCCAAACCAACAACAAAACCTTAACCGCCCTCCTCAACAACAACAATCTCGTGGACCATACATACAACCTCACAAACAGCAACAACCACCTCAATGAAACAACCAAGTTTACCAGCAACCTGCGTATCAACCACCCGCATACATTGCTCCTTCCAACCAAACCCCCGCATTACATCAAGACATTGAAACCTACATGAAGACTAACGATGTGCTCATGGACAATCTCCAACAGGAAGTGCGCAACTTGAAAGCAGACCTGGTGAAACAAGGGAACGATCTGAGAGCTGATATGAGAAACACTATGGATAGTCAAACGAATGAATTAAGAAACATGATGTCTAGTTTCTTCCACGGTAATCAACCCTCTTCTTCGGGTACTCTTCCGAGTAACACCGTTGCAAATCCAAGAGGGGAGATGAAAGCAATCACCACTCGCAGTGGCAAAGGTACCAAGGAACCCGAGCTTCCTATACCTCCACCGGTGGTTGTGACTAAGGAGAACGAGTCACCTGCCCCTATTCCTCATCCTTCTACTTCCCCAATTTCTCCACCTCTTACTGCTACCCCTCCTACCCAAGGATGTGAGTGATCCTATTCTTCCAAAGCCTTCCTCTTCTTCCGATATACCTTATCCATCTAGGTTGAGGAAAGAGAAGCTCAAAAGTGATATGAGCTTAAACTCATATCCTTTTATCAACAAATAACCCTAAAACATGAAGCAAAATACCAATTTATCTTGCAAAAACAGTGTTATGTGGTATGTTTGTGTTTGTGTACACTTGTGTAGGTAAAAGGATACATTTTCAAGCAAACAAAGAAAAATCAAGCTCAAATGGATGAAAAAGACAAAGAAGGATCAAAAGTGACAAGACTTTGAAGTATAAGGACCTATCTTGACAAGTTGTCAAAGTTGAAGGACTAAAGTGAAAATATTGTGAAAGTCAAGATTCAAGTCAAACTTGGTCAACTCTCAAGTCAACTCAGTAAAAGGACCATTTTGTTCAAGAATGAAAGTTGAAGGACCAAATATGTCAAAAGAATGAAGCTCCTAGCTTAAAACAACAATCTGCCAAGTATGAGGACTAGTTCTGCCAATATTGGAAAGATATTCAAGTTTTGATCCATGTGACAAAGGATGGACCAATGAGAAGAGAGGAAACAAAGCACACGGATTGAATAATAAATTCCCACTCAGCCGACATGCATTTAATACCCAATCACAACAGTGTGATCCGTGTGATCAAAATTTAGCCAATCAATGGATGACACGTGGCGTCTTCTTCATCAAATAAATTTGCCAGGATCGTATTTGAGCTACAAGCCATTTCATGGAAAGATTTCAACACCAAAGTTGATCATTTTGAAGAGACGAACACAATGGTGCAAATCAATTAACATATCATCCACTCATTCAAGAAACCCCAAATCCTTGTTCATACCTGCAAATGCCCTTTTGCAGAATTGTACACGTGGCAAGCAGGGATTGGTCCTGACACGTCACCAACCCCAACAAACTCTTCCTTCATGTCTATAAATAGTTGGATAGGACTTCATTTGTAATTGGTAGCTTAATTTTGTAAAAACACATAGTTTCTCAATTTCTTTCCCTTTCCTTCATTTTTACCCTAGCTACTCAAGAGTCTGACAAACTCTTGAGTTAGTTAGTTAGTAGCTACCTAACAACTTTGTAACCGTTTTCATTGAATAAAATTCAAATTTCCTTTTTCCCGCCAAAACTGTTCTTCATACTTCTGTTCATTCCTTGCTGCTTTTGGATACTGGTGTTGCTGATTTGTGTTTGTTATGATCATTGATTGATCATAACTGACATTGGAGAAGTTTGTTAGCTGTTTGAGCACAATTTAGTTCATTCCATTGATATTTGAAGATTTCAAGCAGAATGATGATTCCTGTTGATTTGTTAGCTGTCCTTGTTGATTGATTGGTTTCCTAGTGATAAGGTGGTGGTTATCACTAGGCTAAGAGAGCTCAGCGCTCCTCTTCTTCTCAGTGGTTAACTCCAATAGGTTTTAAAGTTCTTGTTTCAATTCCTCTCAATAAGTCAACTGCATGCCTTCTTTCTTAGTGTAATCTTGGTGTTGGTATGATAAAAGCTGTTTAGAATTGCTGATTGTATGATCTTTTGTTGCTTATAGCTTAATTCTGTTACTTGTTCTTTGATTTGGATTAAGTTCTAGTTTGCTGCATTAATTCAGTCATTTTAAGCCTTGTACCTTGTTTGAAGTTCTAGTTGTGTTAATTGATTGCATTTAGCTCTTACACATATCATTTTGATCACTTAGTCTAACTTGCTATAGATTTTCACTCAGTACCATTTCAAATTCAAATTGTCTTCACAAATGTTCATAAAAACCAGTTAAAGGAGTGTTTGGGAATAGCTTAACAAGAGTTTTCAATAATTGAATCCTGGTGTTTTTAGGTACATTTGCAGTTAAAAGGTGATAATAAGGTGTTTGAAGTCATTTGCAAGTCAAAAATATAGTCAAACAGGCAAATGGCATGAAAAATGTTTGGGTTGATTTCATTCAGTTTTGGTTTTTAGAACTTGTCATTTTGATTTGATCATTACTCATTCAATACTTGATGAAATTGGATCAAATTTGTTCTCAGCTTTAGCTTATATCATAGAGATTCAAATTCCAAAAGGATTTTCTACAGTTTACAATAAGCAGTTAGTAATAAGCAAAATTCAGATAAGCCAACTTAAGTCAAGTTTCTGTAAATGAAAACTGGAAATCTGTATCTCTTTACTTTCTTCATTAACATGTCCATTTTTCTTCACAAATCCTCTTAAGTCATTGAGTTACATGATTTTTGAGAGTTTCAGCTTTTTGAAAAATAAGCTGGTCAACGCTTGGTCAACATAAGCCCATTTTCAGCTTAATTCAAATTTAGAGCTTATTACTTGATGAAAAATGTTCTAGTTTGATTTCCCGTTCATTAATTGGATAGCTTAATCAGTTTCATTAAGAAAATCAAGTTGTGACTGTTTAGTTTTTGCTATAGCTTATTTTGAGCTTATTGATAAGCACTCATTTGCTTAATTTGAATCTTTAGCCAATTTCCTTTGACACACGTAGCTTATTTTGGATTTGAAAAGTTTTGAAACTTGTCTCATTGAATTTGGTTAAGAAATAAGCTCAAACGAGCTTATTTTCAAGCATAGCCCGTTTTTGCTTAAATAGTTTTGGAATTTGCACTTTAGTCCCTATTGTTCTAATCAGATTGTAAACTTGGCTAAACTTCCAAGTTTTTAGGGTTTGCATTTGTTAAGTCCTTGCAGTTTTAAAAGTTGTTATTTTCAGTTTACAAGTTGTTAGTTTGTTACATTTTTGGTTAGTTGGTTATAAGATTTGCATTTTTTATCCTTGTAGTTAACTGTTTTACACTTTTAGTCCCTAGAATTGTTAGAATTTACATTTCAAGCATTTATCTTTCCTAGAATTTACAATTTCAGTCCTTTTAGTTTCATGTTTTAAATTTTGAGATTTACTTGAATAAAAACTTGGTATTTGCAATTTGTTTTACATATAAGTAGGTAATATTTTTCCTTTTTGCAAGGCTTTGATTGAATTAGCAAATAGACTATCCAAGCAAGTTTAACAACCAAGAACAATTAAAAACCCGATATTGGTTGGACTTTCCATTAGCAAGAACTGAGAAAAAACGAACTGCATTATACACAATATCAAATGGCGCCGCTGCCGGTTCTTTGACTACACGAGAGACTATCGATTGACGGTTTTCATTGGCTTTTGGGATCCGTTCACTTTGTGAACGTTATTTTTTACGTATCATAAATCAAAAACAAATAAAAAAATAAAAAATATAAAAATATATAAAAACTAAAAAAAATTAACAAAACAATTCTTTTCCTAAAGAATTGACCAAAAATATAAAAAATCCAAAAAGCAATCTTTTTCCTAAGAGATTGCACCCAAAAATATATATTATTGGATTCTCTCGGTTTTTATGTACATATAGTATTTTCTCTTAAAAAACTCATAAATACAAAAATATTTTCCATATATTATTATAAGTAAATACGTATACGTATAAGAACAACCAATCTACATATTCTCCATAAGTATTGCCGAGGCAATACACCGTGTTGAGGGGCGTTCCGGTCCTTGACACGTGTATCGATCAAACAAAATAAAGCAAGAATAGATAAATACTCTCAATAAGCAACAATTCGAAGAATACGAACATTTAAGTGAATAGAAAGGCGATGTGCTATAAAATGCCATCTAAGGGTCAATAGGTACTTAAGTGCTTCGCGCCCCCTAACCCCTCGTTCACTTGTAAGTATTCTAAGAAGGAAGGCTTCATTGAGGGTCTTGCACCCAAGTAGTAAATACATATATTGTTATTTTCTTGTGGATATTTAATATTAAAACTCGAAGAGGATAATCCATTTCTCTTCAAAGTCACACGAGAGCTTCTCTCTCATTCCTCGTATTGAGTTGCATGCTCACTCGCGGGCGTGCACAAATACCGATTGGTGTACAACCTCTTCCTCCGAAAAGGAAGAAAAAGAGAAAGAGTAAGACCACCATCGTCCACCAAGCCGATCACGAGAATCGTGCTTTGACTCCACCACAAGAAGCCATGGCTATTGATAATCGTACTTTGTATGAACGTATGCAATCCAACATTCATGGATATTCTAGTGCCATTAAGATTCCCGACTTTCCCGCAAACACATTTGAGCTACATACATCTATGATCAATATGGTTTCACAATCACCTTTCTTTGGTAACAAGAATGAGGATCCTCATGCTCACCTTAAGAGATTCCTTTCACTTTGCAATACCATTAAGCATAATGGGGTTCCACATGAGGTGATTAGGTTGATGTTAGTGTCATTTTCCTTAGAGGGGATTGCTAAGCATTGGTTAGACACCCAACCACCCGATAGTATCATCACATGGGATGGTTTCACCACTAAGTTTTTGAACAAGTTCTTTCCTCCACATAAGACTATGGCTTTGAGGACTTTAATTATGGGCTTTCAACAAAAACCTAGTCAATCCTTTAGTGATGCTTGGGAAGAGTATAGTGAGCTATTGAGGCGATGCCCTAATCATGGATTGGATCAAGTTCACCAAATCAACCTCTTTTATGATGGCCTTAAATCTCACCACCAAGATTCACTCAATGCTTCCGCGGGAGGGAATATTCTTCTTAAGACTTACCAAGAGGCTTTGGACATCATTGAGACTAAGGCAATGGTTCAAACAAACAATCCATTTGAAGAAAAGGTTCATGTTATCCAAAACAATTCTCAAACCCCTTGTGACAACCAACTCCTCAAGTTTCAAGAAGAGATTTTTCAAAGGATGGATAGAGAAAGTGAGAAGAATTTGCAAGTACACCTAGAAATGCTTCAAGCTTTTAAGAACTTGTCATTGAACAATTCCTCAAATAATGTGAATGCCATCACCATTTCTTGTGTTACTTGTGGAGGTCCCCATTCTTATGAACAATGTGATAAGGTGCAAGGGTATCAAGGAGAATGCTATGCTTACCAAGAGGAACATCGTGAACACTTCAAGCCTAATATCAATCCAAATAATCTTTCTTACAAATCCCAAAACTACCTTACTCCACCCGGCTTCCCACCCCAACCACCCACCCAAATTCCACAAAATACTCCTCAAATTTTACCAAGGAATCAAGGGCAAAGACCACCATACCAAGGAAATAACTACAAGGCACCCAATCAATTTCAACCTCAAGCAAATACCTTTTATCCACCAAATCAAGGATTTAACTCCCAACCTTTACCTTTCCAACCTCAAGGTTTTCAAGGTCATGTGCCACAAGAGTATAACACAATGGATCTCTTGCAAAAAATGAATCAAGAGAATGAAAGGAAGTTTCAAGCTATGGAGAAGAAGTTGAATGACCAAATCAATAGGGTTTTAGTGGTAATAAATCAAAGACCACAAGGGGCTTTAACTTCTAACACACAAACAAACCCTAGGGCCAATGTCAATGCTATTACAACAAGGAGTGGAACAACAACAAAGGATCCTTCACCTCCTAAACCTACTATTGTTCAACCCACTTGTGCTCCTACTTGTGACAAGCCTTCTACTTCTACTCCACCTCCTCAAAATGCTCCTATTCACTCAAACACACCTTCTCAACCACCTCATACTTCTCCTTTACCTTCCACACTTCCCAATGAAGAAGCTAACAAAGACAAATCTTCCACTACTACACCTATTCCACCTACACCAAAACCTACTCTTCCATACCCTTCAAGGTTGAAAAAGGACAAGTTAAAGAACAAGGATGACATCCATGTCTCAAATTTCTTAAGGATGTTTAAGCAACTCATCATCAATATATCCTTTGCGGAAGCTCTTGCTTATATGCCAAAGTTTGCTAAGATGTTCAAGGATTTGCTCTCAAACAAAGAAAAATTGGTTGGTTTGCCCAACACATCCCTTAATGAAAATTGTTCCGCGGTGTTACTTAAAACCTTACCAACAAAACTTGGAGATCCGGGGCGCTTCTTGATACCTTGTAATTTTCCCGGTATTGAAAATTGCATGGCTTTGGCGGATCTAGGGGCGATCATAAACCTCATGCCTTTATCGGTTTGGAAACAACTATCTCTTCCCGAGCTCACTCCCACTAGGATGACTCTTGAACTAGCCAACTGAACCATAGCTCACCCCGTAGGTATAGCGGAAGATGTGTTTGTAGGTGTGGATAAGTTTACCTTTCCGGCCGACTTTGTAGTGGTCGATTATGACATGGATCCTAGAGTGCCTTTGATTGTTGGTAGACCATTTTTGAGGACGGGTCGTACCTTGATAGATGTGGCGGAAGGAGAATTAATTATGAGAGTAGAAGATGAGAGAGTGGTGTTTAAGCTAGGGAAGATTTGTGATAGAAAAGAGGTTAAGGAGTCTAGACCTTGTGAGACTATTAACATTGTGGATGTGCTAGATGAAGTGTGTAATGAACACTTTCATGATGCTTGTAAGAGTGCTAGTGATGAGATACCCCATGTTGAAACCGTGGCCTCAATTGCTCCCTCTTTAACACCTTTTGGAAAGAGTGATTTCCTCTTGGAGGAATTTGAGTCCAACTTTCTTGGTGATGATGATTCTCCCATTAATTGGGAAGAAGATATTCTTACAATCCATAAGTTGCTCAATGAGGACCCTATTCCTTCTCCTATTCCACAAGAGATTACCATTGAGGAACCTTCCATAGTAAAACCTTCCATAGAGAGTCCACCTCCCATTGAACTTAAGGACCTTCCATCCCACTTAGAATATGCTTTCTTAGAGGGCAAAGACCAATTACCGGTGATCATTGCTAAAGAGTTGAAAGAGGATGAGAAAGAGCAACTTATTGAAGTTCTTAAGAAACATAAGAAAGCTTTAGCATGGAAAATATCCGACATAAGGGGAATTGATCCACATTTTTGTACTCACAAAATCCTTATGGAGGATGAGTATAAACCCGCCATTCAAAACCAAAGGAGAGTTAACCCAAAAATCCATGAGGTTATTAAGAAAGAAGTGATTAAACTCTTAGATGCGGGTATGATTTACCCCATTTCCGACTCTCCATGGGTTAGCCCGGTTCATTGTGTTCCAAAGAAGGGTGGAATCACCGTGGTGCCTAATGAGAACAATGAGCTTATTCCCACGAGACTTGTGACCGGTTGGAGAGTTTGCATTGATTATAGAAAACTCAATGAGGCAACTAGGAAAGACCATTTCCCGCTTCCCTTTATGGATCAAATGCTTGAACGCTTAGCGGGAAATGAGTACTATTGTTTTCTTGATGGCTTTTCGGGTTATTTCCAAATACCCATTGACCCTAAGGATCAAGAAAAGACCACATTCACTTGTCCCTACGGTACATTTGCTTACAAGAGGATGCCTTTTGGCCTATGTAATGCACCGGGGACGTTTCAAAGGTGCATGATGGCGATTTTCCATGACATGATAGAGCAAACCATGGAGGTTTTTATGGATGACTTTTCCGTATTTGGCAACTCCTTTAGCTCATGTCTCACCAATCTTGAGAGAATGCTTAAGCGTTGTGAGGAAACACGTTTGGTGCTTAATTAGGAGAAATGTCACTTTATGGTGAAAGAGGGGATTGTTTTAGGACACAAAATATCCAATAAGGGATTAGAAGTTGATCGAGCTAAAATTGATGTGATTGCTAAGCTTCCCCCACCCACCTCGGTTAAAGGTGTGAGGAGTTTCTTAGGTCATGCGGGATTTTATAGGCGCTTTATACAAGATTTTTCTAAGATAGCTAGACCGATGACTCACCTCTTGGAGAAAGAGGCTCCTTTCATTTTTTAACCAAGATTGTTTAGACTCTTTTGAGACTCTTAAGGAAAAATTGACTAAGGCTCCCGTTTTGGTCTCTCCAAATTGGGAATTACCTTTTGAGCTTATGTGTGACGCTAGTGATTATGCGGTGGGGGCCGTCTTAGGACAAAGAGTTAATAAGCATTTTCAACCTATACACTATGCGAGTAAAACCATGACCGGTGCACAACTTCATTACACTACCACGGAAAAAGAGTTGCTTGCTATAGTATATGCTTTTGAGAAGTTTAGACCATATCTTGTGCTTTCCAAAACCATAGTGTATACGGATCATTCCGCTCTCAAGTATATTATGACAAAACAAGATGCTAAGCCTAGGCTTTTGAGATGGGTTTTGTTGCTTCAAGAGTTTAAGATAGAGATTCGTGATAAGAAAGGGGCCGAGAATTTAGTGGCGGATCATTTGAGTAGACTTGAGCATCCTTTTCAAGGAGATTTCCCACATCAAGAAATCAATGAATCCTTTCCATTAGAGGATCTCATGTCTATCTCTTCCCAAGAGGATACCACACCTTGGTTTGCGGATATCGCAAACTATCTTGTGGGCAATGTGCTTATTGAGGGTCTTACTTATCAACAAAAGAAAAAGTTTCTTAAGGAAGTTAAGTATTACTTTTGGGATGATCCATATCTTTTTAGGCAATGTGCGGACCAAATCATTAGACGGTGTGTAGATGGGCCCGAGGCATTTAAGATCTTAGAGGCGTGTCATAAAGGACCTACGGGTGGACATTTTGGGCCTAACTACACCGCCAAGAAAGTCTTTGATTCGGGTTACTATTGGCCTTCCATTTACAAAGATGCCCAAGAGATGGTGAAATTTTGTGATGTTTGTCAAAGACAAGGAAAAATTACACAACGTGATGAGATGCCACAAAATTTTATCCAAGAGTGTGAGATATTTGATGTATGGGGAATCGATTTCATGGGACCTTTTCCATCCTCTAAGGGAAACAAGTATATACTTGTGGCGGTGGATTATGTGTCCAAATGGGTGGAGGCTAAAGCCTTACCTACCAATGATGCTAGAGTGGTTGTAAAGTTTTTGAAACAATTGTTTGCTAGATTTGGTGTACCTCGGGCCATCATAAGTGATCGTGGTACGCACTTTTGTAATGATCAATTCACGAGAGTTATGAAGAAATATGGAGTGAATCATAGACTTTCTACCGCGTATCACCCTCAAACAAATGGTCAAACCGAGGTCACAAATCGTGGTTTAAAGAGAATTTTAGAGAGAACGGTGGGAGAGCATCGAGCTTCTTGGTCGGATAAGCTTGATGATGCTTTGTGGGTGTTTAGGACGGCTTTTAAAACACCAATTGGTTGTACGCCTTATAGGCTTGTCTATGGAAAAGCGTGCCACCTCCCATTTGAGTTAGAACATAAGGCATCTTGGGCTCTCAAGTGGGCTAACTTTGATTTAAACCAAGCCGGTTCACATAGGAAAGATCAACTCAATGAGATGGATGAGTTGAGAGCCAATGCCTATGAGAATTCTTTGCTTTACAAGGAAAAGACTAAGAAATTGCATGATGCTAAGATCAAGAATCGTGAGTTCAAAGTTGGAGAGCCGGTTCTCCTCTTTAACTCAAGATTGAAGCTTTTTGCGGGCAAGCTTAAGTCGGGATGGTCCGGTCCATTCACTATTGCTCAAGTGTTTCCATATGGAACTCTTGAGTTGTCCCAAACCGATGGTCCAAATTTTAAAGTGAATGGTCACCGTGTTAAACATTACTTTGGGGAGGACATTTCCGTTGAAATGGTCCAAGAGGTCCCCATTTTCCCCATGAATTAATTCATTGAGGGACGAGTCGAGCTAGAGACTCATTAACTCAAGCATCGTATAACTAGGTTTAGAGTGTTGTAGGTTAGAAATAAAGGTATAGACTTGGAGATAAGTGTAGGGGAGACCTTCTTTTGTCTTCATGATTGTTTGTAGGGTTGCTCACTCATCTCATGCTTTGGAGCTTATGGAGGAGGCCCTTGTATCCGGTTCACTTCGTTACTATAGTGATTTTTCATTGACACCTTGTGCTTAAACATGATTTCACTAATAGTTGTCCTTTCCTTAACTTTGGTTAAGCAAAGTCTATTCATTGTCATAAGTGTAGGGGAAGTTTTTATACGTCCATGCTCTTAAACATTGAGGACAATGTTTAGCTTAAGTGTAGGGGGGTCTTCTATCGAAGTGACTTTACCTAGAACTTGTCATTGTCTTGCATGATAACATGGAAAATTGAATTTTCAACATTTTTCAAATTTTTGATCTATTTTGGCCAACAAAAATATGCATTCATAATTTTTGCATCAATCATTTTGCATAACACATTTGCATTGTATATATTCTTCTTTTATTTTTCATCAAAAATATAAAAAAAAATAAAAAATAAAAAATATATATATATAATAAAACATGGTTTTAACAAGTTTATATTTCTTTGACATATTAGGCCCGCCATGGATATTTTGACTCAACCCGAGGTTGCTTATCTTAGCATTCTCTAGCTAGTATCCTTAACCATGTAGTCCTTCATTGGTCTATTAGGCTAAGCATCCACCAATTTCATTATTTGAAAATTTAAATTTGTGGAGAATGGGAAATGATAGAGTTGAAGCAAGTATAGAAGGGCTAGATAGACTTCATGGCAATTACTTGTGGCTAAAATCTTCTCTTCTTTATCTCTACTTTCTTCGCATGTATATAATTGTTAATAAATAATCAAGTACGGTTTTAATTGGTTTGTAATCTCTTATGCATTTTTGGCTAATCATTCATGGTTGATATGAGTACGTCTTAAGATTCTAAGTTAGCACGTTTTATGTGTACTAGACTTATGTTATGCTCCATATTTAGCGGGTGTTTTTCCTTTTATTCTTTTCTACTTTCTTTGTGAGGAATAAAGAAAAATAAGAGCGGCTTATGAAACAAAAATGAGTGGCTAGAAAAAAAAAGAAAGAAAAAGAAAAAGAAAAGAAAAAAAATATATACAAGACTCCCAAGAGGGGCAGTGTGGTGTTAATTATAGTGACTATTGAGTTCCAATATTACCTTGACGGGTTGCGGGGATTCAATAGATTGCTCCAATCCAATATTACCTTGACGGGTTGCGGGGTTGAAGATCCAAAGTCTCAAAAAGATGGCGGATGTAAATTATTGCGTGAGTTTTATTTTTCTTTCCTTAGCGAGTGTGTAGCTACTTATGAAAGCATGACATGAGGATTTTACACATAAGGCGAATGACTTATTACTCTTGAAACGGACTTATATTAATTGTGAGCGGTTTTTCAAGTAATGGATGAGATGATTACTTAGGATTAAAACCGTGCTTCCTTATTTTTGGATTTTACATTTCTTATACTTCTCACTTGAATAATGACAAATTTGCCCACAAGCAATTTGCTCAAATAATAACCGGTTCCACATTTAATTGTCATGAATAAGTTGATGCACTTTTTACTTGTGAATGCAATGATCCCATTTTTTTTAAGCTTGGTATGGGGAAAGTGAAACTTGAGGGTGATAAATGTCCATGGTACCCAAGCCCTAATCTACGCCATTGAATTCTTTATGAGTTATTTCCATCAAAACCATTTCAAGAAAAATCAAAAAGATATAGATAGAATTGTATTTTGTTCATTGCATTATTAAAAGTCAAAATCATGCATCATTTAGTTTAGAGTAGTGTAGATGCATCTCATATGGCCAAGGTGGATTAATTATGAGGGAAATGTAAATTTGAGCTTTAATATATAATATTGCATGAGGACATGACAATGTTCAAGTGTAGGGGAATTTGATATGAGCTTAAACTCATATCCTTTTATCAACAAATAACCCTAAAATATGAAGCAAAATACCAATTTATCTTGCAAAAACAGTGTTATGTGGTATGTTTGTGTTTGTGTACACTTGTGTAGGTAAAAGGATACATTTTCAAGCAAACAAAGAAAAATCAAGCTCAAATGGATGAAAAAGACAAAGAAGGATCAAAAGTGACAAGACTTTGAAGTATAAGGACCTATCTTGAAAAGTTGTCAAAGTTGAAGGACTAAAGTGCAAATATTGTGAAAGTCAAGATTCAAGTCAAACTTGGTCAACTATCAAGTCAACTCAGTCAAAGGACCATTTTGTTCAAGAATGAAAGTTGAAGGACCAAATATGTCAAAAGAATGAAGCTCCTAGCTTAAAACAACAATCTGCCAAGTATGAGGACTAGTTCTGCCAATATTGGAAAGATATTCAAGTTTTGATCCATGTGACAAAGGATGGACCAATGAGAAGAGAGGAAACAAAGCACACGGATTGAATAATAAATTCCCACTCAGCCGACATGCATTTAATACCCAATCACAACAGTGTGATCCGTGTGATCAAAATTTAGCCAATCAATGGATGACACGTGGCGTCTTCTTCATCAAATAAATTTGCCAGGATCGTATTTGAGCTACAAGCCATTTAATGGAAAGATTTCAACACCAAAGTTGATCATTTTGAAGAGACGAACACAATGGTGCAAATCAATTAACATATCATCCACTCATTCAAGAAACCCCAAATCCTTGTTCATACCTGCAAATGCCCTTTTGCAGAATTGTACACGTGGCAAGCAGGGATTGGTCCTGACACGTCACCAACCCCAACAAACTCTTCCTTCATGTCTATAAATAGTTGGATAGGACTTCATTTGTAATTGGTAGCTTAATTTTGTAAAAACACATAGTTTCTCAATTTCTTTCCCTTTCCTTCATTTTTACCCTAGCTACTCAAGAGTCTGACAAACTCTTGAGTTAGTTAGTTAGTTAGTAGCTACCTAACAACTTTGTAACCGTTTTCATTGAATAAAATTCAAATTTCCTTTTTCCCGCCAAAACTGTTCTTCATACTTCTGTTCATTCCTTGCTGCTTTTGGATACTGGTGTTGCTGATTTGTGTTTGTTATGATCATTGATTGATCATAACTGACATTGGAGAAGTTTGTTAGCTGTTTGAGCACAATTCAGTTCATTCCATTGATATTTGAATATTTCAAGCAAAATGATGATTCCTGTTGATTTGTTAGCTGTCCTTGTTGATTGATTGGTTTCCTAGTGATAAGGTGGTGGTTATCACTAGGCTAAGAGAGCTCAGCGCTCCTCTTCTTCTCAGTGGTTAACTCCAATAGGTTTTAAAGTTCTTGTTTCAATTCCTCTCAATAAGTCAACTGCATGCCTTCTTTCTTAGTGTAATCTTGGTGTTGGTATGATAAAAGCTGTTTAGAATTGCTGATTGTATGATCTTTTGTTGCTTATAGCTTAATTCTGTTACTTGTTCTTTGATTTGGATTAAGTTCTAGTTTGCTGCATTAATTCAGTCATTTTAAGCCTTGTACCTTGTTTGAAGTTCTAGTTGTGTTAATTGATTGCATTTAGCTCTTACACATATCATTTTGATCACTTAGTCTAACTTGATATAGATTTTCACTCAGTACCATTTCAAATTCAAATTGTCTTCACAAATGTTCATAAAAACCAGTTAAAGGAGTGTTTGGGAATAGCTTAACAAGAGTTTTCAATAATTGAATCCTGGTGTTTTTAGGTACATTTGTAGTTAAAAGGTGATAATAAGGTGTTTGAAGTCATTTGCAAGTCAAAAATATAGTCAAACAGGCAAATGGCATGAAAAATGTTTGGGTTGATTTCATTCAGTTTTGGTTTTTAGAACTTGTCATTTTGATTTGATTATTACTCATTCAATACTTGATGAAATTGGATCAAATTTGTTCTCAGCTTTAGCTTATATCATAGAGATTCAAATTCCAAAAGGATTTTCTACAGTTTACAATAAGCAGTTAGTAATAAGCAAAATTCAGATAAGCCAACTTAAGTCAAGTTTCTGTAAATGAAAACTGGAAATCTGTATCTCTTTACTTTCTTCATTAACATGTCCATTTTTCTTCACAAATCCTCTTAAGTCATTGAGTTACATGATTTTTGAGAGTTTCAGCTTTTTGAAAAATAAGCTGGTCAACGCTTGGTCAACATAAGCCCATTTTCAGCTTAATTCAAATTTAGAGCTTATTACTTGATGAAAAATGTTCTAGTTTGATTTCCCGTTCATTAATTGGATAGCTTAATCAGTTTCATTAAGAAAATCAAGTTGTGACTGTTTAGTTTTTGCTATAGCTTATTTTGAGCTTATTGATAAGCACTCATTTGCTTAATTTGAATCTTTAGCCAATTTCCTTTGACACACGTAGCTTATTTTGGATTTGAAAAGTTTTGAAACTTGTCTCATTGAATTTGGTTAAGAAATAAGCTCAAACGAGCTTATTTTCAAGCATAGCCCGTTTTTGCTTAAATAGTTTTGGAATTTGCACTTTAGTCCCTATTTTTCTAATCAGATTGTAAACTTGGCTAAACTTCCAAGTTTTTAGGGTTTGCATTTGTTAAGTCCTTGCAGTTTTAAAAGTTGTTATTTTCAGTTTACAAGTTGTTAGTTTGTTACATTTTTGGTTAGTTGGTTATAAGATTTGCATTTTTGATCCTTGTAGTTAACTGTTTTACACTTTTAGTCCCTAGAATTGTTAGAATTTACATTTCAAGCATTTATCTTTCCTAGAATTTACAATTTCAGTCCTTTTAGTTTCATGTTTTAAATTTTGATATTTACTTGAATAAAAACTTGGTATTTGCAATTTGTTTTACATATAAGTAGGTAATATTTTTCCTTTTTGCAAGGCTTTGATTGAATTAGCAAATAGACTATCCAAGCAAGTTTAACAACCAAGAACAATTAAAAACCCGATATTGGTTGGACTTTCCATTAGCAAGAACTGAGAAAAAACGAACTGCATTATACACAATATCAAAAAGCAAGGACGATATTCAGGTTTTGAACTTTCTTAAAATGTTCAAACAATTGAATTTCAACATCTCCTTCGCTGAGGCTCTCGCTCACATGCCTAAGTACGCTAAGATGTTTAAAGATCTTCTGAGTGACAAGGAAAAACTTCTTGATATTGCCAACACCCAACTTAATGAGAATTGCTCTGCAGTGCTCTTAAGGAAATTGCCAACCAAGCTTGGTGATTCGGGTCGTTTCTTAATCCCTTGCAATTTCCCGGGAGTAGATAATTGCATGGCCCTAGCCGATCTAGGTGCCAATATTAATCTAATGCCTCTAAGCGTTTGGAAGCAATTATCTCTCCCTGAGCTAGTCCCCACCAAAATGACTTTGGAATTAGCTAACCGTACGGTTGCTTATCCAGTGGGGATAGCCGAAGACGTCTTTGTAGGAGTCGATAAATTCACTTTTCCTGCCGATTTCGTCGTCGTCGACTACGAGATGGACCCTCGTGTTCCCTTGATCGTGGGTCGTCCATTCCTGAGGACCGGTCGCACTCTCATCTATGTTGAAGCCGGTGAGCTTATCATGAGAGTGGGTGACGATAAAATCGTCTTCAACATGGGAAAGTTGTCTAAACAACCTTATTCATACGAGAGTGTTAATTGTATTGACGTTCTGGATGGGGCTTGTGAAGAACACTTCAAAGATGCTTGTAAAAGTATTCCTACCTCTCTTCCCAATGTTGAGACCGTTTCCTCTATTGATGCATCACTGTCTCTATTTGGAGAAAGTGATTTGTTTTGGAAAGATCTTGAAGCCACCATGGGAGATGTGAATTTAGCTAATGATGATTCTCCCACCAATGGGGATGAAGACATGCATTTCTTTGAAAACCTTCTCAACGAAGACAATGTTTCTCCACCATCTCCCACGGTTATTGCTATCGATACTCCGACTTTGAAAACGCCTCCTATCGAAAATCCTCCAGATTTAGAACTTAAGGAGTTGCCGCCTCATCTCGAGTACGTGTTCCTTGAAGAAGAGAAGAAGTCGCCCGTCATTATCGCGAATGACTTGAAGGAAGAAGAAAAATCTCGCCTCATCGCCGTGCTTAAAGATCACAAGAAGGCAATTGCTTGGAAAATTTCTAATATTCGTAGAATTGATCCTCACTTCTGCACACACAAAATTCTCATGGAGGACGACTTTAAGCCCACAATTCAAAGCCAACGAAGGGTGAATCCAAAAATCCATGAAGTCATCAAAACGGAGGTTATCAAACTTCTTGATGCGGGTATGATTTACCCTATTTCGGATTCACCATGGGTTAGTCCAGTCCATTGTGTGCCCAAGAAGGGCGGAATAACCGTTGTTCCCAATGAACACAACGAGTTGATTTCCACTCGTCTCGTTACTGGGTGGAGAGTTTGTATAGACTACCGCAAACTCAATGATGCCACGAGAAAGGATCATTTCCCTCTACCTTTCATGGACCAAATGCTTGAACGTTTAGCGGGTAATGAATATTACTGCTTTCTTGATGGTTTCTCGGGTTATTTCCAAATACCCATCGATCCCCAAGATCAAGAGAAGACAACATTAACTTGTCCCTATGGCACATTTGCTTACAAAAGAATGCCTTTTGGCTTATGCAATGCCCCCGGGACTTTCAGAAGGTGCATGTTAGCTATCTTCCATGACATGGTTGAACAAACCATGGAAGTCTTCATGGATGATTTCTCGGTCTTTGGGGATTCTTTCTCTTCTTGCCTTGCCAATTTAGAACGTATGCTTAAGCGGTGTGAAGACACTCGCCTTGTTCTTAATTGGGAAAAATGCCATTTCATGGTCAAAGAGGGCATCGTGCTAGGACACAAGATCTCGAAAGCCGGTCTTGAAGTAGACCGTGCTAAAGTCGATGTTATCGCTAAGTTGCCTCCACCTTCAACCGTGAAGGGTGTGAGAAGTTTCCTTGGTCATGCGGGCTTCTACCGACGATTCATCAAAGATTTTTCTCAAATCGCTCGCCCGATGACCCACCTCTTGGAAAAAGATACTCCTTTTATCTTTTCCAAAGAGTGTCTTGAAGCCTTCAACTCGCTTAAGGATAAGCTAACTAACACACCAGTCTTGGTTACCCCTAATTGGGAGCTGCCCTTTGAGTTGATGTGCGATGCTAGTGATTTTGCTATTGGAGCGGTTCTGGGACAAAGAGTGAATAAACACTTCCAACCAATCCATTACGCTAGCAAGACAATGACTGGGGCTCAATTGCATTACACGACAACCGAAAAAGAGCTTTTAGCTGTTGTCTATGCCTTTGAAAAGTTCCGCCCCTATCTTGTCCTTTCCACGACAATCGTTTACACCGATCATTCCGCGTTGAAGTACTTGTTGACAAAGCAAGATTCCAAACCAAGACTTCTTCGCTGGGTTTTGCTACTCCAAGAATTTAAAATCGAAATTCGCGATAAAAAAGGAGCTGAAAACCTAGCCGCGGATCATCTCAGTAGACTTGAGGATCCTTACCAGGGGGATCATCCGAACAAAGAAATCAATGATTCTTTTCCCCTGGAGACCTTAATGTCTATCAACTCGACTGCTGATGAAACCCCGTGGTTTGCGGATATTGCAAACTACTTGGCGGGTGGAATTCTCGTTGACGGGTTAACATCCCAGAAGAAGAAGAAGTTCTTTAACGACATTAAGACTTACTTTTGGAATGACCCGTATCTATTCAAACAATGTGCTGACTTGATTATTCGCCGATGTGTGGATGGACCGGCAGCTTTGGAAATCCTGGATGCTTGCCACAAAGGACCCACCGGTGGTCACTTTGGTCCCAACTACACCGCCAAAAAAGTGTTTGATTCGGGATTTTATTGGCCCACCATCTATCGTGATGCTCACGAGCTGGTTAAACGATGTGATGCTTGCCAAAGACAAGGCAAGATCACACATAAAGACGAGATGCCTCAAAATTTCATACAAGAATGTGAAATCTTTGATGTTTGGGGTATCGACTTTATGGGGCCATTCCCTTCATCTAAAGGAAACAAATACATCCTTGTAGCCGTTGACTACGTCTCCAAATGGGTTGAAGCCAAAGCTTTACCCACTAACGACGCAAGGGTGGTTTGTAACTTTTTGAAATCGTTGTTCGCTCGATTCGGCGTTCCTCGTGCTATTATCAGTGACCGCGGGACTCATTTTTGCAACGATCAATTTGCAAGAGTCATGGCTAAGTATGGTGTCAATCACCGTCTTTCCACCGCCTATCATCCCCAAACCAATGAGCAAGCCGAGATATCCAACCGTAGATTGAAGCGAATTTTGGAGCGTACTGTGGGAGAGCATCGTGCCGCGTGGGCCGATAAGTTAGATGATGCTCTGTGGGCTTTCCGTACTGCTTATAAGACCCCGATCGGATGTACACCTTATCGTCTTGTGTACGGGAAAGCATGCCACCTTCCCATCGAGCTGGAACATAAGGCGCACTGGGCCTTGAAGTGGGCTAACTTCGACATCAACAAAGCCGGTGATCATCGCAAGACTCAACTCAACAAGCTCAACGAACTGAGGAATGAAGCTTATGAGAACTCGCTGATCTACAAAGAGAAGACGAAGATCCTTCATGACGCAAAAATCAAGAACCAAGAGTTCCACGTTGGTGATCAAGTCTTACTTTTTAACTCTCGGTTGAAGATCTTCTCTGGCAAGTTGAAGAGCCGCTGGTCTGGTCCATTCACCGTCGCCAACATCTTTCCATATGGGACCATAGAGCTTTCTCAGCCTAATGGGCCCAATTTCAAAGTGAATGGCCAGCGTCTGAAGCTGTACTTTGGTGAGGACATCTCTCAGGAGATGATTCCATCCCTCACCACGTTCCCCATGAACTAATTTTGGGTCGAGTCAGGCTCGTGACTCGGTTATCAAAAACAAGCGCTCCTCGGGAGGCAACCCGAGTATCTATCCTTTTATGTTTTAACCTCCTAAGTGTAGGGGGACCTGTATAGGTGTTTGTTTTTGTGTGGTGATGTGATTACAGGGATGAATGCACTCTTGGAACCTGTGAAGAACCGTGCTCCCGTGTTATCCGAAATCCGGTTCTATCTCTCAACTATCGTGATTCAATTTTCTTCATACTCACATTTGAAATTGATCACTTTAGTCGTCTCTTCCTTAACTCGAGTTAACCAACGTGCACAATGTCCTAAGTGTAGGGGAAACTTTTCCCACATGCTTAAACATTGAGGACAATGTTTATCTTAAGTGTAGGGGGACTTCTATCGAAGTTTTAAGTGCACTTTTCCATGAAAATGCCTTCATTTAACCGGAAAATCATCTTTTTCAACATTTTTCAAATTTTTAATTAACTTTGGCCATATAGTCGTAATTTTTAAATTTTTATCGTTGCTTTCATATGTATATATCACACAATAAAGTCAAAAATATTAATAAAGTGGTGTAGCTAGTTTAGAAGTCTTTGACATATTAGGCCCGTTGCGATTATTTTGACTCAACCCGAATAGACTTATTTAAGTTTGTTCTAGCTAGTATCCTTAACCATGTAGACCATTATTGGTTTATTAGGCTAAGCATCCACGAGTCTCATTACTTGAGATTTTAAATTGTGGAGAACGAGAAATGATAGAGTCAATTATAAGTCGCTATTCTTGCGCAAGCTCACTTGGTGTAATTATTTGCCTATTCTCCCATCACTTGCTATTAATTTATCTGCAATAAGTAAGGTCGTACGATTTGAAAGGTTACTTAGCTTCTAGCCCAAGATCGTTTAAAAGTTGCTCGATAATGATAAGAGTTCATAGCCAAGGCATAACTTATGAAGCGGGGCGCGAAGATTGGCGAGTCCGAAAAAACCCTAACAAGGCATAAGGATTCCATTTTATTGCTGAAGATCCAAAGTGATGTGAAAAGCATTATTCCAAAAATCAATATGAAGGATCAAGACTCACGACGAAAAGCAATCAACTCCCATAAAGATCATGGAGAAGTCTATCCGAAAAGACCCTAACAAGGTATGAGGATAAATAGATCCAAGTTCGAAAAGGAGGCGGATCGTTGTATCTCAAAATCCCAATTAGAGATTGAAGAAATAATCATGAAGTCGTGGTCAACCAAGTTGGAGTACCCCTCAAAAGTCTCCAAGGGAAGAAACTCTATTACGATGAGAAGACCATTATCTCAAGAACGTCTCTCAAGATATGAAGTATGAAGTACATGCCAAATATCGGCCCGAGAAAGGTCTCAAATCGCGAACCAAGTTATGCCAAGATATGAACTTTTTGATATCCCGAGAAGCAGTTTTAAGAGATTTTGTCCTTTAGCTAACTATTGATCAAATCGTCCTACTTTGCTTTCAGCCTAACTAACTATCGAAATAAGTCCAAAAATGCATCTTCATGATCATTCTAAGACAAAAATAAAATATAAGAGATACACCTAGGAATAAGGGAGTTTAAGCATTTAATTAAGCCATGTGTGTAAGTGTTTGAATTGCTAACTTATAATAACAATGATCTCGTTTTTAAGCTTAGTTTGGGGAACGTGAAACTTGAGGGTGATAAATCTTCGCAGCACCAAAGCCCTAATGTAAGTCCTTGATCTCTTTGCAAGTTATTTCCATCCTTTTGTTTACTTTAAAGTTTTAATTTCTCTTAGTACTTTCATTTTTGTTTAGTAGTATATTAATAAGGCCAAGGTTGATTGATTATGAGAAAAGTGTAAATGTGCTTTGTCACTAAGCATTGCATGAGGGCATGGCAATGGTTAAGTGTAGGGGATTTGATAGGTGTGAAAACACCCATCCTTTTACCACTTAATTCTGGCTAAAACAAGACCAAAACACGTATTTAATATCATTTGTTTGGAATTATGCGTGGTTTTTGTGTTTATTGTGTTTTCAGAGTCAACCGGATGAATATTGAAGAAAACATGGGATTGCACGGGTTTTATCGAGGAAAAAGACTCAAGACGAAGTCTATTATCCAAGAGATGCAAAAGATTTGAAGTCATTGTGCCTATTTGAAGATTTATCAAAGAATAGAGCCAAAGATGGAAGATTCATATATGTCGAAGAACTCGAGTCTATTAAACAAAAGATTATAAGACGAGTTGGAATTATTCACCGACACTTCTAAAAATCCAAAGTCGGAAACGTTTATTTAACGAAGCGTGAAGACTAAAGAAGAAAGAAGAAAAGAAGCCCAAAACCAAGCCCATTCACAAAGCCCACAAGACTTGCCTATAAATAGGAATTCACTTCACAAAAATGAGACACTTAGTTTTAGTTTTTGTAGTTTTTTTCATTCTCTCTAGTTTTAGAGAGAGAAAGTTCTAAACTTTCTCTCACTAGATTTCATCTCTTTCTCTTTCAAGATCAAACATTTGTATTATCTTTCATTAATCAAGTTCAAGTTTTTAGCTTTTAATCTTTAATCTCATTCTTCCTTTCTTTGATTTTGATCGATTTTGGTACAAATCTCGTATGATCCGTGTTGTTCATCAATGATTTTGTGCTTAAAAAGTTAATCTTTTTTATGTTTCCTTAAGTCTATACACGAATAAGCTTTAAGATCCTTGTTCTTATTGGCTTATTTGTTAGTTTTGCTTATTTACTTTTTAAAGTTTTTATGAAAAGTTCATCTTTTTATTGATTTGATTTAAAAGTTGTTTATTTGAAGCTTAGATAAAGTGTTCTTAGTGCTTATTTGATCAGCTTATTATATTGGATTCGAGCTTGTTCGGGAGTTAGCTTATTCCATAAGCTTATTTCCCTTGCTTTTGTCTCGGATTAGCATAGTTTTCGGAAAGGGAGAAGCCCTTTTCCGACCTGATATTCCGACCAAACACCCCCTTTATTCCGATCCTTAGATCGGAAAAGGGTTTAGTGCATTTCGATGGTGAGTAGTTTCTCCATATTCCGATTAGACTAAGCTTTTGGGTATTCCGATCTGCATGTTTTTAGACATTCCGATCAGTATTCATCTCCTTACATTCCGATTGCATCATTTCATGTTATTCCGATCTGAACCCTTATCCCTAGTATTCCGATTGTGCACGTTTAGAAAAATTCCGATTTGGTTCACTTGTTCAACATTCCGATCACCTGCTTTTTGAATATTCCGATTAGCATTATTTTGTGTTATTCCGATTGGTCATTTTGCCCATATTCCGATTAGACCATTTTTGATCATTCCGATTGGAATTGTTGTCAGCATTCCGATTACCCTATTTTGTGATATTCCGATCTAGCCTATTTTGCTTTACTCCGATCTTACTTTCTTTTAGTACTTGTCAATTAAGTTTATATTTTTACAAAGTTTTCCAAGTGTTAGTTTTTATTGAATGTCCATCTATTTTTCTAGTATAATCTTTAAGTTTTCAAACTTTTATTTTTAAGCTCGTCTTTTAGTTTAATCTTTTAAAGCTTTAAGTTTACTCTTCGACACTTAATTAATTGTTATTAGTTTAAAATAGATAAACAAACCAACATCTTTTTATTAACCAAGAACAAATCATTCCACTTAGAGCCGAGATCAATTCGAGGAGATACCGAGAATAAATTGAACCCATAGCAAAAATCATTGTATCACTTTTTCAAAATTTCTTTTCACAGATCTCTTAGGCATCTCAAAAGAAGGTTGTGTGTTAAATTAGAGCTTATGGCATTGGCTTATTGCTTAATGGGCTTACTAGCCCAATAAGAATAAGCTGTTGACATTTTAAGCTGTGATAAGCTTAAAAATAGCTTTTGGGCCTTCAAACTTTTGTGTTTAGAATTAAATTTTGAGTCGGATAGGGCTTTTTCAGGTCATTTGGGCCAAGTTTGAGTTTTTGGGCCAAAAATCCCATTAGTTTGGACTGATTTCTATTTTAGCCCATTTGGGGGGCCCATTAGGGGTATTTTGGTAATTTCACTTTCACTTTCTGTTTATTTAGGTTAAAAAAACTAGTTTTCAAGTTTTTAGAATTTTTTTATAATTTTTGGATTTTTAATATTATTTTATTATTAAATTTCAAATTTCATATTTGTGCACTTTTTATATTTTTCTTAGGTTTAATACATTAAAATAGGATTTTTGCAACTCTTAGATTAATTTTATCTTCATTTGTTTAATTTCTAGAATTATTTTAAGTTTTTAATAGTTTTTAATAGTTTTTAATTAGCTTAAAAATTTATAAAAATAGTTTTTAGTCTTATTTGGTGATTTTAGAGGTTTATAAAGTGAAAAATCTCTCTTTGGGCTTTTTAATAATTATTTTTATTTTCAGGGCTTTAATTAGCATTTAAAAATTAATATTTAATTAATTAAAAGGTTTGAAAAAGTTTTGATCATTTTTAAACTCTTAGTTTATTTATTTTGATTTTTGGCAATTTTTTAAGAATTTTTAGAATTAATTTTTATTTTAGCTCTTTTTACGGTTTTAATTTTAGTCGTCGTAGTAATAATTTTCACGTCTTTGTCATTCTATTTTCTCATCCCCTTCTTTCAAATATTAATCTCAAACCAATTACGAATTATTCACACACACATACCTCGTTAGGAAACGAACTTAATTGGGTCATTAACACTTGATTTTCCTAAATCATTTGTTTAATACTTTCTGCTTTTACGCCTTTTTCCTAAGAGGTCGTATTTTACCACAACCACTTCTACCTTCTTCATCAACTCAGTGTTAAGATTTGTCACCACCATGGCTAACATTTCATGGCCACTTCCCAATCTGGACAGGCATTTGCTGCTGTATTATCTTATCCCTTTTTGTACATTACTTCATAGTCATAGCCCATAAGCTTTGGCAACCATTTCATCTGTGCTGGAGTAGTGATCCTTTGGTCCAATAAGTATTTCAAACTATAGTGATCTGTTTTGATGATAAAGTGTCTGTCTAAAAGATATCCTCTCCACCTTTCCAAAGCCATTAACACAGCTAGAAATTCCTTTTCATAAGTGGATAAGGCCTGATGTCTTTGAGAAAGGGTCTTGCTGAGATAGGAAATGGGATGACCATCCTGTTGCAAAACTGCTCCCAGTCCTACTCCTGATGCATCTGTTTCAATCACAAAAGGCTTGTTGAAATCTGGTAAGGCAAGTACTGGTGCTTGAAGCATGGCTTTCTTCAAGGTTTCAAAAGAATGTTGTGCTTCAGTGGACCACTTAAAGGCATTCTTTTTGAGTAATTGGGTTAATGGTCTGCTCACATTGGCAAAACCTTGAATGAATCTCCTATAGTAACCAGTGAGACCCAAAAATCCTCTTAGTTGCTTGAGATTACTAGGGACTGGCCAGTTTTGCATTGCCTGGACCTTATTTGGTTCAGTAGACACCCCCTCAGCTGATATTACATGGCCCAAGTACTCCACATGGGTTATCCCAAACACACACTTAGTTATCTTAGCATACAATTTATGACTCCTCATTGTATCTAGCACCAACTGTAAGTGCCTCACATGTTCTTCCTATGTCTGACTATAGACTAAGATATCATCAAAGAATACTAGAGTAAACTTCCTTAAGTATTCTTTGAAAACCTGGTTCATCAAAGCTTGGAATGTAGAGGGTGCATTGGTAAGGCTAAAAGGCATTACCAAGAACTCATAGTGTCCTTCATGAGTTTTGAATGCTGTCTTTGCCACATCTGCTTCACTCATACGAATTTGGTGATACTGATAGGTGTGTAAACACCCATCCTTTTACCACTTAATTCGGGCTAAAACGAGACCAAAACACGTATTTAATATCATTTGTTTGGAATTATGCGTGGTTTTTGTGTTTATTGTGTTTTCAGAGCCAACCGGATGAATATTGAAGAAAACATGGGATTGCACGGGTTTTACTGAAGAAAAAGACTCAAGATAAAGTCTATTGTCCAAGAGATGCATAAGATTTGAAGTCACTGGGTCTATTCGAAGATTTATCGAAGAAAAGGACCAAAGATGGAAGATTTATATAAGTCGAAGAAACTTAAGTCTATTAAACGAAGAAATTAAAAGACGAGTTGAATTTAATCGACGACAAATCCCGAATCAGAATCGAAAACGGAAACTTTTCTGAAAAGACGAAAAGACAAGAAGAACGGGAGAAAGCCCACTCACCAACCAAAGGACAAGCCTATAAAAGGAGCCCTTCACACATTTTAGAAAGCTAGCCTGGAGTTTTCTCTCCTCCCTTTTTTTCTCCTTTCTTGTTCGTCCCATCACAATCACCACTAGGGTTATTGATGATTTTAATCTTTGTTCTTCCAATCTTGTTGTTTTAATCTTTGTTTAATCTTGTCAAAACATTAATCATTCAATACTAAGTTCTTGTTTAATCTTTCAATTTTATCTTGTTCATCATCATCTTTATCTTCAAGTTTTTAAGTTTTTATTTTCTTGATTTGATCTTCAAAAGTTGTTGGGATTTGTGTTTTTGTTGATGGAATTAGTAGTTTATGATTAGTAGATGCTTTGTGATTGATTTATTTTAGTTTTTGGTGAAAAACTTGGTGATTTTTGGATTAAAAATAGTTTCCTTGTTCTTCGGGTATTCTTACTGTATCTGGGTTTTCCAGAAGTTCCGAATCAGTGAATAGTAACTTCCGAATGAGTTGTGTTTTCAAAAGTTCCGAGTCAGTTAAAAGTTCCGAATGAGTTTACCTTTAAAAAGTTCCGAACCAGTTTAAAACTTCCGAACCAAACAAAAGTTCCGAACGAAGCAGAAAGTTCCGAACCGATTTTTAGACTTCCGAACCAATCACTTCCGAACCAGTAAGTTCCGCATCAGTGAACAGTGACTTCCGAATCATTAAGTTCCGAATCAAGGGGCTTCATTCGGAAGTCCAAAACTTCCGAATCAGCAAGTTCCGGATGAGTGTAAAACTTCCGAATCAGAAACTTCCGAATGAGTTCCCAAACTTCCGGATGAATGGAAGTTCCGAATGAAGGATAAGTTCCGGATGAGTAAAAGTTCCGAATCAAGGGTAAAAGTTCCGAATCAATTTTCTTGTAGTGTTACTGTTTGTCTGTTTACTGTTTCTTTATGTTTATTTCACAATTTATATTTTAGCTGTAATTTGAACTTTAATTTCAATCTTAATTTTAATCTTAAGTTTAATACAAGTCTTTGTTAATTATAATTAAAGTAATTGTCTTTGGTTTAAATTTTCATTTCCACTTATTATTAGACTAGAAAACCAAACCCTTTTATTTAGTAACCAAGAACAATCATTCCACTTAAGACCAAGATCAATTCGAGAGGATTCCGAGAAATTAGAACCTAGCAAAAACCGTGTATCAAATGGCGCCGCTGCCGGCTCTTCTCGTTAAGATCAAAAGTTTTTTGTGAGAACTTGGATTTTGGGATCCGTTCCCCGTGAACGTTCTTTTTCATCAAAAATTTTCAAAAACAACTAAAAAATATAAAATTTTCAAAAATACAAAAAATTAAAAAACATAAAAACCAAAAATATTTGTGCTTTGCTTTTCTTTGTTCGTTCTTTTGCAGGTGTATGCGCACTCGATCCACGTCATATCAAGAGTCCGAGCCTCTCGATCACTTAGACATGGCCGGTGTACCACCTCCAAACAATAATAACAACAACAACATGAATAATAACAACAACAATGAGCCCCTTCCGGATAATCGCCCAATGATTGAATTGCTGCAAGCTCATGTCGATGGCAACACGGATCCAATCGTCATACCTCCAATTGCCGCCAACAATTTCGAGCTTAAATCAGGCTTTATCCAGATGGTCTCCGCTCAACCATTCTTGGGACGAACCATTGATGATCCACATGACCACATCAAGAGATTTCTACAACTCACCAACACGGTCAAGTTCAATGGCGTTCCACAAGAGGTTATAAGGTTACAACTTTTTCCCTTTTCTTTAGAGGGACAAGCCCGGCATTGGCTTGCTAAGGAACCGCCACAGAGTATTCTCTCGTGGACGGATTTGGAAACAAAGTTTATCAACTACTTTTTTCCACCCTCTCGTACTACCGCTTTGCGGAATGAGATCATAAATTTTGAACAAAAGTACGATGAGTCATTCAGTGAATCTTGGGATCGCTTTAAAGATCTTTTAAGAAAATGCCCACAACATGGTTTTACCAAAGTACATCAAATCAATACTTTTTACAATGGTTTAAGCATGAGTGACCAAGATTCACTGAACAGTGCCTCGGGGGGTAATCTATTGGCTAAGACTTCCAATGCTGCTTGGGACATCATTGAGAACAAATCTCGTGTGCAAACCAAGAGTGTTAGGACCAATGTTGCTAGTGCTAGCACTAGTGACAGCGACAAGCGATTAGACAAAATCACTACGCTTCTTGAATCGCTTGTCACCCACACCGTCAGCAACAACAACAGCAACAACGCCAAAAACGCTCAAGTGAACGCTGTCAGCCAACCTTGTGAGATATGCGGTGGTCCTCACTCTTACACAACTTGTACCGCCACCCAAGATTACCCTGCTGAGAATGTGAATGCGGCATATGGCACCTATCCTCAACCTGCTTATCAAGCTAGACCTCAAGGTGACCGTAACTTGCTTAGCTATCGATCAAACAACTATCTTTCACCACCTGGTTTCCCTCCTACCAACCAAAACCAACAACAAAACCCTAACCGCCCTCCTCAACAACAACAACAACCTCGACAACCATACATCCCACCTCACAAGCAACAACAACCACCTCAACGTAACAATCAAGTCTATCCTCAACCTGCTTACCAACCACCTGCATACAATGCTCCTCCTAACCAAGCCACCACTGCATTACACCAAGAGGTTGCAACCTACATGAGGACCAATGATGTGATTGTGGGAAATCTCCAAGAGGAAGTGCGCAATTTGAAGGCAGACTTGGTCAAGCAAGGAAATGATTTGAGAGCTGACATGAGAAACACGTTGGATAGCCAAACTAATGATCTGAGGAACATGATGGCTAGTTTCTTCCAAAGTAATCAACCCTCTTCTTCGGGTACTCTTCCGAGTAACACCGTTGCGAACCCAAGAGGGGAGATGAAAGCAATCACTACTCGAAGAGGTAAAGGTACAAAGGAACCCGAGCTTCCTATTCCTCCACCGGTGGTTGTGACTAGGAAGAACGAGTCGCCTGCTCCTATTCCTCATCCTTCTCCCTCCCCAATTTCTCCACCTCTTCCTTCTACCCCTCCTCCACCCGTGGTTGTGAGTGATCCTATTCCCCTAAAGCCTTCCTCTTCTTCCAATATACCTTATCCTTCAAGGTTGAGGAAAGAGAAGCAAAAGAGCAAGGATGATATTCAGGTTTCGAATTTCCTTAAAATGTTCAAACAACTGAATTTCAATATCTCCTTCGCTGAGGCTCTCGCTCACATGCCCAAGTATGCAAAAATGTTTAAAGATCTTCTGAGCGACAAGGAAAAGCTCCTCGATATTGCCAACACCCAACTTAATGAGAACTGCTCCGCAGTGCTCTTAAGGAAATTGCCAACCAAGCTTGGTGATCCGGGTCGTTTTCTTATCCCTTGCAATTTCCCGGGAGTAGAGAATTGCATGGCCCTAGCCGATCTAGGTGACAGTATTAATCTCATGCCTCTAAGTGTTTGGAAGCAATTATCTCTCCCAGAGCTAGTCCCCACCAAAATGACTTTGGAGTTAGCTAACCGTACGGTTGCTTATCCAGTGGGGATAGCCGAAGACGTCATTGTAGGAGTCGACAAATTCACCTTCCCTACTGATTTTGTTGTCGTCGACTACGAGATGGACCCCCGTGTACCACTGATTGTTGGTCGTCCATTCCTTAGGACCGGTCGCACTCTCATTGATGTTGAAGCCGGTGAGCCTATCATGAGAGTGGGTCACGATAAAGTAGTCTTCAACATGGGAAAATTGTCTAAACAGCCTTATTCATATGAGAGCGTTAATTGTATTGACGTTCTTGATGAGGCTTGTGAAGAACACTTTAATGATGCTTGAAAAAGTATTCCTACCTCTCTTCCCACTGTTGAGACCGTGTCCTCCATTGATTCATCGTTGTCTCTATTTGGAGATGGTGATTTATTCTGGAACAATCTTGAAGATACCATGGGAGATGCGAATTTAGCTACTAATGATTCTCCTATCGTTGGGGATGAAGACATGAATTTCTTTGACAATCTTCTCACCGAAGACAATCCTTCGCCTCCATCTCCCACGGTCATTGCTATCGATACTCCGACTTTGAAAACGCCTCCCGTCGAAAATCCTCCGGATTTGGAACTTAAGGAGTTGCCGCCTCATCTCGAGTACGTGTTCCTTGATGACAACATGAAGTCGCCCGTCATTATTGCAAAGGATTTGAAAGATGCAGAGAAGACCCGCCTCGTTGCCGTGCTGAAAGCTCATAAGAAGGCTATTGCTTGGAAGATTTCAGATATTCGTGGAATTGATCCTCACTTCTGCACACACAAAATTCTCATGGAGGACGACTTCAAGCCCACTATTCAAAGCCAACGAAGGGTGAATCCAAAAATACATGAAGTCATCAAAACAGAGGTTATCAAACTTCTTGATGCGGGTATGATTTACCCTATTTCGGATTCCCCATGGGTTAGTCCAATCCATTGTGTGCCCAAGAAGGGCGGAATAACCGTTGTTCCCAATGAACACAACGAGTTGATTCCCACTCGTCTCGTTACTGGGTGGAGAGTTTGTATAGACTACCGCAAACTCAATGATGCCACGAGAAAGGATCATTTCCCTCTACCTTTTATGGACCAAATGCTCGAACGTTTAGCCGGGAATGAATATTACTGCTTTCTCGATGGTTTCTCGGGTTATTTTCAAATACCCATCGATCCCCAAGATCAAGAGAAGACTACATTCACTTGTCCCTATGGCACTTTTGCTTACAAAAGAATGCCTTTTGGCTTATTTAATGCGCCCGGGACTTTCCAAAGGTGCATGTTAGCTATCTTCCATGACATGGTTGAACAAACCATGGAAGTCTTCATGGATGATTTCTCGGTCTTCGGGGATTCGTTCTCTTCTTGCCTTGCCAATTTAGAACGTATGCTCAAGCGGTGCGAAGACACTCGCCTTGTTCTGAATTGGGAAAAATGCCATTTTATGGTAAAAGAAGGCGTCGTGCTTGGACATAAGATCTCGAAAGCCGGTCTTGAAGTTGACCGTGCTAAAGTCGATGTTATCGCAAAGTTGCCTCCACCTTCAACCGTGAAGGGTGTGAGAAGTTTCCTGGGTCATGCGGGCTTTTACCGTCGATTCATCAAAGATTTTTCTCAAATCGCTCGCCCGATGACCCACCTCTTGGAAAAAGATACTCCTTTTATCTTCTCCAAAGAGTGTCTTGAAGCCTTCAACTCGCTTAAGGATAAGCTAACTAAGGCAACCGTCTTGGTTACCCCTAATTGGGAGCTACCCTTTGAGTTGATGTGCGATGCTAGTGATTTTGCTATTGGAGCGGTTCTTGGACAAAGAGTGAACAAACACTTCCAACCGATCCATTACGCTAGCAAGACAATGACAGGGGCACAATTGCATTATACGACAACCGAAAAAGAGCTTTTAGCTGTTGTCTATGCTTTTGAAAAATTCCGCCCCTATCTTGTCCTTTCTACCACCATTGTGTACACCGATCATTCCGCGCTGAAGTACTTGTTGACAAAGCAAGATTCCAAACCAAGACTTCTTCGCTGGGTTTTGCTGTTCCAGGAATTTAAAATCGAAATCCGCGATAAAAAAGGAGGAGAAAACCTAGCCGCGGACCATCTTAGCAGACTTGAGGATCCTTACCAAGGGGATCATCCGACCAAAGAAATCAATGATTTTTTCCCTTGGAGACCTTAATGTCTATAAACTCGAAGCCGAATGAAACCCCGTGGTTTGCGGACTTTGCAAACTACTTGGCGGGTGGAATTCTCAAGGAAGGGTTGACGTCCCAACAAAAGAAAAAGTTCTTCACCGACATCAAGACTTACTTTTGGGACGACCCTTACCTATTCAAACAATGTGCCGACCTGATTATTCGCCGATGTGTTGATGGACCGGCAGCGTCTGAAATCCTTAATGCTTGCCACAAAGGACCCACCGGTGGTCACTTTGGTCCCAACTACACTGCTAAAAAAGTGTTTGATTCCAGATTTTATTGGCCCTCCATATACCGTGACGCTCACGATATGGTTAAACGATGTGATGTTTGCCAAAAGCAAAGCAAAATCACACATAAAGACGAGATGCCTCAGAATTTCATTCAAGAGTGTGAAATCTTTGATGTTTGGGGTATCGACTTTATGGGGCCATTCCCTTCTTCTAAAGGAAACAAATACATCCTTGTAGCCGTTGACTACGTCTCCAAATGGGTTGAAGCCAAAGCTTTGCCTACTAATGACGCAAGGGTGGTTTGTAACTTTTTGAAAGCTCTTTTCGCTAGATTCGGTGTGCCTCGCGCCATTATTAGTGATCGTGGGACTCATTTCTGCAATGACCAATTTGCTAGAGTCATGGCTAAGTACGGTGTAAATCATCGTCTTTCCACAGCCTACCACCCACAAACTAATGGGCAGGCTGAAATATCCAACCGAGGGCTGAAGCGAATTCTTGAAAGAACCGTGGGAGAGCATCGTGCCTCATGGGCTGATAAACTTGATGATGCTTTGTGGGCTTTCCGTACTGCTTACAAGACCCCGATCGGCTGTACGCCTTATCGTCTTGTGTACGGGAAAGCGTGCCACCTCCCCATTGAGTTGGAGCACAAGGCTTATTGGGCCTTGAAGTGGGCTAATTTTGATATAAACAAAGCCGGTGACCTACGCAAGATCCAACTCAATGAGCTCAATGAACTCCGTAATGAGGCTTATGAAAATTCTTTGATCTATAAGGAAAGAACTAAGCTCATTCACGACTCTAAGATCAAAAACCGAGAGTTCCATGTTGGAGACAAAGTCTTACTTTTTAACTCTCGGTTGAAAATCTTCTCGGGAAAGCTCAAATCTCGTTGGTCCGGCCCATTCACCATTGCCCAAATTTTTCCATATGGTACTCTCGAGCTCGCTCAACCTGATGGACCAAATTTTAAGGTGAATGGCCAACGAGTGAAGTTGTACTTTGGTGAGGACACCTCTAAAGAGGTGATTCCATCCCTCACCACGTTCCCCATGAACTAATTTTGGGTCGAGTCAGGCTCGTGACTCGGTTATCAAAAACAAGCGCTCCTCGGGAGGCAGCCCGAGTATCTATCCTTTCATGTTTTAATCCCCTAAGTGTAGGGGGGGCTTCTAGATGTGTTTGTCTTTGTGTGGTGTGATTACAGGGATAAGTGCACTCTTGGAATCTTTGAAGAACCGTGCTCCCGCGTTATCCAAAATCCAGTTCTATCTCTCAACTATCGTGATTCAATTTTCTTCATACTCACATTTGAAATTGATCACTTTAGTCGTCTCTTCCTTAACTTGAGTTAACCAACGTGCACAATGTCATAAGTGTAGGGGAAACTTTTCCCACATGCTTAAACATTGAGGACAATGTTTATCTTAAGTGTAGGGGGGACTTCTATCGAAGTTTTAAGTGGACTTTTCCATGAAAATGCCTTCAATTAACCGGAAAATCATATTTTTCAACATTTTTCAAATTTTTTATTAACTTTGGCCATTTAGTTGTAATTTTTAAATTTTTATCGTTGCTTTCATATGCATATATCCCGCAATAAAGTCAAATTTTAATAAAGTGGCGTAGCTAGTTTAGAAGTCTTTGATATATTAGGCCCGTTGCGTTTATTTTGACTCAACCCGAATAGACTTATCCAAGTTTATTCTAGCTAGTATCCTTAACCATGTAGACCTTAATTGGTTTATTAGGCTAAGTATCCACGAGTCTCATTACTTGAGATTTTAAATTGTGGAGGACGAGAAATGATAGAGTCAATTATAAGTCGGTATTCTTGCGCAAGCTCACTTGGTGTAATTATTTGCCTATTCTCCCATCACTTGCTAATAATTTATCTGCAATAAGTAAGGTCGTACGATTTGAAAAGTTACTTAGCTTCTAGCCCAAGATCGTTCAAAAGTTGCTCGGTAATGATAAGAGTTCATAGCCAAGGCATAACTTATGAAGCGGGGCGCGAAGATTGGCGAGTCCGAAAAGGCCCTAACAAGGCATGAGGATTCAATTTTATTGCTGAAGATCCAAAGTGATGTGAAAAGCATTATTCCTAAAATCAATATGAAGGATCAAGACTCACGACGAAAAGCAATCAACTCCCATAAAGATCATGGAGAAGTCTATCCGAAAAGACCCTAACAAGGTATGAGGATAAATAGATCCAAGTCCGAAAAGGAGGCGGATCATTGTATCTCAAAATCCCAATTAGAGATTGAAGAAATAATCATGAAGTCGTGGTCAACAAAGTTGGAGTACCCCTCAAAAGTCTCCAAGTGAAGAAACTCTATTATGATGAGAAGACCATTATCTCAAGAACGTCTCTCGAAGGTATGAAGTATGAAGTACATGCCAAATATCGGCCCGAGAAAGGTCTCAAATCGTGAACCAAGTTATGCCAAGATATGAACTTTTTGATATCCCGAGAAGCAGTTTTAAGAGATTTTGTCCTTTAGCTAACTATTGATCAAATCGTCCTACTTTGCTTTCAGCCCTAATAAACTATCGAAATAAGTCCAAAAATGCATCTTCATGATCATTCTAAGACAAAAATAAAATATAAGAGATACACTTAGGAATAAGGGAGTTTAAGAATTTAATTAAGCCATGTGTGTAAGTGTTTGAATTGCTAACTTATAACAACAATGATCTCGTTTTCAAGCTTAGTTTGGGGAACGTGAAACTTGAGGGTGATAAATCTTCGCAGCACCAAAGCCCTAATGTAAGTCATCGATTTCTTTGCAAGTTATTTCCATGTAGCTATTTTCAAGTGAAGATGGTTTTCTATCCGTTTGCTACCTTTGAAGTTTTATTTCTTTAATTTTTGTTTAGTAGAATTTAAATAAGCCCAAGGTTGATTAATTATGAGAAAAGTGTAAGCTTGCTTTATCACTAAGCATTGCATGAGGGCATGGCAATGGTTAAGTGTAGGGGATTTGATAGGTGTGTAAACACCCATCCTTTTACCACTTAATTCGGGCTAAAACGAGACCAAAACACGTATTTAATATCATTTGTTTGGAATTATGCGTGGTTTTTGTGTTTATTGTGTTTTCAGAGCCAACCGGATGAATATTGAAGAAAACATGGGATTGCACGGGTTTTACTGAAGAAAAAGACTCAAGATAAAGTCTATTGTCCAAGAGATGCATAAGATTTGAAGTCACTGGGTCTATTCGAAGATTTATCGAAGAAAAGGACCAAAGATGGAAGATTTATATAAGTCGAAGAAACTTAAGTCTATTAAACGAAGAAATTAAAAGACGAGTTGAATTTAATCAACGACAAATCCCGAATCAGAATCGAAAACGGAAACTTTTCTGAAAAGACGAAAAGACAAGAAGAATGGGAGAAAGCCCACTCACCAACCAAAGGACAAGCCTATAAAAGGAGCCCTTCACACATTTTAGAAAGCTAGCCTGGAGTTTTCTCTCCTCCCTTTTTTTCTCCTTTCTTGTTCGTCCCATCACAATCACCACTAGGGTGATTGATGATTTTAATCTTTGTTATTCCAATCTTGTTGTTTTAATCTTTGTTTAATCTTGTCAAAACATTAATCATTCAATACTAAGTTCTTGTTTAATCTTTCAATTTTATCTTGTTCATCATCATCTTTATCTTCAAGTTTTTAAGTTTTTATTTTCTTGATTTGATCTTCAAAAGTTGTTGGGATTTGTGTTTTTGTTGATGGGATTAGTAGTTTATGATTAGTAGATGCTTTGTGATTGATTTATTTTAGTTTTTGGTGAAAAACTTGGTGATTTTTGGATTAAAAATAGTTTCCTTGTTCTTCGGGTATTCTTACTGTATCTGGGTTTTCCAGAAGTTCCGAATCAGTGAATAGTAACTTCCGAATGAGTTGTGTTTTCAAAAGTTCCGAGTCAGTTAAAAGTTCCGAATGAGTTTACCTTTAAAAAGTTCCGAACCAGTTTAAAACTTCCGAACCAAACAAAAGTTCCGAACGAAGCAGAAAGTTCCGAACCGATTTTTAGACTTCCGAACCAATCACTTCCGAACCAATAAGTTCCGCATCAGTGAACAGTGACTTCCGAATCATTAAGTTCCGAATCAAGGGGCTTCATTCGGAAGTCCAAAACTTCCGAATCAGCAAGTTCCGGATGAGTGTAAAACTTCCGAATCAGAAACTTCCGAATGAGTTCCCAAACTTCCGGATGAATGGAAGTTCCGAATGAAGGATAAGTTCCGGATGAGTAAAAGTTCCGAATCAAGGGTAAAAGTTCCGAATCAATTTTCTTGTAGTGTTACTGTTTGTCTGTTTACTGTTTCTTTATGTTTATTTCACAATTTATATTTTAGCTGTAATTTGAACTTTAATTTCAATCTTAATTTTAATCTTAAGTTTAATACAAGTCTTTGTTAATTATAATTAAAGTAATTGTCTTTGGTTTAAATTTTCATTTCCACTTATTATTAGACTAGAAAACCAAACCCTTTTATTTAGTAACCAAGAACAATCATTCCACTTAAGACCAAGATCAATTCGAGAGGATTCCGAGAAATTAGAACCTAGCAAAAACCGTGTATCAGATACCCTGATCTAAGATCCAACTTTGAAAAAATGGCAGCTCCATGTAGTTCATCAATCAACTCTTCTATAATTGGAATTGGAAACTTGTCTTTCACTGTGTACTTGTTCAATTGCCTATAGTAAACACACATTCTCCATGTATTGTCTTTTTTTTACCATAACTATTGGAGATGCAAAAGGACTATTACTATGATTGATTACTCCTGCTTCCAATAATTCCTTCACCATAACTTCAATGGCATCCTTCTGAGTAGGAGGATGCATGTAAGGTCGTACACCTTCCACCAATGGAATTGTATGATCACAAGTTCTTTGGGGAGGCAGTTCTTTAGGTATGGAAAAGACATCAGAATAGCTATCAAGTAATTTTTGTAATTCCTGTTGTACAAATTGTGGTTGTTCCTGCATACTCATTAGCTGTAATCCAGTGTTTGGGAAAACACTATACATCAATAATTCAGCATGTGCCTTCCCTATCACTTCTTTTTGTTGATGTTTGCCCTCCATCCACTGTAAAGTAGGCTTAGGAGCTCCCCTCAAAACCATTCTTCTTTTATTATACATGAATTCCATTCTTAGTTGACTAAAATTGCACTTGATGTCACCCAAAGCAGCTAACCATTGTATTCCCAATACCATTTCACAAGCCCCTAAGAGTAAAACCATCATATCTGCCTTAAATTGCTCTCCTTGCAACAACCACTTAAACCCTTTACAAGCTTTGGTACTAATCAACTCTTTTTCCTCCCCCCACAATGATTGTCAATGGGCAAGTGTCCTGCATCTGGCAACCAATCCTTTTAGCCACACTATCATCCAGGAAATTGTGAGTAGAACCACAATCAACCAAGATATGCAAATCATGTTTTCCTACTTTTCCAGTCACCCTCATGGTTTGATAAGTGTTTGACCCATTCAGTGCATTTAAAGAGATCTGAGGCATTTCTTCTGCTTCAGGTTCCATATTCTCTGTAACCTCAAAAAATTTCTCCTCTTCCTCAGCTAATACCTCCAAAGAGTACAATTGTTCACTGCACTTATGTCCAGGTGTGTATTTCTGATCGCAATAAAAGCACAAATTATGCTCTTTTCTCTTGGAACTCTTTTTGGGTGAGTTGTTTCCTAGGGGGTCCATTGGTAGGCAAACTTGGTTTAGGTTTTTCCCCAAAACTTGGTGATGGAAGAGCCAACAAAGGGGTCTTGGAAGGATTATTGTTAACAGTATTACTTCCAAACTTAGGATTGTTTCCAAAACTAGTCCCAAACACCCTAACCTTCTTTTTCATAGCACTGAAAGTTGCTTCCTGGAAATTAGTCAACTTATAGGCTTGAGCCAATGTAGTAGGGTTAAACATCCTAATAAGTGTGTAAACACTTATCCTTTTACCACTAAAATCAAGGAAAAACAACACCTAATCATGTGTTTTATGTCGTAAAAGTCGGAATTACGCGTGGTTTTGTGTTTTTGTGTGAAATAGGTACAAATGATCAAAAGGAAAGAAAACACGAGGTTTCACGGTCAAATATTGAAGAAAAGTCCAAGAAAAAGACGAAGACAAAGTCAAAAGACCAAAAGTGTGCCAAGATCATGAAACCCGGCAAAATCGATACAATTTGAAGAAAAGACCAAAAAGCCGAAATCAAGATCGATTTTAGCGGATTAAATCTTTTTGAAGATATTCGAGCAAAGTGGGTCCCACACTTGGGTATTGGGCCTAAAAATCCCAATAACCATTTTTCTTTAATTATCAAACGGATGGAAGTGTTTAAATTTGGCCCAAGCCAAAGTTACAATTATTAAAGGGACGGACATAAATCAATGTGGGCTAAGCCCATTGCCAAGCCCAATCGGATGCAAAGGAAACAAATGAATAAAAAGTTAAATGAACTTTTCATTTGGTTTTACCTGGTCAACACAAACATACACATCTCCCCCACACGGTTATAAACGTGTAACAAATAAACTTTATTACCCAAACCATCCCACGTGTCTCATCAACTCCCCCACTCACACATTATTTAATAAACCTATTTACCCACAAACCGGTCAAACACCTCCCCATTTCACTTCACTACTTGTTTTGTTTATTTTACCACCCACCAACCCTTCTTCGATATTAACTAAGACAAATAAATTCAATCCACAAATGTTACCCAGCCCCACGTGTAATTTTCCACTCACAAAATAAAACGCATTTTTATTATTACCCAATACCCGGTCATCCCAAACCCAGTCAACCCTTATCCCACATTCACCCCAACACACGTGTTTACCACCTTTTAACCTCCCCAATAAATAAAACTTTTATTTACCCCACACCCTCATTTATCAAACGATACAACCAAGAAAACACTCTCCCATTTACTGTTTACCTTCTCCCCCACTTTTCTCTCTCACAGCCACCATTATTTTTTACATAAACCCTAATTCATTCCATCACCAAAAATCACCAACAAAAATTGGGTCTTTTACCCTTATAGGGTAATTCACACAAATCAAATTAAATCCCCCCAATTTTCGGGGAAGAACACTCATCTATGGTCCTCTTCTCTCATCCTGACGTGGCCTATCCCTTGGTTTTGATTGGTTAAATCAAATCACCACTACCAAATCCACCAATACCAATACTCCACCTCAGCCAAAACAAACACAACAAACACACCCACTACTACCTTGGCAATCCGTGCTCACAAGGATTAATCTCATCCGTTTGATCAAATAAAAAAGAGAGAGAAGATGGAAGAACGGCCAAGATTTGTTGCTTAACTTTGAAGCCACCAAGAGGGTTTCAGGGGTTTTGCCTATAAAAACCCCATTTCATGTGTAATTTAAGGAGCCTTTTCTTTATTTTAATTTTTCAGTAAAATAGATTTAGGGTTTAGATTTAATCTTGTAATTTTTTTAATTCCAGTTTTGTAATCTTTTTTATTATTAATGAAAATTTGCTTTTAATTAATCTTGTCTACTTTAATTTTCTGTCTTAATTAAATCTTTAAACTGCTTTATTTCTTTTATGTTACTGTTGGTTTAACATTCGGTTGATTAAAAATATAAAAAAAAATTAAAAAAAAAAGTAAAGGAAAATGAATTTTATTTTTCCCTACTGGAAAAATATTAAAGGATTATTGTTCTCGGTTACTGTGCATTTGTTTTGGTTCGAGTACTATTACTGCTCGAGGATCATTATTGGTTCGAGAGGTCGAGAATCAAAGACGTTTTTGTTCGTGGGTTGATTAACGGTGGTGTGAATCGGTTTTGTTAAGACGGCTCAGCGCCGCGTCTTCGGCTCAACGGATTCAACATCGGGTTTTAACTTCTTTTTTTTTTAAATTATTGTTATGTTTTAGTTTGATTAAATCTGCTTATGTTTATTTGGTTTAATGTTTAAGTAGTATTTGTTTTAAAGCTGCTGCTATAGTTTCTGTTTGGTTTTCAGAATATTTAGATCTACTTTATCTGTTAGTTTTAAAGATGTTTTTGTTAATTTAGTTTTGGTATTTAATTGTTTAGGATCTGCTTATTTTTTTTGTTAGTTTTCGTTTGGTAAGTGCTAGTTTATAGGAATCTGCTTAGGTTTCGAATTATTTTGTTGTTTTGATTCAAGTATTACTAGGACTTATAGCTTATTACTTTCTGCTTATTCGTTTGGTTAAGTTTCAGCTTATTTTGGTTTGCTTATCTAGACTTTTAAGTTTTTCTGCTTTTGGCTTATTCGGTTTGTGCATCTGCTTATTTAGTTTTGGAGTTTTATTTACTTTGTTTGAGTAGTGTCTGTTTCAGTTTTTTTGATTAGATCTTATAACTGTATTGTTTTTTTAATCTTTGTACTGTTTCTGCAATATAACTCAGACCATTTGGTCTGAGTATCTAGTTTCCATAAAGCTGTTCAAAAAAAAAAAAGTTAAAATAAAAATATAACAAAATTAAGGCCTGGGTGGGATTCAAACCCAAGACCTCTCGCATCACAAGCCATCAACCCAACCACTTGATCTAGGACTCCATTTTTGTATTGATTTGCATCATTTATTTAATATAGGTTGTTTACTACTGTCAGTTTATTGTTAAATAGTTTAAATACACATTAAGTTTATATTAATTAAAAGAGTTTTATTTAAAGATTTACTTAATTCAGTTTTTTTTATTAAATATAAAAAGGATAAAAAATATTTTAATTTTAGTTTATATAGATTTTAAATTTAGTTTTCAATTTATATAGTTTTGTTTAAAAATAGATTTAAATTAAAAGTTTTTATCTAGTCTTAATAAAATTAGATTTAAATAGTTTTTATTTAAAGTTTTTATAAAATTAAGTTTTTCATTAGTTTACATTTTTATGAAAATTAGATTTGTTTTAAATTAGTTTCAAAATAGATTTTTTTAGTTCTATTATTAAATAGTTTTAAAATTTCAAAATATACGTTTACCAAGAACAAATTAAGTTTTACGTTAATCGGTAATCAAATTCGAGTCGATCCGTGGAACGAAAATTAATTGGACTAAAAACCATAGTTTCAAATTGGCGCCGCTGCCGCTTCGCTCGTACGATTGACGATTTTTCGTGAAAACGTTTGGATTTTAGGATCCGTTCTTTTTTAACGTTACGTTTCTTGCAACAAAATCAAAAATCCAAAAAAATCAAAATCTTAAAAATACAAAAAAATTAAAAAATCACAAAAGCAATTTCTTTCCTAAGATTTGCACCAAAAAAGTTAAAAAAATTCAAAAGTAATACCTTTTTCCTAAAAGTATTACACCAAAAATATTACGTATTAGTGCTATTTTTTAGTTCAATTTCTTTCGTTTTTCTTGTGAATATATATTTTTCTAAAAAAATACAAAAAGATTTTTCTTTTACTATAATATATTACGTAGCACAATAAATTTACCTACTTTTCAAATAAGCCTTAGTTGGGATTTCATCACCTAACTATTGTAGTCGCATCCATAACGAGAAAAAGGGCAAAATAGATAAATACTAGTAAGACGTTTGAACTCGACATATACAAACTATAAGGTGGGTATAAGGCGACGCGCTATAAAAGGCCGTCTAAGGAAAAAGGTTTTTAAGTGCTTTGTGCCACCTCGTTTCCCCGCTTGCTTGTGCGTATATTGAGAGGGACGACCGATTATTGGTTTGCCGACTCAATTAGTAATTAAGTATATATTTTTGTAGATTTTTCATATTGCTCCTCGAGAGGGAAAATCCTTTTCCTCTCAAAGTCGACCGAGGTCACCTACCTCATTCCAAAGTTTTAATTGTATGCGCACTCGCGCGCATACATACATACCGATTGGTGTACCAAACTCTTCCAATTCTTCCAAAAAGAAGAAGAAGAAGAAAAAAAAAAGACCGTCATGCAAGCCGATCCCGAGAATCGAGCTTTCGACATAACGATGGCAACGGATAATCGACCAATGATTGAGATTCTACAATCTCACGTTGAAGGAAACGATGACGCGATTGTGGTGCCGACTATTGGACCTAATCATTTCGAACTTAAATCGGGTTTTATTCAAATGGTTTCCGCTACACCATTTTTAGGCCGTACTAATGATGACCCACACGCTCATATCAAACGTTTCATCCAATTAGCTAATACTGTCAAATACAATGGGGTGCCACAAAAGGCCGTTCGCCTACAACTTTTTCCTTTTTCCCTCGAGGGTCAAGCCCGGATTTGGCTTGATAAGGAACCACCCCAAAGTATTAGAACATGGATCGACTTAGAGACCAAGTTCATTAATTACTTTTTCCCACCATCACGGACCACTTCTTTAAGGAATGAAATAATCACCTTTGAGCAAAAATATGGGGAAACTTTTAGTGAGTCTTGGGATCGATTTAAAGAGCTTTTGAGAAAATGTCCACAACACGGTTTCACCAAAGTGCATCAAATAAATACGTTTTACAATGGTTTAACTCTAAATGACCAAGACTCACTTAATAGTGCCGCGGGGGGCAATATTCTTGTGAAAACCATGAACGAGGCTTGGGCCATTATTGAGAACAAGGCAAAAGTGCAAACTAAGAGTGTTCGGACTACAATAGCTAGTGCCAGTGATAATGAGGCGACTAATCAAATTAAGGAGCTTACTTCAATTGTAAAACACCTTGCTCTAAAAACCGACGCCCTCACTACACATGTGAATGCCGTGAAAGAAAATTGTGAAACGTGTGAGACTTGTGGTGGACCACATTCATATTTCAGTTGTGACAAGGTTTACAACAATCAACAACAAGTTTGTGCTTTTAATGCTAATGAAAGGGTTCCATTTAAACCTAATGTTGATGTTAACCATTTGTCTTATAAGAGTACTAATTATTTGGCTCCCCCGGGTTTTGTAGCACCTCAAAGACCACCCCCACCCGCCCAAAATACCCAAAACCAAAATAGGAACCAAGGTCCTCAAATGGGTAATTTTCAAGGGAATGCTAATCAAGGGAATTTTAATGATCAAAATCAAGGGTTTCAAAATAATAACCAAGGTTTTTATAATAACAACGGTTTTCAACCTCAATATCAAAACCAAGGTTTTTCTAATAAAGGTCTTCCTAATCAAGGGTTTAATCAAATGAACATGCATAATCCTCAAATGGACTTGGTTCTACAAAAATTGACCGACCATGAGCGAATGATGAAAGAGATGCAAGAATCGACCGATAAGAAATTTTTGACTATGTTGCAAGCCCTTAGACCCCAAGGAGCCTTACCATCCAATACCAAGATCAACCCTCGTGCTAATGTGAGTGATATCAATACTCGAAGTGGAGCCACTTTAGTGGGACCTTCCATCTCTTCACCAATAAAGGAGAGACAAGGCCCGGAGGTCATAATGAGTAATCCTACTCCCCCTCTGGTGATTCCCCCCACTACCACTCCTAGTTCTAGTCCTCTATTGCCGAAAGAGCCTATTCCTACGGTTGTTCAAGAAGCGAGTCCTTCTCCTTCTCAACCTTCTAAGTCTAAGCCTAATATTCCTTATCCATCTAGGTTAGGCAAGGCTAAAGTGATCACCAAAGATGACGTTCATGTCTCTAACTTTTTGAAAATGATTTCCAATGTGAATGTTAACATAAGCCTTATTGAAGCACTTTCTCAAATGCCAAAATTTGTGAAAATGTTTAAAGATTTCCTTAATATGAAAGAAAAAATGGTTGAGCTCGTGAACACTCGTTTAAATGAGAATTGTTCCGCGGTTCTTCTCAAAGAGCTTCCCGAAAAGCTAGGAGATCCCGGGCGATTCGTGTTACCTTGCTCGTTTCCTCAAATCGATGATTGTATGGCTTTAGCGGATCTCGACGCTAGCATCAATCTTATGCCACTTTCGATTTGGAAACAATTATCCTTACCCGACCTTGTACCGACTCGTATGACTTTAGAGTTAGCTAACCGAACTCTCGCATACCCCGTTGGTATTGCCGAAGATGTTTTTGTTCGAGTTGGCACATTCACTTTTCCCGTGGACTTTGTCGTCGTCGACTATGAGATGGATCCTCGTATTCTGTTAATACTTGGTAGACCATTCTTAAGGTCCGTAAGAGCCTTAGTTGATGTAGCCGAAGGGGAGTTAATTCTTAGGGTTCAGGATGAACAACAAGTTTTTAAAATGGGAAAATTCACAACGAAATCAATTGGAAAAGAGTCGGTCAATATGATTGATGTTCTTAATTACGATAATGACAAGATTTTTATTAATCCTTTTGGAATTGAAAAGTCTACTCAAAATGATTTTGTGATAAACTCATCCCTTCCCTTCGAACCTAAAATTTTTGATACTCCCATTTGTGACACCGATAGTGATGACACTTTTTCAAGTGATCACACTAATTTCGGCTTAGACGACTCGTCTTTTGACCCACCCACTTTTAACCCACCCATTTATGATACCCCAATCTTTGATACCTATGATGATGACACTTCTTTAAGTGATCTCATCAACTTTGATGACCCACCCCATGATCTTAATGCACTTCATATCTCTATGAGTGATTCTTCCATGGAGACTCCTTTTGACATTTATACTCCCATTTTAGAAGTCATGACTTATGAGGAGGATCCTCCACTTTTAGAGATCATACCTAATTTAGAGGTTATTCCATTTGAGGAGGATTTAGATATCTTTCTAAATACCTATTTTCCTCATGAGGAAGAGTTTTCCTATGACTCCGACGATACTTATGTTTTCACATCGAGTTTGGAAGAGGATGACTTTCCCACTATGGATTTTGATGATATTTTGAGCTTAAATGTCACTAAGGAACCGGTGTTTGATCCCGGAATTGAGACTTTAGTGCTATCATTTCCAAATCACCTTACCTTTCCTTGTAAGAGAATTTTGCCTAAGGATACCCCACTTTTCTTTGACTTGCGTACCACCTCGGGGTTTATTTCCTTTTGTGATGGAAATTATGTGTTTGACCCGGGTGGATTTTTCATGGGGTATGCCTTGTATGACTTTGTTTCACCCTTTATCATGGAGAGATTTTCCTCCCTTGGAAATCTCGATTTTCCATGATTTTCCCATTAGAATGATAACATTCGGGAATTCGAGTCGAGCTAGAGACTCGTGATGAAAAATCAAGCATCGTTTAACTAGGTTAGAATTTTACCTTTTCCACCCTTTTTACCTTTTTTGCCTTCACCCATTTTCACCAATAAGTATGAAGGGGGGGGGGGGAGCCAAGTAGGTTGTTTGTGTTGTGATGTTGTGTGCAGGGACATGTGCTTTGATGATCCACTTTTGGTGATTTTGACACGACCCGTGTTCCCGTGTTTCCCGTGTACCCGGTTCCTTCGATAAGTTTTTGCTATTGTGATTCAATCTTGTATATAAATAAATCGAATGAATGTAATCACTTTAGTTGTCCTTTCCTTAGCTCGATTTTAAACAACATACTCAATGTCCTAAGTGTAGGGGAGTTTATTCTCCCACATTCTTAAACATTGAGGACAATGTTTATATTAAGTGTAGGGGGGATTTCTATCGAAATTTTAGTGGACTTTTCCATGAATTTGACCCCATTTAACCGGAAAATTAAAAAAAATTTCAATGTTTTTCAAATTTTTGATCTATTTTGGCCTAGTAGTATTTTGTTTTATTTTTTTTCCTTTTTTTCATCGCATCATATTAATAATTTCCATTTCAAAAATAAATAAATAAATAAAATGGTTTTAACAAGTTTAGATATCTTTGATATATTAGGCCAGTCGTGAATATTTTGACTCAACCCGAGTTTACTTATCCAAGTTTACTCTAGCTAGTATCCTTAACCATATGGACCTTAATTGGTTTATTAGGCTAAGCGTCCACGAGTCTCATTCCTTGAGATTTTAAATTGTAGAGAACGAGAGATGATAGAGTTAATTATAAGTTTGGTATTCTTTCATTAACTTATGTGAGTTAGTTATGAGCTTTTTCTCCCATCACTTGTAAATATATAAATGCAATAAATAAGGTTGTACGATTTGAAAAGTTACTTAGCTTCTAGCACAAGATCGTTTAAAAGTTGCTCGGTATTAATTAGAGTTCATAGCCAAGGCATAACTTATTGAAGCGGGACGCGAAGATTGGCATATCCAAAAAGGCCTTAACAAGGCATGAGGATACCCGAGTCCAAAAAGGCCCTAACAAGGCATGAGGATTCACTTTTTTGCTAAAGATCCTAAGAGATTGTGAAGATCATTAATGCAAATCAATATGATGGATCAAGACATACGACGAGAAGCAATTACTCCCCTAAAGATCATGGAGAAGTCTATCCAAAAAGACCCTAACAAGGTATGAGGATAAATAGATCCAAGTCCGAAAAGGAGGCGGATCGTTGTATATCAAAATCCTAAATAAAGAAGAGGATAAATGAAGAAGTCGTGGTCAACGTTTGAAGCATCTTTCACTCCTAATGAAGATGTATACCAAAATGAAGAGAAGACCATAATTTCAAGATCGTCTCTCAAGATTTGAAGTTTGAAGTACAAGCCAAATATCGGTCCGAGAAAGGTCTCAAATCGTGAAACGAGTTATGCCAAGATATGAACTTTATGAGGTTTCGAGAAGCAGTTTTAAAAGATTTTGTCCTTTAGCTAACTATTGATTCAATCGTCCCACTTTATTTTCGGCCTTAATAAATTATCGAAATAAGTCAAAAATGCATCCTCGTGTTCATTCAAGACAAAAATAAAATACAAGAGATACACCGTAGGAATAAGGGGGTCTGAGTGATTAAGTAAACCACATGAGTAAGTGTTAGTTGTGCTAACTTGTAGTAACAATGATCTCGTTTTTAAGCTTGGTATGGGGAACGAGAAACTTGAGAGTGATTAATATTCATGACACTAAAGCCCTAATTCAAGTCTTAGATTTCTTTACAAGTTTCTTCCATCAAATAATTTCCAAGTAATAAATCATTTTTGTTTCTTCTTAACTTTTTATCTTTTCGTCATAGTAGTAGTAGTAATAGCAATAAAGGCCGGGATGGATCAATTATGAGAAAAATGTAACTTATGCTTTAAAATAATGAATTGCATGGGGTCATTGCAATGGTCAAGTGTAGGGAATTTAATAAGTGTGTAAACACTTATCCTTTTACCACTAAAATCAAGGAAAAACAACACCTAATCATGTGTTTTATATCGTAAAAGTCGGAATTACGCGTGGTTTTGTGTTTTTGTGTGAAATAGGTACAAATGATCAAAAGGAAAGAAAACACGAGGTTTCACGGTCAAATATTGAAGAAAAGTCCAAGAAAAAGACGAAGACAAAGGCACAAGACCAAAAGTGTGCCAAGATCATGAAACCCGGCAAAATCGATACAATTTGAAGAAAAGACCAAAAAGCCGAAATCAAGATCGATTTTAGCGGATTAAATCTTTTTGAAGATATTCGAGCAAAGTGGGTCCCACACTTGGGTATTGGGCCTAAAAAGCCCAATAACCATTTTTCTTTAATTATCAAACGGATGGAAGTGTTTAAATTTGGCCCAAGCCAAAGTTACAATTATTAAAGGGACGGATATAAATCAGTGTGGGCTAAGCCCATTGCCAAGCCCAATCGGATGCAAAGGAAACAAATGAATACAAAGTTAAATGAACTTTTCATTTGGTTTTACCTGGTCAACACAAACATACACATCTCCCCCACACGGTTATAAACGTGTAACAAATAAACTTTATTACCCAATCCATCCCACGTGTCTCATCAACTCCCCCACTCACACATTATTTTATAAACCCATTTACCCACAAACCGGTCAAACACCTCCCCATTTCACTTCACTACTTGTTTTGTTTATTTTACCACCCACCAACCCTTCTTCGATATTAACTAAGACAAATAAATTCAATCCACAAATGTTACCCAGCCCCACGTGTAATTTTCCACTCACAAAATAAAACGCATTTTTATTATTACCCAATCCTGGTCATCCCAAACCAGTCAACCCTTATCCCACATTCACCCCAACACACGTGTTTACCACCTTTTAACCTCCCCAATAAATAAAACTTTTATTTACCCCACACCCTCATTTATCAAACGATACAACCAAGAAAACACTCTCCTATTTACTGTTTACCTTCTTTCCCACTTTTCTCTCTCACAGCCACCATTATTTCTTACATAAACCCTAATTTATTCCATCACCAAAAATCACCAACAAAAATTGGGGCTTTTACCCTTATAGGGTAATTCACACAAATCAAATTAAATCCCCCCAATTTTCGGGGAAGAACACTCATCTATGGTCCTCATCTCTCATCCTGACGTGGCCTAACCCTTGGTTTTGATTGGTTAAATCAAATCACCACTACCAAATCCACCAATACCAATACTCCACCTCAGCCAAAACAAACACAACAAACACACCCACTGCCACCTTGGCAATCCGTGCTCACAAGGATTAATCTCATCCGTTTGATCAAAGAAAAAGAGAGAGAAGATGGAAGAGCGGCCAAGATTTGTTGCTTAACTTTGAAGCCACCAAGAGGGTTTCAGGGGTTTTGCCTATAAAAACCCCATTTCATGTGTAACTTAAGGAGCCTTTTCTTTATTTTAATTTTTCAGTAAAATAGATTTAGGGTTTAGATTTAATCTTGTAATTTTTTTAATTCCAGTTTTGTAATCTTTTTTATTATTAATGAAAATTTGCTTTTAATTAATCTTGTCTACTTTAATTTTCTGTCTTAATTAAATCTTTAAACTGCTTTATTTCTTTTATGTTACTGTTGTTTTAACATTCGATTGAATAAAAATATAAAAAAAAATAAAAAATAAAAAAATAAAAAAATAAAAAAATAAAGGAAAGTGAATTTTATTTTTCCCTACTGGAAAAATATTAAAGGATTATTGTTCTCGGTTACTGTGCATTTGTTTCGGTTCGAGTACTATTACTGCTCGAGGATCATTATTGGTTCGAGAGTCGAGAATCAAAGACGTTTTTGTTCGCGGGTTGATTAACGGTGGTGTGAATCGGTTTTGTTAAGACGGCTCAGCGCCGCGTCTTCGGCTCAACGGATTCAACATCAGGTTTTAACCTTTTTTTAAAAAATTATTGTTATGTTTTAGTTTGATTAAATCTGCTTATGTTTATTTGGTTTAATGTTTAAGTAGTATTTGTTTTAAAGCTGCTGCTATAGTTTCTGTTTGGTTTTCAGATTATTTAGATCTACTTTATCTGTTAGTTATAAAGATGTTTTTGTTAATTTAGTTTTGGCATTTAATTGTTTAGGATCTGCTTATTTTTTTTGTTAGTTTTCGTTTGGTAAGTGCTAGTTTATAGGAATCTGCTTAGGTTTCGAATTATTTTGTTGTTTTGATTCAAGTAGTACTAGGACTTATAGCTTATTACTTTCTGCTTATTCGTTTGGTTAAGTTTCATCTTATTTTGGTTTGCTTATCTAGACTTTTAAGTTTTTCTGCTTTTGGCTTATTCGGTTTGTGCATCTGCTTATTTAGTTTTGGAGTTTTATTTAATTTGTTTGAGTAGTGTTTGTTTCAGTTTTTTTGATTAGATCTTATAACTATATTTTTTTTTTCTAATCTTTGTACTGTTGCTGCAATATAACTCAGACCATTTGGTCTGAGTATCTAGTTTCCATAAAGCTGTTCAAAAAAAAAAGTTAAAATAAAAATATAACAAAATTAAGGCCTGGGTGGGATTCGAACCCAGGACCTCTCGCATCACAAGCCATCAACCCAACCACTTGATCTAGGACTCCATTTGTGTATTGATTTAAATCATTTATTTAATATAGGTTGTTTACTACTGTCAGTTTATTGTTAAATAGTTTAAATACACATTAAGTTTATATTAATTAAAAGAGTTTTATTTAAAGGTTTACTTAATTCAGTTTTTTTTTATTAAATATAAAAAGGATAAAAAATATTTTAAGTTTAGTTTATATAGATTTTAAATTTAGTTCTCAATTTATATAGTTTTGTTTAAAAATAGATTTTAATTAAAAGTTTTTATCTAGTCTTATTAAAATTAGATTTAAATAGTTTTTATTTAAAATTTTTATAAAATTAAGTTTTTCATTAGTTTACATTTTTATGAAAATTAGATTTGTTTTAAATTAGTTTCAAAATAGATTTTTTTAGTTCTATTATTAAATAGTTTTTAAATTAGTTTTAAAATTTCAAAATATACGTTTACCAAGAACAAATTAAGTTTTACGTTAATCGGTAATCAAATTCGAGTCGATCCGTGGAACGAAAATTAATTGGACTAAAAACCATAGTTTCACATCCTAACCCCCATCTCAATCTCTTGTGTTAAACCCCCCAAATAGAAACTCACGGCATGTTCCTCACTAACCTCCACCCCACTTAGTAATGTATCAAAAACATCTTGATAATCCATAGCATTAGTCTTATATTTGACATTCCTAATTTGACTAATTGGGTCATCAAAAACAGTACCAAATCTCTATAAAATTCCCTCTTTATACACAGTCCATAACACATTCTCTCCATTGAGTTTAATAAACTGCTTATGCCACAATAAAGGTGTTTCAGATAAATGCACAGATACTAATCTTACCTTCTGGTTATCTGGAATGTCATCAAGTGTAAAGAACTGCTCACATTTGTAAACCCATCCCTTCACATATTCCCCTACGAACTTAGGAAATTCCAGTTTGGTCGTTCTTGTATATTGGTTTTGATGTCTTCCATGATTTTGTAACTGCAAGGCCATAGTCTGCATAGTTTGTTGCATGGACTCCATAATTTGCCTTAATTCAACTAACTGTTCCTCTGCACTCCTTGCTTCTCCATTGCTGGAATTTCCCAAATTGAGTCTGGTAGTTGGAGCCATAACCACTAACAACCTTATTATGTTCTTGATTAGACTCGCCTGACAAGTAACTGATTTACCATAAAAGTAACTGATTTACCAGGAAAGTAACTAACTACCAGAAAAGTAACTAATTCTGTTATAAGACCTCACAAGAAAGGTCTTTGATACCACTTGTTACGTACTCAAATGAATGACAACTAGGATTACTCGAAGTTGCCTGAATTACAACTAGGATCTATCGAAGTAGAATCAAGATCGAAGAATGAATTCAATGGAATGTTTATTGTAATTGAATGATTACAATGGATGGGAATTGAGAGAGAAAAGTTTTACAACAAATTCAAGACTAGTAGAAAAGAAATGATTAACAGCTATTTATACTTCTCACTTTGTGCGGGAAAGTTAGTTAGGAAAAGTTAGTTAGACTCTGTTATATTCTCAAGTGGAAATGAACACATGTAACTCACGTGTCTGACATAAGTCATTCACGTGCACCTCATGTGTCACAAGAGTTTATAGCAGAGTTCCTAACACTTTGAGATCGAAAGTGAATCAAAAGTGAATATGTGTCTTACCGAAAAGACAATGGATCTGGAGATCAACAGTGGAGATTGAATGAATGGTTGATGAAAAAGAACTTTAGAGTCAACGATAGCCGCGCTAAATGATTTCTGTGAGAATATTGCATTCCTATCATAAACTCCTCGAAGCACAGATCTAATAGAGATTAAGTTTTAATAGAGATTAAAGTTTAAATAATAAGTTTAAATAATATTTAATTAATGCACGACAAGTATTTATGTACATTTAATATTACATAACAAGTATACCACAAGAATATAAATCACGAATATACGACACGCACAAAAATACAATTTAAAACACCAAATTAATAAGTAAACGGGCTTCATGTTATAAAAATAAACCATACAAGTTAAAAAGGCCCAAGGCCCAGTCCACTAAAAGATATAAGAAAAAAAATACGTACGTTCACTTCTCCCTTTTATAAAATAAGAAAAACCAAAGGAAACCCTATTTGATTTATTGTGGTCACCGGTTTTAAGGAAAGAGGGAGAAAGGAATTTGGTTTTTGATCTTTGATTTTTAAGGTGTGTTCGTGGGTGTTCATCTCTCGATCTTTGCTTCGTTTAGCTTACGTGAAGTCGAAGTAGTACTTTTCCACTTTTCATCTCTTGCATTGCTTGCTGGACATAAGGTATGGATATTCCGTCCTTCAGTAAGGGCATCTCTATCTATGCATGATTAAGAATTCTCCGTTTGCTATGCCATCTGTTTTCCATAGTTTCATATCATAAAACTTTTCATTGTTTGCCATGCTATCATTTTAATTACCCAATCTATATACATGCATGACCATGACCATCTAGTTATGGAGGTACCATAACCATGACATATGAGGCACCTGTGTTATGACTCTCCCACGATGAGAGTGATTTATCGTGGCGTCCCTTCACGTACATGTTGGCCATTTTCATTATTATTTTGGGGCGAATGGGTGCATCCTAGTTTACAGGTTTACACGTATAGGGTGATTGGTTTGGTGTGTGCTCTACACTCCATCACATTGGAGTTGATCCCTCCACACATATTACTATTATTAGAGATCACCCCTCTAATAGCATGACGAGGTCACCCCTCTATGTATTCATGCACACGTTGATAATATGTTATGACCTATATGAGCTCGTGGGCATTTAATTATATTGCATTTAAAACTTATGACATTTTAGTTATCATTCATATCCATAGATTATTCCCAGGTTTACCTCATGAAATAAATATTCATTTCCGTTGCTTTCATTTTTTATTACGCATTTTCAGTTATTCTTATCATGTCATTATATTCGTTCACTGAGCGTATTGCTCAGCCGTATCTTCTTTTTCATGTCTCATACGGCAGGTACAGAAGGACGATATTGGGCATCGCGAGTATGTGCTTAGGATGAGAGCTACCTTAGTTTTCTTCCCTTATGCATTTTAATCCTTATGTTTTGGTTGGACTTATGTTTTGGTCCTTTAGTCTTCCTTTATTTTCATTTATGTTGAGCTTATTTTGGGAGCCGATGTTTGATTCTGGCTTTCCAGTTGGTCTTTTATGTCTTTATGACGTTATGCCTTTATTATGATTTTATGCCACGCCATAATTATGACATAACAACCACCTTGTCAAAGTGGGTCGTTACAATTATGGTATCAGAGCCCAAGGCTTCGACCTGTAGGCTCTAAAACTTGACCTGTGACTAGTGGGTATGATACACTGATTTTGTATGGGTTCAGATTTTATGTCTCGATATCCTCTCGAATTGATCTCGGTTTTAAGTGGAATGATTGTTCTTGGTTACTAAATAAGGGGGTTTGGTTTTCTATTCTAATAATAAATGAAAGTCTAAAGCAAAGGCAATTACTTTAATTAAGATCAACAAAAACTTGGTTGCAAATTTAAAGTTCAAATTAAAATCAAATTAAAATTAAAGTTAAAGAGTTAACAAGTAAATTGTGAAATGTGAGCAGAGAAATAGTAAAACATCAACAGGAAAACAGTAACTTAAAAATACCCAAAATTTAACTGATTCGGAACTAACTGATTCGGAAGACACTATTCACTCATTCGGAACATACTCATCCGGAACTTTCCGAATGAATGTTCATTCGGAACTTCTCCTTGATTCGGAAGTCTGAGCTGATTCGGAACTTTTGTCTCGTCCGGAAGTCACTGGTTCGGAAGTTTCCGAATGAAGGACTCATTCGGAACTTTTTGGCTGATTCGGAAGTTTTAGAAACCCAGTTACAGTAACAGTAAAAGCGAAGAACACGGGACACAAAATTAACCAAAATCAAATCAAACACTTAAAAAGGTTTTACCAAATTAAGCACAAATCATTTGGATAACATAAGCAACAAATCCCACTAATAAAAACACAAATCCAAACAACTTTTGAAGATCAAATCAAGAAAAATAAAACTTAAGAACTTGAAGATAAAAATAGAGATGAACAAGATGAAATGAAAGATTAAACAAGAACTTTGAATTGGATGATTAATGTTTTGACAAGATGAAACAAAGGTTAAAATTACAAGATTGAAGAACTAAAAATAAAAATCACCAATCACCCTAGTGGTGATGGTGTTAAACGAACCAGGAGAAAGAAAGAGAAGAAAAAAAAACTCTCTCCCTTGTGTATGGGATGGCCTATTTATAGGTGTTTCCTTTGGTTGGTGAGTGGGCTTTCTCCCGTTCTTCGTGTCTTTTCGTCTTTTCAGAAAAGTTTCCGTTTTCGATTCTGATTCGGGATTTGTTGTCGATTAAATTCAACTCGTCTTTTAATTTCTTCGTTTAATAGACTTGAGTTTCTTCGACTTATATAAATCTTCCATCTTTGGTCCTTTTCTTCGATAAATCTTCGAATAGGCCCAGTGACTTCAAATCTTTTGCATCTCTTGGACAATAGACTTTATCTTGAGTCTTTTTCTTCAGTAAAACCCGTGCAATCCCATGTTTTCTTCAATATTTATCCGGTTGTCTCTGAAAACACAATCAACACAAAAACCACGCATAATTCCAAACAAATGATATTAAATACGTGTTTTGGTCTCGTTTTAGCCCGAATTAAGTGGTAAAAGGATGGGTGTTTACACACCTATCAGGGTAGTCACCTGGATCTTCCTAAACCGACGTTTATTATCTTCCATGTATTGATTTTTTTCCACACTTTGTTGCATTCTTAATCATAATGTTTCCTCTTGAATTTTTACTAGTATGGATCGAACCATAGTAATCCATGCTTAGTCGCATGTCGTTGTTTATTCGTGATGATTCCTCATGAATTTTGACTAGTATGGATTGAACCATAGTTGTCTGTACTTAGTCACATGTTATTAGTCCTTATTCACGATGTTTTCTCTTGAATTTTAGACTGGTATGGGTTGAACCATAGTCGCCCATACTTAGTCACATGTTTATATCATTTGAAAATTTTGACTAGTGCGGGTTGAACCATAGTCGTCCACACTAGTCAATGTTAAATCTTTGTAAATTATGCTTTCATGCTAGCCATTGATGAATTTCATTTAATCATGCTCTCATGATAGTCATTGTTGGATTCCATTAATCATGCTTTCATGTTGGTCATTGGTGGATTTTATTTAATCATGCTTTCATACTAGTCATTGTTCGATTTCGTTTAACTATGCTTTCGTGCTTCTTTATGCAAGTGGAGTTATGTCTATGCTAGATTAGCTAGGATATCATGTTGTTCCCTTAATACTTGAACTTTTTATGCTCTTGTATAAAATTCTTTCGTTGTTCCGATCTTTTCGAATTGAAAACCGGTCTTAAGTGCGACTCAATTGTCTTTTGGTGAATCAAGAGAATGGTTTGGTTTATTTGTTTTAAACTATTTGCAAGTAATTAAAGTGTCGTTGAGTAAAATGGAAGTTGAAAGATTAATACTAAAATGACAAGTAAAATTAAATGCTCAAAAACTTAAAGGTGACAATGGAAAAGTACTAACACACTAAATAAAACTAACACTTGGAAAATTTTTTGAAAATAAAAAGTACTATAAGAAAGTAAGATCGAAAGAAACCAAAGCAAGCCAAAAGAACCCCCTGATCGGAATGTATTCCGATCAGTTGATCGGAATATGGGTGGAAGGGATGCGATCGAAATGAGCACGACAAAGGTTCCAATCGGAATATGGAAGAAATTACACTAATCGGAATCACTGAAACTAGGGCACAATCGGAAAGTGCCAAAAGCTGTCAAATCGGAATGTACAAACTTATACCTATCGGAATAACCAACAAGGTCTAGATCGGAATACCAGGGGTGCCAATTGGAAAGTTCATCAAAGGGACAGATCGGAATATTATAATTCCACCCGTCGGAATACTACAAACCCTAATCCGATTGGATCAATCGGAATGTGAAGATGGGATCCGGTCAGAAACTGGGCCAATTGGAAAGGGGTTTTAAACTCCCTTTTCCGAAAATAATGGGATTTGGTTAGGCTAGATAATAAGCTAAGTTCAATAAGCTAATATCCAAAACTTAATAATCCGAATACTTAACCGAATCAAATAAGCACTTATCTCAACTTACTCAACTCGAAAATAAGCAACTTTTTAGATTAACAATAAAAACATAAACTTTTTAATAAAACTTCTTAATAAGTAAAATAAGCTAATCATAAAAATAAGCCAATAAGCACAAAAGTCTTAAAGCTTAATCAAATGAAAACTTATGAAATGATCAAAAGATTAACTTTTTAAGCACGAAATCAATTAGAACAACACGGATCTTATGATATACGCACCAAAATCAATCTAAAATCAAAGAAAAGTAGAATGAGATTAAGAAATAAAAGCTTAAAATGAACTTGATTAATAAAAATTAAGCAATACAAAGTGTTTAATCTTTGAAAGATTAAGAAAAAGATGAATTTTAGTGAGAGAAAGTTTAAGACTTTCTCTCTCTAAAACTAGAGAAAACTAAAGAAAGTGAAAAATTAACTAAAATCTAACCACCCTCCTAATGACTATTAGGAGGGTATTTATAGGGAAGGTGGAAGGAGTGCATGTGTTGCATCTTCTCTCTTGCTTTCTTCACGTTTTCTCGACTCGACTTTAATTCTTCGTCTTTGTCGTCTCGGGATTTGAACTTGTCTTTTTAATTTTCTTCTTCTATTAGACTTAAGTTCTTCGACTTCGTTAAAACTTCCGTCTTTAGACTTTTTCTTTGATAAATCTTCAGAATAGGTCTTGGACTTCCGTTCTTTTTGCACTCTTGATCTTTTGACTTCGTCTTTTCCAGTTTTCTTTGATAAAAGCCCGTGAAAGCCCGTGTTTTCCTCCCTTTTCATATTTTGGCCCTAAAACACAATAAAAACACAAACCACGCATAATTCCGACTTTTACGACATAAATCACACGTTTTGGTCTTGTTAATATTGGAAATAAGTGGTAAAAGGATAAGTGTTTTCACACTTATTAAATCCCCTACACTTGACCATTGCAATGCCCTCATGCAATGCATTAATTTTAAAGCACGGTTTACATTTTCCATCATAAATAACCCACCTTGGCCTTTATTAAGTACTGAACATAAAAGATAGAAATAAGTAAAGAAATTAAAAACTTACATTGGGTTTTGGCGGCCATGAACGTTTATCATCCTCAAGTTTCACGTTCCCCATACCAAGCTTAAAAACGAGATCATTGTTATTATAAGTTAGCAAACTATCACGAACTCATGTGGGCCAATTATTCACTTAGACTCCCTTATTCCTAGGTGTATCTCTTATATTTTATTTTTGTCTTGAATGATCACGAGGATGCATTGTTTGACTTATTTCGATAGTTATTTAGTCCGAAAATAAAGTGAACGATTTAATCAATAGTTAGCTAAAGGACCAAATCTTTTAAAACTGCTTCTCGGGACCTCATAAAGTTCATATCTTGGCATAACTCGCTTCGCGATTTGAGACCTTTCTCGGACCGATATTTGGCAGGGACTTCATACTTCGAATCTTGAGAGACGTTCTTGAAATTATGGTCTTCTCTTCATAATAGGAATTTCTTCTCTTGAAGTTTTGAGAGATTCTTCATCTTTGGACCACGACTTCTTCATTTTTCTCCAATCTTTATTTTGGACTTTGATATACAACGATCCGCCTCCTTTTAGGACTTGGATTTATTTATCCTCATACCTTGTTAGGGTCTTTTCGGATAGACTTCTCCATGACTTTTGGGGAGTTCTTGCTTTTCGTCGTGTGTCTCGATCCTTCATATTGATTTTCGATAAATGATTCTTCACATCACTTTTGGATCTTTAGCAACAAAATGTAGCCCTCATGCCTTGTTAGGGCCTTTTCGGACTCGCCAATCTTCGCATCCCGCTTCAATAAGTTATGCCTTGGCTATGAACTCTAATCCGTACCGAGCAACTTTTAAACGATCTGGGGCTAGAAGCTAAGTAACCTTTTAAATCGTACAGCCTTATTTATTGCAGATAAATTTATTTAACAAGCGGAGGGAGAATAGGCTCATAATTAACTCACATAAATTCACGAAAGAATACCAAACTTATAATTGACTCTATCATCTCTCGTTCTCCACAGTTTAAAATCTCAAGGAATGAGACTCGTGGATGCTTAGCCTATTAAATCAAAGTTTTGGGTTTTCGAGTCGCCTATAGGATCTCGCAAATTCTTAGACTTTTTCAAGTTTAGAAATCGCATTTTAAAGTTCCCTTGATAAACAACTCTCTAGGATCAATTATAGGAACTTGCGAAAAGTTCTTGTTCTTAACCCGTGAGAGTTAAGACTTTCGCGTTTTATAGCTCCCTATATAAAATCCTAGCAAAACTTGACTTAAACATGTTAAGGATACTAGCTAGAGTGGACTTAGGCAAGTAAACTCGGGTTGAGTCAAAATGTTCACGACTAAGAAAAATCTAAAACCACTTTATTGAAAAACTATTCTAGCTATGGAGAGAAAATAAACATGACAAAGGCAAATACAACTATACAACTAGGCCAAAATAGATTAAAAATTTTGAAAAATGTCGAAAAATCAAATTTTCCGGTAAAATGAGGGCAAATTCATGGAAAAGACCACTTACTTCGATAGAAGTCCCCCTACACTTGAGATAAACATTGTCCTCAATGTTTAAGCATGTGGGAGTAAACTCCCCTACACTTAGGACATTGTGCATTTTGTTTAAATCTTGCTAAGGAAAGGACAACTAAAGTGAATTCAATGTGAACATATAGAATATGAAGTATTGAATCACAAGAGTTTAGGATAGAACCGGGAAGATGGAAACACGGTATCACTGTTCGTTAAAAGTCATCAAGGTGGATCTTTGAATCTTTAATCCCTGCACAGCACAAGAAACAAGACAACAAACATATGCGGGGCTCCCCCTACACTTATTATGAAAGCAGTAAAGGATAGAACACGGGTTGCCTCCCGAGAAGCGCTTGTTTTTGTTCACCGAGTCATGAGCCTGACTCGACCCAATTTTAGTTCATGGGGAACGTGGTGAGGGATGGAATCATCTCCTGAGAGATGTCCTCACCAAAGTATAACTTCAAACGCTGGCCATTCACCTTGAAATTGGGCCCATACGGCTGAGAAAGCTCAATGGTCCCATACGGAAAGACTTTGGCGACGGTGAATGGACCAGTCCAGCGGCTCTTCAACTTGCCAGAGAAGATCTTCAACCGAGAGTTAAAAAGTAAGACTTGATCACCAACGTGGAACTCTCGGTTCTTGATTTTAGCATCTTGGATCATCTTCGTCTTCTCCTTGTAGATCAGCGAGTTCTCATAAGCTTCATTCCTCAGTTCATTTAGCTCGTTGAGTTGAACCTTGCGAAGATCACCGGCTTTGATGAGGTCGAAGTTAGCCCACTTCAAGGCCCAGTGCGCCTTATGTTCCAGCTCGATGGGTAGGTGGCAGGCTTTCCCGTACACCAGACGATAAGGTGTACAACCGATCGGGGTCTTGTAAGCAGTACGGAAAGCCCACAGAGCATCGTCTAACTTATCAGCCCACGTGGCGCGATGCTCTCCCACAGTACGCTCCAAAATTCTCTTCAAGCCACGGTTGGATATCTCGGCTTGCCCATTTGTTTGGGGATGATAGGCGGTGGAAAGACGGTGATTGACACCATACTTAGCCATGACTCTTGCAAATTGATCGTTGCAAAAATGAGTCCCGCGGTCACTGATGATAGCACGAGGAACGCCAAATCGAGCGAAAAGCTGCTTCAAAAAGTTCACAACCACCCTCGCATCATTCGTAGGAAGAGCCTTAGCTTCAACCCACTTAGAAACGTAGTCGACAGCGACGAGGATGTACTTGTTCCCTTTGGAGGATGGAAATGGCCCCATAAAGTCGATGCCCCATACGTCAAAGATTTCACATTCCTGTATGAAATTTTGAGGCATCTCATCCTTATGTGTGATCTTGCCTTGACGTTGGCAAGCATCACAATGCTTAACCATTTCGTGAGCGTCACGATAAATGGTGGGCCAATAGAATCCGGAATCAAACACTTTCTTAGCGGTGTAGTTGGGACCAAAGTGACCACCGGTGGGTCCTTTGTGGCAAGCTTGGAGGATGTCAAAAGCTGCCGGTCCGTCAACACATCTACGAATAATCAGATCAGCACACTGTTTGAATAGATAAGGGTCATCCCAAAAGTAAGTCTTAACATCATTCAAGAACTTCTTCTTTTGTTGGGATGTTAACCCTTGGATGAGAATACCACCCGCTAAGTAGTTTGCAATGTCTGCAAACCACGGGGTGCCATCAAGATTGAGGTTTATAGACATTAAGGTTTCAAGGGGGAAAGAGTCATTGATCTCTTTATTCGGATGATCCCCTTGATATGGGTCCTCGAGTATGGTCAAATGATCCGCGGCCAGGTTTTCGGCTCCCTTCTTGTCACGAATTTCAATGTTGAATTCTTGAAGGAGCAAAACCCAGCGAAGAAGTCTTGGCTTAGAATCGTTCTTTGTCATCAAGTACTTCAACGCAGAGTGGTCCGTGTATACGATGGTGGTGGATAAAACAAGATAGGGGCGAAATTTCTCAAAAGCATAGACAACAGCTAAAAGCTCTTTTTCGGTTGTCGTATAATGCAATTGAGCCCCCGTCATTGTTTTGCTAGCGTAGTGGATTGGTTGGAAGTGTTTATTCACTCGTTGGCCCAAAACCGCACCAATAGCAAAGTCGCTAGCATCGCACATCAATTCAAAGGGTAGCTCCCAATTAGGGGTAACCAAGACCGGTGCCTTAGTTAGCTTATCCTTTAGAAGATTGAAGGCTTCGAGACACTCTTTAGAAAAGATAAAAGGAGTATCTTTTTCCAAGAGGTGGGTCATCGGGCGAGCGATTTTAGAGAAATCCTGAATGAATCTACGATAGAAGCCCGCATGACCCAAAAAACTTCTCACTCCCTTCACGGTTGAAGGTGGAGGTAATTTGGCTATGACATCAACTTTAGCACGGTCGACTTCAAGACCGGCTTTAGAGATTTTGTGTCCTAGCACAATGCCTTCTTTTACCATAAAATGGCATTTTTCCCAATTCAGAACAAGGCGAGTGTCTTCGCACCGCTTAAGCATACGTTCCAAATTGTCAAGGCAAGAAGAGAAGGAATCCCCGAAGACCGAGAAATCATCCATGAAGACTTCCATGGTTTGCTCAACCATGTCATGGAAGATAGCCAACATGCACCTTTGGAAAGTCCCGGGGGCATTGCATAAGCCAAAAGGCATTCGTTTGTAAGCAAAGGTGCCATAGGGACAAGTGAATGTTGTCTTTTCTTGATCTTGGGGATCGATGGGTATTTGAAAATAACCCGAGAAACCATCAAGAAAGCAGTAATATTCATTACCCGCTAAACGTTCAAGCATTTGGTCCATAAAAGGTAGAGGGAAATGATCCTTTCTCATGGCATCATTGAGTTTGCGGTAGTCTATACAAACTCTCCACCCAGTAACGAGACGGGTAGGAATTAACTCGTTGTTTGCATTGGGCACAACGGTGATTCCGCCTTTCTTAGGCACACAATGGACTGGACTAACCCATGGTGAATCCGAAATAGGGTAAATCATACCCGCATCAAGAAGTTTGATAACCTCTTTTTTGATGACTTCATGGATTTTGGGATTCACCCTTCGTTGACTTTGAATTGTGGGCTTAAAATCGTCCTCCATGAGAATTTTATGTGTGCAGAAGTGAGGATCAATTCCACGGATGTCGGAGATTTTCCAAGCGATAGCTCGTTTATGCTTCTTCAACACGGCGACAAGTCGGGCTTTTTCGTCTTCTTTCAGATCCTTTGCGATGATGACCGGTAGCTTCTCGTCGTCTTCCAGGAAAACGTACTCAAGATGAGGAGGTAGGTCCTTAAGCTCGAGAGTTGGAGGATCCTCAATAGATGGTGAAACTAACGATGGATCATCATTAGTCACCTCTTTAGGGGCAGGAGGAGAGAACGGGTCTTCATTGAGAAGTTTCTCAATAGTACGAATGTCTTCATCCCAATTGGTGGACAAATTATCATACTTAATATCGAGAAGACCCAAGCTAGCTTCGAAATCATCCAAGTCACTTTCTCCAAAAGGAGTCAATGCTGGAGCAATTGAGGCAACGGTCTCAACATTGGGCAGAGAAGAAGGAGTAATTTTGCAAGCATCATTAAAATGTTCTTCACAAGCCTCATCGAGAAAATCAATAGCATTAACACTCTCATATGAATAAGGTTGCTTAGAAATCTTACCCATGTTGAAGACAATTTTATCGTCACCAACTCTCATGATTATTTCGCCCGCGGCTACATCAATAAGAGTGCGACCGGTCCTCAGGAAGGGACGTCCAACGATTAATGGAACACGGGGATCCATCTCGTAGTCAACGATGACAAAATCCGCCGGGAAGGTGAATTTATCAACGCCAACAAAGACATCTTCGGCTATCCCCACTGGATAAGCAACCGTACGGTTGGCTAATTCCAAAGTCATTTTGGTGGGGACTAGCTCGGGGAGAGATAATTGCTTCCAAACACTTAAAGGCATTAAGTTTATACTGGCACCTAGATCGGCTAGGGCCATGCAATTCTCTACTCCCGGGAAGTTGCAAGGAATCAAGAAGCGACCCGGATCACCAAGTTTGGTGGGCAATTTCCTTAAGAGCACTGCGGAGCAGTTCTCATTAAGTTGGGTCTGAGCGATATCAAGAAGCTTTTCCTTATCACTTAGAAGATCTTTAAACATCTTAGCGTATTTGGGCATGTGAGCGAGAGCCTCGGCAAAGGAGATGTTAAAATTCAATTGCTTAAACATTTTGAGAAAGTTTGAAACCTGAATATCATCCTTGCTCTTTTGCTTCTCTTTCCTCAACCTTGTAGGATAAGGTATATTGGATGAAGAAGAAGGCTTTAAGGGAATAGGATCACTCACAACCACGGGTGGTGGGGAAATAGGGATAGAAGGTGAAGGAGGTGGGGAAATTTGCTCTTTTTCCTTGTTCACAATCACGGGTGGAGGTGTAGGAAACTCGGGTTCCATATAACCTTTTCCACTACGAGTGGTGATTGCTTTCATCTCCCCTCTTGGATTCGCAACGGTGTTACTCGGAAGGGTACCCGAAGAAGAGGGTTGATTACTTTGGATGAGCGAATCAATCATATCACGAAGGTGAACAGCTTGATTATTAAAAGAGTTTTGCATGTTGGCATTAATTTCATTGCTGTGCTTAGCCATATCATTCCTTAGCTCGGCTCGAATATCGCTCCCTTGTTTCACCATGTCATTCTTCAAGTTGACAAATTGACTCTGAAGATTCGTCACCATCTCACGATTAGTCTTCAAGAACGTTTCGACGTCGTGGTTGACTGCCATCGGTTGATTGAGAGGTGGAGCTTGGTAAGCTTGAGAATTTCCTTGAGTTGTGTATGGGTTTCTTTGGGATTGATACTAATTGTTTGCACGAGGTTGGGATTGATTGTTTCGGTTAAAGCTTTGTTGTTGGTTTTGGTTGGTAGGAGGAAAACCGGGAGGAGCAAGATAATTGGTGGAACGATAACTTAGCAAGCCACGGTCTCCTTGAGGGCGGGCTTGATAGCCTCCCGTGGGATAAGTGCCGTAAGCTGCGTTAACGTTTTCAGAATAATTGCTTTGGGTATAAGGACAATCATTATAAGAGTGAGGGCCACCACATGTGTCACAAGAAATAGCAACGGCTTTAGCTTGTTGAAAGTGGTTTGTGGCCATGGCCATGAAATTCTTGTTCATTTCAGCGAGTTGTCGAGAAATTTCAGACATTTCAGGATTGGAGGTAGTAGAAGAAACATTGACTCTCGAGTTAGATCTTGAGGATGCGGATGAATCCCAATTCTTGTGGTGAGTAGTCATGTTTTCAATCAACTCTCGACACTCCTCCGGTCTCCTTTTCATAAAAGTACCACCGGCGGCGGCATTGATCGTGTCACGATCACGAAAAGTGAGACCATTGTAAAAGGTGTCAATGAGAGTGACGGGGAGCATATTGTGATTAGGACAACGGTCGATCAAATCATTGTAGCGTTCCCAAGCATCGAAAAGTGATTCATCATTCTCTTGCATGAATCCACTGATTTGGTTACGAAGGCTCGTGACCATGGATGGAGGAAAGTAGCGCGATAAAAAGCGTTGAGTCATGTCGTTCCACGTATGAATAGAATTCTTAGGAAGACGGTCAAACCATTTTTCGGCATGGTGAGAAAGTGAGTGTGGAAAAAGTTGAAGGCGAAGGTCATCCATAGAAACACCGGAGCACTTCATGCTTTGGGTCATGGTAATGAATTTGTCGAGGTGTTTGTTGGCATCATCATCCGGAATTCCACGAAACGGGTTCGTTTGCACTTGCTGGATCATGTGATGCTTCAACGAAAACTCCTGAGCCGTGACGTGTATTGGCGCAATCGGGCCTCCGCGTCCGTTCATGGTGGGTTGGCACAATTCCTCCATTGTGCGTAGATCAGGTAGATGGACATTGTTGTTGTTGTTATTATTCAAATTGTGTTGAGGTGGATGATTATTGTTGTTGTTAACACCAGCCATATCTAAATCTTCACGAGTCTCGGACTCAGAATAGTTCGAAGATCTAGTACGCATACACCTGCAGAAGAAAAATATACACAAAGAGAATACCTATATAATATTTTTTTGGTTTTTATAGGTTTTTTAAATGTTTTTGTATTTTTGAAGAGTTTTATATTTTTTAGGATTTTTGAAAATTTTTATAGCAATGAAAATAACGTTCAAAGAACGGATCCCAAAATTCAATGCGTCTCTCACTAGAAACCGTTTATCTTAACGAAAAGAGCCGGCAGCGGCGCCATTTAATACTTGAACTTTTTATGCTCTTGTATAAAATTCTTTCGTTGTTCCGATCTTTTCGAATTGAAAACCGGTCTTAAGTGCGACTCAATTGTCTTTTGGTGAATCAAGAGAATGGTTTGGTTTGTTTGTTTTAAACTATTTGCAAGTAATTAAAGTGTCGTTGAGTAAAATGGAAGTTGAAAGATTAATACTAAAATGACAAGTAAAATTAAATGCTCAAAAACTTAAAGGTGACAATGGAAAAGTACTAACACACTAAATAAAACTAACACTTGGAAAATTTTCTAAAAATAAAAAGTACTATAAGAAAGTAAGATCGAAAGAAACCAAAGCAAGCCAAAAGAACCCCCTGATCGGAATGTATTCCGATCAGTTGATCGGAATATGGGTGGAAGGGATGCGATCGGAATGAGCACGACAAAGGTCCCAATCGGAATATGGAAGAAATTACACTAATCGGAATCACTGAAACTAGGGCACAATCGGAATGTGCCAAAAGCTGTCAAATCGGAATGTACAAACTTATACCTATCGGAATAACTGATACAAGCTATTTGTATGGGTTCAGAATTAGTCTCGGAATCCTCTCGAATTGATCTCAGTTAAAAGTAGAATGATTTGTTCTTGGTGACAAAAAGTGGATTTGTTTTACTAACCTAAATCAATGAAGTAAATAAAGATTAAAGCTAGAATCAGTAGATCAAAAACAATTAAATGATAAAGCAAAAAGATACCCTATTCGGAAAAAGTCCTATGCGGAATGATATACCATTCGGAACAAAAAGTCAATTCGGAAAATATTCCGAATAAGAAAACAAAATTAAGACTATGCGGAATAATTGAAAAGTTCCGAATAGGGAAAAATGGAAAATCCTACTCGGAATAAAAAGTCTATTCGGAAAACCTAGTCTATGCGAAAAATACTCCTACTCGGAAAAATAAGCCAATTCGGAAAACCAAGTCCATGCGGAAAAAGTGGCTATTCGGAAAAATAAAGTCTATGCGGAATATAATTGCTATTCGGAAAAACCTGGCTATTCGGAAACTATTCCGAATAAGGAAAACAAAGAAATGATTATGCGGAAAATTGGAGCTATTCGGAATATCTGGGATATTCCGAATAAAGAGGAAATAAACCTATACTCGGAATATTTGAAATATTCCGAGTAAAGCAAATGGATCAAGTCTATTCGGAATAATTCTGGAGCACGAAGAACAGATACAGTAACAGTAAAATAAGGGACACGAAATTTAATCAAAATCAAACTAAATACTCAAAAAGGTTTTACCAAACTAACCAATAATCATTAACATACCATAAGAAGCAAATCCCACCAATAAAAACATTAATTCAACAACTTTTTAAGATCAAACTAAAATCAAATAAAAACTTAAGAACTTGCAAGAAGAGATGATGAAGAACAAGATTAATGAAAAGATGGAATGGATTGATTAAGGAAAAATAACAAGATTATTGAATCAAACTTACAAGATGAAAAGAAAAAGATGAAAATCACCAAACTCCCTAATGGAGTTTGTGATGGAACGAACTACAAAGCCTGGAAAAAGGAAAATGAAAACTAACTCCCTAATGTGTGAAGGGAGTTTCTATTTATACTCCTAGTGGTTGGTTGGTGAGTGGGCTTTCTCCTCTTCTTCTTGTCTTTTCGTCTTTTCAGAAAAGTTGACGTTTTCGATTCTGATTCGGGATTTGTTGTCGATTAAATCCAACTCGTCTTTTAATTTCTTCGTTAAATAGACTCGAGTTTCTTCGACTTATGAAAATCTTCTGTCTTTAGTCCTTTTCTTCGATAAATCTTCGAATAGGCCTAGTGACTTCAAATCTTTTGCACGTCTTGGACAATAGACTTTATCTTGAGTCTTTTTCCTTGATAAAACCCGTGCAATCCCATGTTTTCTTTAATATTCATCCGGTTATCTCTGAAATCACAATAAACACAAAAACCACGCATAATTCCAAACAAATGATATTAATTATGTGTTTTGGTCTTGTTTTAGCCAGAATTAAGTGGTAAAAGGATGGGTGTTTACACACCTATCAAATCCCCTACACTTAACCATTGCCATGCCCTCATGCAATGCTTAGTGATAAAGCAATTTTACATTTTTCTCATAATTAATCAACCTTGGCCTTATTTAAATTCTACTAAACAACAATTAAAATACTAAGAGAACTTAAAACTTTAAAGTAAGCAGAAGAATGGAAATAACTTGTAAAGAAATCAAGGACTTACATTAGGGCTTTGGTGTTGCGAAGATTTATCACCCTCAAGTTTCACGTTCCCCACACTAAGCTTAAAAACGAGATCATTGTTATTATAAGTTAGTAAATCAAACACTTACACACATGGCTTAATTAAATGCTTAAACTCCCTTATTCCTAGTTGTATCTCTGATATTTTATTTTTGTCTTAGAATGATCATGAAGATGCATTTTTGGACTTATTTCGATAGTTTATTAAGGCTGAAAGCAAAGTAGGACGATTTGATCAATAGTTAGCTAAAGGACAAAATCTCTTAAAACTGCTTCTCGGGATATCAAAAAGTTCATATCTTGGCATAACTTGGTTCACGATTTGAGACCTTTCTCGGGCCGATATTTGGCATGTACTTCATACTTCATATCTTCGAGAGACGTTCTTGAGATAATGGTCTTCTCATCATAATAGAGTTTCTTCACTTGGAGACTTTTGAGGGGTACTCCAACTTTGTTGACCACGACTTCATGATTATTTCTTCAATCTCTATTTGGGATTTTGAGATACAACGATCCGCCTCCTTTTCGGACTTGGATCTATTTATCCTCATACCTTGTTAGGGTCTTTTCGGATAGACTTCTCCATGATCTTTATGGGAGTTGATTGCTTTTCGTCGTGAGTCTTGATCCTTCATATTGACTTTAGGAATAATGCTTTTCACATCACTTTGGATCTTCAGCAATAAAATTGAATCCTCATGCCTTGTTAGGGCCTTTTCGGACTCGCCAATCTTCGCGCCCCGCTTCATAAGTTATGCCTTGGCTATGAACTCTTATCATTACCGAGCAACTTTTAAACGATCTTGGGCTAGAAGCTAAGTAACTTTTCAAATCGTAAGACCTTACTTATTGCAGATAAATTATTAGCAAGTGATGGGAGAATAGGCAAATAATTACACCAAGTGAGCTTGCGCAAGAATACCGACTTATAATTGACTCTATCATTTCTCGTCCTCCACAATTTAAAATCTCAAGTAATGAGACTCGTGGACACTTAGCCTAATAAACCAATTAAGGTCTACATGGTTAAGGATACTAGCTAGAATAAACTTGGATAAGTCTATTCGGGTTGAGTCAAAATAAACGCAACGGGCCTAATATGTCAAAGATATCTAAACTAGCTACACCAATTTATTAATATTTTTTGACTTTATTGCGGGATATATACATATGAAAGCAACGATAAAAATTTAAAAATTACGACTAAATGGCCAAAGTTAATAAAAAATTTGAAAAATGCTGAAAAATAGGATTTTCTTGTTAATTGAAGGCATTTTCATGGAAAAGTCCACTTAAAACTTCGATAGAAGTCTCCCCTACACTTAAGATAAACATTGTCCTCAATGTTTAAGCATGTGGGAAAAGTCTCCCCTACACTTATGACATTGTGCACGTTGGTTAACTCGAGTTAAGGAAGAGACGACTAAAGTGATCAATTTCAAATGTGAGTATGAAGAAAATTGAATCACGATAGTTGAGAGATAGAACCGAATTTCGGATAACACGGAAGCACGGTTCTTCAAAGTTTCCAAGATTGCAGTAATCCCTGTAAGCACATCACCACACAAACACAAATGACCAAAATAGGTCCTCCCCTACACTTAGGGGGTTAAAGGGATAGATACTCGGGCTGCCTCCCGAGGAGCGCTTGTTTTTGATAACCGAGTCACGAGCCTGACTCGACCCAAATTCAGTTCATGGGAAACGTGGTGAGGGATGGAATCACCTCCTGAGAGGCGTCCTCACCAAAGTACAACTTCACTCGTTGGCCATTCACCTTAAAATTTGGTCCATTAGGTTGAGCGAGCTCGAGAGTACCATATGGAAAAATTTGGGCGATGGTGAATGGGCCGGACCAACGAGATTTGAGCTTGCCCGAAAAGATTTTCAACCGAGAGTTAAAAAGTAAGACTTTGTCTCCAACATGGAACTCTCGGTTTTTGATCTTGGAGTCGTGAATGAGCTTAGTTCTTTCCTTATAGATCAAAGAGTTTTCATAAGCCTCATTCCGGAGTTCATTTAGCTCATTGAGTTGGATCTTGCGTAGGTCACCGGCTTTGTTTATATCAAAATTAGCCCACTTCAAGGCCCAATAAGCCTTGTGCTCCAACTCAATGGGGAGGTGGCACGCTTTCCCGTACACAAGACGATAGGGCGTACAGCCGATCGGGGTCTTGTAAGCAGTACGGAAAGCCCACAAAGCATCATCGAGTTTATCAGCCCATGCGGCACGATGCTCTCCCACGGTTCTTTCCAAAATTCGCTTCAGCCCTCGGTTGGATATTTCGGCCTGGCCATTAGTTTGTGGGTGGTAGGCTGTGGAAAGACGATGGTTTACACCGTACTTAGCCATGACTCGAGCAAATTGGTCATTGCAGAAATGAGTCCCACGATCACTAATAATGGCACGAGGCACACCAAAGCGAGCGAAAAGAGCTTTCAAAAAGTTACAAACCACCCTTGCGTCATTAGTGGGCAAAGCTTTGGCTTCAACCCACTTTGAAACGTAGTCAACGGCTATAAGGATGTATTTGTTTCCTTTAGATGAAGGGAATGGCCCCATAAAGTCGATACCCCAAACATCAAAAATTTCACACTCTTGGATGAAATTCTGAGGCATCTCGTCTTTATGTGTGATTTTGCCTTGCTTTTGGCAAACATCACATCGCTTAACCATATTGTGAGCATCACGATATATGGATGGCCAATAAAATCCCGAATCAAACACTTTCTTAGCGGTGTAGTTGGGACCAAAGTGACCACCGGTGGGTCCTTTGTGGCAAGCATCAAGGATGTCCGACGCTGCCGGTCCATCAACACATCGGCGAATTATCAGATCAGCACATTGTTTGAATAGGTAAGGGTCGTCCCAAAAGTAAGTCTTGATGTCGGTAAAGAACTTCTTCTTTTGCTGGGATGTCAATCCTTCCTTGAGAATTCCACCCGCCAAATAGTTTGCAAAGTCCGCAAACCACGGGGTTTCATTCGGCTTCGAGTTTATAGACATTAAGGTCTCCAAGGGAAAAGAATCATTGATTTCTTTAGTCGGATGATCCCCTTGGTATGGATCCTCAAGTCTACTAAGATGGTCCGCGGCGAGGTTTTCTGCTCCTTTTTTATCGCGGATGTCGATTTTAAATTCCTGGAGCAGCAAAACCCAGCGAAGAAGTCTTGGTTTGGAATCTTGCTTTGTCAACAAGTACTTCAACGCGGAATGATCGGTATACACGATGGTGGTGGAAAGGACAAGATAGGGGCGGAATTTTTCAAAAGCATAGACAACAGCTAAAAGCTCTTTTTCGGTTGTCGTATAATGCAATTGTGCCCCAGTCATTGTCTTGCTAGCGTAATGGATCGGTTGGAAGTGTTTGTTCACTCTTTGTCCAAGAACCGCTCCAATAGCAAAATCACTAGCATCGCACATCAACTCAAAGGGAAGCTCCCAATTAGGGGTAACCAAGACGGGTGCCTTAGTTAGCTTATCCTTAAGTGAGTTAAAGGCTTCAAGGCACTCTTTAGAAAAGATAAAAGGAGTATCTTTTTCCAAGAGGTGGGTCATCGGGCGAGCGATTTGAGAAAAATCTTTGATAAATCGACGGTAGAAGCCCGCATGACCCAAGAAACTTCTCACACCCTTCACAGTGGAAGGTGGAGGCAACTTTGCTATAACATCAACTTTAGCACGGTCTACTTCAAGACCGGCTTTCGAAATCTTATGTCCAAGCACGACGCCTTCTTTTACCATAAAATGGCATTTTTCCCAATTTAGAACAAGGCGAGTGTCTTCGCACCGCTTTAGCATACGTTCTAAATTGGCAAGGCAAGCAGAGAAGGAATCCCCGAAGACCGAGAAATCATCCATGAAGACTTCCATGGTTTGTTCAACCATGTCATGGAAGATAGCTAACATACACCTTTGGAAAGTCCCTGGCGCATTACATAAGCCAAAAGGCATTCTTTTGTAAGCGAAAGTGCCATAGGGACAGGTGAATGTAGTCTTCTCTTGATCTTGGGGATCGATGGGTATTTGGAAATAACCCGAGAAACCATCCAAAAAGCAGTAATATTCATTACCGGCTAATCGTTCAAGCATTTGGTCCATGAAAGGTAGAGGGAAATGATCCTTTCTCGTGGCATCATTGAGTTTGCGGTAGTCTATACAAACTCTCCACCCAGTAACGAGACGAGTGGGAATCAACTCGTTGTGTTCATTGGGAACAACGGTTATTCCGCCCTTCTTGGGCACACAATGGATTGGACTAACCCATGGTGAATCCGAAATAGGGTAAATCATACCCGCATCAAGAAGTTTAATAACCTCTGTTTTGATGACTTCATGTATTTTTGGATTCACCCTTCGTTGGCTTTGAATAGTGGGCTTATAGTCGTCCTCCATGAGAATTTTGTGCGTGCAGAAGTGAGGATCAATTCCACGAATATCGGAAATCTTCCAAGCAATAGCCTTCTTATGCTCCTTCAACACAGCAACTAGACGAGTCTTCTCTTCATCTTTCAAATCCTTTGCAATAATGACGGGCGATTTCTTGTTGTCGTCCAGGAACACGTACTCGAGATGAGGCGGCAACTCCTTAAGTTCCAAATCCGGAGGATTTTCGACGGGAGGCGTTTTCAAAGTCGGAGTATCGATAGCAATGACCGTGGGAGATGGAGGCGAAGGATTGTCTTCAGTGAGAAGATTGTCAAAGAAACTCATGTCTTCATCCCCCTCGGTGGGAGAATCATTAGTGGCTAAATTCGCATCTCCCATGGTATCTTCAAGATTGTTCCAGAATAAATCACTATCTCCAAATAGAGACAACGATGAATCAATAGAGGACACGGTCTCAACAGTGGGAAGAGAGGTAGGAATACTTTTGCAAGCATCATTAAAGTGTTCTTCACAAGCCTCATCAAGAACGTCAATACAATTAACGCTCTCATATGAATAAGGTTGTTTAGACAACTTACCCATGTTGAAGACTACTTTTTCGTCACCCACTCTCATGATAAGCTCTCCGGCTTCAACATCAATAAGAGTGCGACCGGTCCTCAAGAATGGACGACCAACAATCAGTGGCACACGGGGGTCCATCTCGTAGTCGACGACAACAAAATCAGCAGGGAAGGTGAATTTGTCGACTCCTACGATAACATCTTCGGCTATCCCCACTGGATAAGCAACCGTACGGTTTGCCAATTCCAAAGTCATTTTAGTGGGGACAAGCTCTGGGAGAGATAATTGCTTCCAAACACTTAGAGGCATGAGATTAATACTGGCACCTAGATCGGCTAGGGCCATGCAATTCTCTACTCCCGGGAAATTGCAAGGGATAAGAAAACGACCCGGATCACCAAGCTTGGTTGGTAATTTCCTTAAGAGCACTGTGGAGCAGTTCTCATTAAGTTGGGTGTTGGCAATGTCGAGGAGCTTTTCCTTGTCGCTCAAAAGATCTTTAAACATTTTAGCATACTTAGGCATGTGAGCGAGAGCCTCAGCGAAGGAGATATTAAAATTCAGTTGTTTAAACATTTTTAGAAAGTTAGAAACCTGAATATCATCCTTGCTCTTTTGCTTCTCTTTCCTCAACCTAGAAGGATAAGGTATATTGGAAGAAGATGAAGGCTTTAAAGGAATAGGGTTACTCACAACCACGGGTGGAGGAGGGGTAGAAATAAGAGGTGGAGAAATTGGGGAAGGAGAAGGAGGAGGAATAGGAGCAGGCGACTCGTTTTCCTTAGTAACCACCGGTGGGGGTATAGGAAGCTCGGGTTCCTTTGTACCTTTACCACTTCGAGTGGTGATTGCTTTCATCTCCCCTCTTGGGTTCGCAACGGTGTTACTCGGAAGAGTACCCGAAGAAGAGGGTTGACTACTTTGGAAGAAACTAGCCATCATGTTCCTCAAGTCATTCGTCTGACTATCCAACGTGTTTCGCATATCGGCTCTCAAATCATTTCCTTGCTTTACCAAATCAGCTTTCAGGTTGAGCACTTCTCTCTGAAGATTTCCCACTATCGCATCGTTAGTCCTCATATAAGTTTCCACTTCTTGGTGAAGAGCGGTGGGTTGGTTGGGAAGAGCATTGTATGCAGGTGGTTGGTAAGCAGGTTGTTGGTAGACTTGATTGTTTCTTTGAGGTGGTTGTTGTTGCTTGTGAGGTGGGATGTATGGTTGTCGAGGTTGTTGTTGTTGTTGAGGAGGGCGATTAAGGTTTTGTTGTTGGTTTGGGTTGGAAGGAGGAAAGCCAGGTGGTGAAAGATAGTTGTTGCTGCGATAGCTAAGCAAGTTACGGTCACCTTGGGGTTTTGCTTGATAAGTGGGTTGTTGGTAGGTGCCATATGCCGCATTCACATTCTCAGCAGGGTAATCTTGGGTGGCGGTACAAGTTGTATAAAAATGGGGACCACCGCATATCTCACAAGGTTGGCTGACAGCGTTGACTTGTGCGTTCTTGGCGTTGTTGCTGTTGTTGTTGCTGACGGTATGTGTGACAAGCGATTCAAGAAGCGTGGTGATTTTGTCTAATCGCTTGTCGCTGTCATTAGTGCTAGCACTAGCAACATTGGTCCTAACGCTCTTGGTTTGCACACGAGACTTGTTCTCAATGATATCCCAAGCAGCATTGGAAGTCTTAGCCAATAAATTACCCCCTGAGGCACTATTCAGTGAATCTTGGTCACTCATGCTTAAACCATTGTAAAAAGTATTTATTTGATGTACTTTGGTAAAACCATGTTGTGGGCATTTTCTTAAAAGATCTTTGAAACGATCCCAAGATTCACTGAATGACTCATCGTACTTTTGTTCAAAGTTTATAATCTCATTCCGCAAAGCGGTAGTACGAGAGGGTGGAAAAAAGTAGTTGATGAACTTTGTTTCCAAATCCGTCCACGAGAGAATACTCTGTGGCGGTTCCTTAGCAAGCCAATGCCGGGCTTGTCCCTCTAAAGAAAAGGGAAAAAGTTGTAACCTTATCACTTCTTGTGAAACGCCATTGAACTTGACCGTGTTGGTGAGTTGTAGAAATCTCTTGATATGGTCATGTGGGTCATCAATGGTTCGTCCCAAGAATGGCTGAGCGGAGACCATCTGGATAAAGCCTGACTTTAACTCGAAATTGTTGGCGGCAATTGGTGGTATAACAATTGGATCCGTGTTGCCATCAACATGAGCTTGCAGCAATTCAATCATTGGGCGATTATCCGGAAGGGGCTCATTGTTGTTGTTATTCATGTTGTTGAAAGGCGGGTTGTTGTTGTTATTATTGTTGTTCGGAGGTGGTATGTTATTGTTGTTTTGTACACCAGCCATGTCTAGGTTATCGAGAGGCTCGGGCTCTTGATAGGACGTGGATCGAGTGCGCATACACCTGCAAAAGAACGAACAAAGAAAAACAAAGCCAAAATATTTTTGGTTTTTATGTTTTTTTTTACTTTTTAGGATTTTTGAAAATTTTATATTTTTTTGTGTTTTTGAAAATTTTATGAAAAAGTAACGTTCACGGGGAACGGATCCCAAAATCCAAGTTCTACAAAAAACTTTTGATCTTAACGAGAGGAGCCGGCAGCGGCGCCATTTGATACAAGCTATTTGTATGGGTTCAGAATTAGTCTCGGAATCCTCTCGAATTGATCTCAGTTAAAAGTAGAATGATTTGTTCTTGGTGACAAAAAGTGGATTTGTTTTACTAACCTAAATCAATGAAGTAAATAAAGATTAAAGCTAGAATCAGTAGATCAAAAACAATTAAATGATAAAGCAAAAAGATACCCTATTCGGAAAAAGTCCTATGCGGAATGATATACCATTCGGAACAAAAAGTCAATTCGGAAAATATTCCGAATAAGAAAACAAAATTAAGACTATGCGGAATAATTGAAAAGTTCCGAATAGGGAAAAATGGAAAATCCTACTCGGAATAAAAAGTCTATTCGGAAAACCTAGTCTATGCGAAAAATACTCCTACTCGGAAAAATAAGCCAATTCGGAAAACCAAGTCCATGCGGAAAAAGTGGCTATTCGGAAAAATAAAGTCTATGCGGAATATAATTGCTATTCGGAAAAACCTGGCTATTCGGAAACTATTCCGAATAAGGAAAACAAAGAAATGATTATGCGGAAAATTGGAGCTATTCGGAATATCTGGGATATTCCGAATAAAGAGGAAATAAACCTATACTCGGAATATTTGAAATATTCCGAGTAAAGCAAATGGATCAAGTCTATTCGGAATAATTCTGGAGCACGAAGAACAGATACAGTAACAGTAAAATAAGGGACACGAAATTTAATCAAAATCAAACTAAATACTCAAAAAGGTTTTACCAAACTAACCAATAATCATTAACATACCATAAGAAGCAAATCCCACCAATAAAAACATTAATTCAACAACTTTTTAAGATCAAACTAAAATCAAATAAAAACTTAAGAACTTGCAAGAAGAGATGATGAAGAACAAGATTAATGAAAAGATGGAATGGATTGATTAAGGAAAAATAACAAGATTATTGAATCAAACTTACAAGATGAAAAGAAAAAGATGAAAATCACCAAACTCCCTAATGGAGTTTGTGATGGAACGAACTACAAAGCCTGGAAAAAGGAAAATGAAAACTAACTCCCTAATGTGTGAAGGGAGTTTCTATTTATACTCCTAGTGGTTGGTTGGTGAGTGGGCTTTCTCCTCTTCTTCTTGTCTTTTCGTCTTTTCAGAAAAGTTGACGTTTTCGATTCTGATTCGGGATTTGTTGTCGATTAAATCCAACTCGTCTTTTAATTTCTTCGTTAAATAGACTCGAGTTTCTTCGACTTATGAAAATCTTCTGTCTTTAGTCCTTTTCTTCGATAAATCTTCGAATAGGCCTAGTGACTTCAAATCTTTTGCACGTCTTGGACAATAGACTTTATCTTGAGTCTTTTTCCTTGATAAAACCCGTGCAATCCCATGTTTTCTTTAATATTCATCCGGTTATCTCTGAAATCACAATAAACACAAAAACCACGCATAATTCCAAACAAATGATATTAATTATGTGTTTTGGTCTTGTTTTAGCCAGAATTAAGTGGTAAAAGGATGGGTGTTTACACACCTATCAATAACCAACAAGGTCTAGATCGGAATACCAGGGGTGCCAATTGGAAAGTTCATCAAAGGGACAGATCGGAATATTATAATTCCACCCGTCGGAATACTACAAACCCTAACCCGATTGGATCAATCGGAATGTGAAGATGGGATCCGGTCGGAAACTGGGCCAATCGGAAAGGGGTTTTAAACTCCCTTTTCCGAAAATAATGGGATTTGGTTAGGCTAGATAATAAGCTAAGTTCAATAAGCTAATATCCAAAACTTAATAATCCGAATACTTAACCGAATCAAATAAGCACTTATCTCAACTTATTCAACTCGAAAATAAGCAACTTTTTAGATTAACAATAAAAACATAAACTTTTTAATAAAACTTCTTAATAAGTGAAATAAGCTAATCATAAAAATAAGCCAATAAGCACAAAAGTCTTAAAGCTTAATCAAATGAAAACTTATGAAATGATCAAAAGATTAACTTTTAAGCACGAAATCAATTAGAACAACACGGATCTTATGATATACGCACCAAAATCAATCTAAAATCAAAGAAAAGTAGAATGAGATTAAGAAATAAAAGCTTAAAATGAACTTGATTAATAAAAATTAAGCAATACAAAGTGTTTAATCTTTGAAAGATTAAGAAAAAGATGAATTTTAGTGAGAGAAAGTTTAAGACTTTCTCTCTCTAAAACTAGAGAAAACTAAAGAAAGTGAAAAATTAACTACAATCTAACCACCCTCCTAATGACTATTAGGAGGGTATTTATAGGGAAGGTGGAAGGAGTGCATGTGTTGCATCTTCTCTCTTGCTTTCTTCACGTTTTCTCGACTCGACTTTAATTCTTCGTCTTTGTCGTCTCGGGATTTGAACTTGTCTTTTTAATTTTCTTCTTCTATTAGACTTAAGTTCTTCGACTTCGTTAAAACTTCCGTCTTTAGACTTTTTCTTCGATAAATCTTCAGAATAGGTCTTGGACTTCCGTTCTTTTTGCACTCTTGATCTTTTGACTTCGTCTTTTCCCGTTTTCTTTGATAAAAGCCCGTGAAAGCCCGTGTTTCCTCCCTTTTCATATTTTGGCCCTAAAACACAATAAAAATACAAACCACGCATAATTCCGACTTTTACGACATAAATCACACGTTTTGGTCTTGTTAATATTGGAAATAAGTGGTAAAAGGATAAGTGTTTTCACACTTATTATCCCTTCAGTGTAGTCTTTTAACCTTTTGATCATTTACTTTCCTTTGATCATGTCAGATGGTTGACACCCGTACCGATCATCTCCTGTGTTTTCCATGTGTACTCCATGTACCATATTCCATGTGTACTCCGTTTACCGTATTCCATGTGTAATCGCTAGTCGATCCTCGATCATCTTAGGCGTATTCCGCTTACCAATGTTGCTCAAGTTAATGATGCTGCTCGTGGCTTGGAGATTCTACAGAAAATAGATGAGTACGATGGACCGGAGCGACAGACGAGAAATATACTTCATCCACCAGACGTTTCCATCCCACCTCATGTCCTTATTTTCTCAGTTATATGTCACGTGTCACTCAGTTGTCTTTTCAAGCATAAGAGTGGGAACCGGTACAAGCCGACCACTCAGCAGAATAGTTACATAAATCACGGTCAGAATAATGACCGTCATGGAGCCGACAGGCAAGGCGTAGTGACAACTACCGTGACAACAACTACTCTGGAAATCACAACAGAAACTCCGGTAACGGACGTGACCAGAAACAAAAGGGTCAGTAGTCCAACCGATCCGCCAATTCTTGTATTATAACCAAAATTTTCAACTTTATTCGTTTTCACGTCTCAAGACTCGTGTCAAGACACCCCTCAAGACACATGTCTCACGTATATTTCTGAACACACAAGTCAAGACATATGTCTCACGTATATTTCTGCAGACACATGTCAAGACACCAGTCAAGACACATGTCTCACGTATATTCTCTAAAGACACATGTTAAGAAACCAGTCAAGACACATGTCTCACGTATATTCTCTGAAGACACATGTCAATACATTAGTCAAGACACATGTCACATGTATATTTTCTCAGGACACGATCAAGACGCATGACTTACGTATACCTTCTGAACCAGGCCCTCAGTAATTCAGAATACCCTCCAAGGGGTATACCCATCCTGTTGTTCCACGTGTGGATCTGGCCACTAAAATTTTAGGTACCATCACTGGCGTATCGTTCATGTTTGGACACGCAATGTTCGCTCGGTTTGATACGGGCGAAACACGTTCAGTGAGATCTGTCGCGTTTACTTCATGTATTCATATGACACCTTTGAAACACCCCCAAAGTGGTCAAATGCAGCGTAATAGTACATGGGGTGTTACTTTGGTGGATCGATAGCACACAGTATATAGAGCAATGATCATAAATGTCATAAAAACATATTACATGAATTAAATTGTGCAGATTAAGTAAAGTGTCTGAAAATCAACATGTATTATTGTTCAAAGTAATATCCCAACCCGATGATAAACATGATGCTTCCTAATGACGTATAGTCCCTAGTCGGGCTGGATAGTCCGACTCATGGGTACTACCCGCATCCATCAGGAATGGATTGGATACTTGTGTGATGTGCACACATAGCCCAGAAAGCCCGGTAAGCCGTTGTCGCACAAGAGGCTGATTACTTAGCCAAGTCCTCGTCGCAGCGCGACAGGATCAGACAGTATATAACTTATATTATAGTTATATTCGCCCAAGGAAAAGGGATATACACTTGCCTTAGTTGGATAATGAAGATCAAGCTATTTCGAGTCATTATCTCTTCCTTAGGCCGCAAGAACAGGGAGCCCAGCCTGGACTCTCTCGAGTATAAAAGGAACCCCTTCGGTTCCATAAAGGTACGATATACACAATACCCTAAACACTAATATACTCAAACCGATTACTTACTCTCACGCCAGAGTCTAATTGTAGGTCACAAACCCACGGTAAGCTTAACGGTGTCTGTTTAGTGCGCAGGGTCCTAAAGCAAGTTTCACTTGGTGCGAGAGCCGGAGTCCACAAGACCCCAAATTAAGCCTTATTTGGGTCAAGCTTGGTTTACCCCAACTTTTGCATCAACAAGTTGGCGCCGTCCGTGGGACCCCAAACTAAACTCTAGCCAAGGACGAAAAAGGCGCAAACCTGCCCCTACCCAAAGGTGGATCCAAGAAGGCAACATGTCCTTACTCAAGCCTTGAGCCCAATAACCCAAGCCGTGGGGGAAAAGACTGCAAGTATCTTTCTCTCCGCTGGTCACTCCGACCCTACAGACGGTCGGAACCGCATCGTCCTCTCAGGAGATCCCTAATCAAGGCCGCAAGGAGACCCTGGACACAAGGGCTGTGATAGATCCGCAGGTGGAAACAAAATTTCCCCCTCGGCGAAGCAAAGTATGAGTGACTATGTCGCAGAAAACTATGAGGCGTTAATCTCACTCATGAGGGACACAAATGAGGGCAAATCCAGCAAGAGATCTTCGGATCAGTTTAGACTTAGATAAAGAATTCAAGTCTAAGGGAGGCTCAAGATCCAGTAAGGAAGCTAGAAAGGAGAAGAAAAGGAAGCAAAGAGCGACTGAGACCCCAACATCCACTTCGGATGCGCCTCTCATTGAGGATGCATCGTCCTCAGACAGCTCCAGGGACTCAGGAGAAGAGGATGGTTTCATGACACCAGTCAATGACCACCAGTGCACAAGCGTGAAGGACAGACTAGGGCCTAACCCTACTAGTAGACAAAGCGCCCTTAAAAGGCTAGGCCCTTTATAAGGAGATGAATCTCAGGATCTGCGAGTTCAAGAAAGGAGTAAGAGCACTGAAAGGAGGTGCAAGAGGAATTCCTCGAGCGAAGGTTCCTCGGACTCTAGTCATAGTGACCGCCACCCCCGCCATAAAAGGGCTTCTCCTTCATCCACTGAGGACTCTGACTCCTCTGACTACGACAGAAAACACCGCAGGGCACCAAAAAGGCCAAGGATACAAGGTGAAGACCAATGGACCCTGCCATGGCGTCGAGAGAAAGGAAGCGCGTTTTCAAAACGCATAACTACTTTCATGGATAACAAGAAAAGACGCATGTCGTCCAATGTTAAGACCTACGATGGCACGACGGATCCAGATGATCACCTGAAAGTATTCGAATCCCAAGCAGGGATAGAGCAATGGCCAGAAGCCGTGTGGTGCCATATGTTCAACTCGATGCTCATCGGGAAAGCTTGGACATGGTTCGATCGTCTCCCGCGAAGGAGAATCCATGGGTTTGAAGAACTTCGAAGAGCGTTCCGCGGGAACTATGTGCAGCAGAAGAAGTATGACAAAAGCCCGGTTTCACTTGCGAGAGTGAAGCAGAGGCATAACGAGAGCCTAGAGGACTTCATGGAACGCTTTAAATCTGAATGCAACCAGATTAAGGATTGCTCGGAAATTCTAAAGATTTCTGGATTCCTCGCAAGCATCACAAATTCGGACCTGATAAAAAAGTTGAACGACAGAACCCCGATAACATTTGACGGGGTAATGAAAAAGGTCCGAGCGTTTATTCAAGGAGAAATCGCAGCAGCAAATAGCCGACAGATGGCGTCGGGATACAGGTACCAAGATAGGCCCAAGAAACAAACATATGGGCCAAATATCAGTCGCACGTTGGACTTCCAAGGAGCGGCAAAGCAAGGGCATAGCAACAACAACAATAGCAAGTTCACCCCGCTGCAAAAAACCTCTAGAGAGATGTTTCTATCAGAAGGAGCAAATTTTCCAAAGCCTAGCCCAATGTTGGGACCAGTGGATAAGCGGGATAACACAAAGCACTACGAGTACCATGATGATGAAGGGCACGCTACTGATGAGTGTATTCAGTTAAAAATACACATTGAAAGCCTGGTAAAAGCAGGGAAGCTGAACCAGCTGATAAGGGATTGGAGAAAGAACGCGGATGCGAAGAAGGTCAAAGTGAAAAAACAGAAGGATAAACCTATAACCATATACATGGTAGAGAGGGAAAAATCTTTCATGCAAAGAACAGTGGTCGCAGAATTTTCGCACGATAAAGAAATAGCATTCCTTATCCTTTCAGATATTCACTACAAAGTCAGCTCGTTGACAATTGACATAGCCTTCGGCGACCACCTTATAGAAGGCATGTGCGTCGATGGGGGGTCTGCAACAAGCATATTATACGAACATTGCTTCGCACGGCTGCCATGGGAAATAAGGAAGGAGCTAGAAGAGACAACACAGATTCTCACAGGGTTTAGCGGTGATAAGACTCGACCACTAGGGCATCTCTGCACACAGGTGACCATTGGAAACGCGGAACACTTGACGACGGTGTGGATGGACTTCATGGTTGTGCGTTCTCAATCCTCGTACAACGGGATAATCGGACAGTCGGGACTAAAGAAGTTGCGCACAGTACCTTCCACGGCACATGGTATGTTCAAATTCCCGGTGCAAAATGGAGTAGTTACCATCCGTAATATAGACACAATCGAAGGAGGTAACAGTACTTCTAGCACCAGCACTAAAAGGAAGCAGGCGGACAGGTGTCAACATGATATAGAGCCCAGTCCACAGATGAACAGAAGGAGGCGTGTCTCGGAGGAATCCCAGGCGCCGAGCATATCTGTGCGTGCGGAATTGCTGTCAAGGATCCCATGGGTCCTTTTCTCGACAGGCTTCGTAGGAGAAGGGGGCCAGATGCAGTGTTCATCCTCACGGACCAGGGCGACATAAAAATCACGTATGCATTGCTGTTTGACTTCCCCACTACCAGCATGGAAGCAGACTTTGAAGCCCTCATAGCAGGTCTTAGATTAGCGCTAAGAATGGACATGAAGCGTCTGGTGGCCTACACATACAACCCTCTGGTGGCAAGTAGAGTCAATGGGTCATGCAAGCCACGAGGGCGAGTGCTAATCGAGTATACGGAGAAGATACGAGACATGACGGCATGGTTCACGGAGTTTTCTATATGAAGGGTTGTAGAAGAGGAGGATGAAATCTCAGTGGACATGGACCAACTTTCAATTGTAAAAATGAATAAGCCTCCTGGTCACGTTCTAGTCTATTTTATCCTGCACAAAAATGTGAGTGCGGACATGGAGTCACCAACATGGATGACACCCATTCGAAAGTTTTTGTCACACAACAAATTGCCAAGTAGCAGAAGGAAGGCTAAGCAGATACAGGTGCGAGATAGGCACTTTCAAATTGTCAAAGGAACACAGTATAGGCAAACAGGTAAAGGTCGGATGTTGCGATTCTTAGCACCAGATCAGGCGCGGGCAGTAGTAGAAGCCGCACATAGAAAACTGTGTCCTCGTGACTCGGTAGCTATGGTTGAGGAAGTAACTCGCTCAGGGTACTTTTGGCCATTTGCACATAAAGATGCGCGCAAAAGAGTGGCGCGTTGTCAGAAATGCCAGCGGACTAAAGATGTCGGGCGAATTCTAACATGGTTACTGGCCCACTCTCAACCAAAGGCACGGTAGAAGGAGGACTGTTCTCAAAGTTGGGACGTACTCTAGGTTCCCTAGAAACGTCAATTGGAAATATGGCGCGACACGCGGTAACTCTGCTCCCGACTAAAGGTAACCATCAATAGCAGCACAGGGGAGCAGTCGTTCCCGGAGCCAGGATAACTCCACATACCATGTGGCAGCGGGATCGTATGGGCATACTACCAGCAGCACGAAGCACGAAGCGGCGTGGTCAGGCGAGCAAAGGATCCTCACATACCAGGATGAGTACGCATGGCTATGCGGAATCGCTACCTAGTCCTATAAGGAATGACTTAACAGACGACCAGAGTTCTGTGCGATATTCTCCTTGAGATATCGCATAGTTAGCATGGACCATTCTCTTGGTTACTAGTAGCCCCAATAAGGATCCATGTACTTTTCTTTTTTTTTAAATCATTTTTTAGGTTTTTGTTAATTGTTTTTAAAACATTTGCAAAAGGGTATGAATAAAACTCTGCGGTTCCTAGCTAGTTCCGCAGTCCATATGATGTTTTTTCTTTCTTAATCTTTAATGCATGCAAGTACTGTTTCTTTTATATATATTTGGCCTTCAGATGTACATGTACAATAACGTTTCCAGGCGGAATAAGAGGAATAAGTTTACCCTACTAATTAGACTTGTCGCGTAAGAGGGATGCACCCCCAGCGGCGCCGAATCAAGTATCCTTTGTTAGGCAGCTTTTCACAAGACGTTGTGGTAAGTATAGCGGTCCTCATACTTTATGACGGATAAGCACAGTGTGCACGCCTAACGAACATGTCATTTTCAATGACATTGCTTATGGTAGTAGCGGTAGGACCACACGTAATGACCTTTAGACTCACCCATAAGTCCAGAGTCGCACTCTAATGGGTGTACTCATAAACAGGTGTCACTCTCTCGTAACCTCAGGTGTGGGTGTAGGAACCTGGACACATGTATATGTGACTACACATAATGCAGGACGTTATCTACTTATAAACATACGGGTCGCTATTATCATTGTACAAATGATTAATTTACAAGATTAGTTCGCATAAGATACAACAATAAATATGGTGAGGCAAGACACCTTCTATAGAAGGTCGCTCGTTGACAGTGACCTCTTTAACCTACGATGTCGTGGGTTCTGTGACGCGCAATGCTGGGCCCATGCCTCTTTCATATATCATAGCACGCGTGTATGGTAAACATCAATGGATGGAAGACTCACGGGTACACCGTCAGACCAGCTAGGATGTGCTAGGCCAAGACCAATAACAACGCCTTTGGTGGAGGTGTGGTTCTTCTTAGCAACACGACGCACGTGCTGATTTAATTTGTCTTCCAACGGAATAAGTATCGGTGTGCCAGAAATATACACAGGGACTTGTAGTTGGGATAGGTTCGGCTCGCCAGTGGTTTTAGGGTCTCCTTTGGTCGGGTCTGCACTGTCATTCGGAAGCATGAGGCTTGTCATGGTCCCACTAATTGGGAGGTCCTGATCTTTCTCGATTAAGTCTAGGATGGGCATCGGGAGGTTCTCTAATCTGTGGAAATCAGCGTCAAACATCTCATGCGCATACTTGGAGTATATCTCATTTCCCTCCAAAGGACCCCTTAGTAAATTTTCTTTGAAAGCGCGCTTCATTGCGAGGCTGGATCCAAGCAGTAGCGCGGCATCATATACGCCCTTGATCGCTTTGTCAAAAGGGGCAATTTCATAACGCCTTTGGCAGCAAGCGGAAGACCATGTTTTATTAACCATCGATTCTCGTCGCGCACTGCGGTGAGGTGCGGATATAACTCTTCATCAAAATCCGTACTCATATACTTCAGAACTTCCGACTTGTTATCCATGTCTTTATGGCAGTTGGTGACAAAATTATCACAATTCAGAGCAAGGACATTCATGCCTTCTTCTAGTTTAGCCATGGCCCATCGATTTTCGTCCTCTTGCTTCACTCGTAGGCGGCGCTCACGATCCAGGAGCTCAGAGAGCGAGGATTTTTGTCCTCTAAATATTGGATGGATTCGGCATTTATACTAGATACAACGCGCATGCGGGAAATTTCAAACTTAGCATTTACAAGTTCGAGGTCTTTGTGTTCTGTAACTTGGTGAACCTCTTTGTTCACTTGTGCTAAGCGCTCGGACAGCTGGCATATTTTCCTTTTCAAATAAGCAGCTAAAGTTACTTTTTGTGCGACAATCATGTCCAAATCTCTCATTATTTGTTCGTAAGACATTTCATGTAAACGTTGGGCGCGGACAAGGGGAGTTATGTGTTGAAGGAAGTCCCCACAAACGCCTGCGCCATCTATAGTGCAGGTGCGAGTACATGGCCAGGGAGGAGAGAATCTGGTGGACTTCGCAGAGCTGGCACCCGTCTCGGTCATGGAAGCAAGGGAGCTGCATATTTGGTGTCTTACGATTATTAGAGGTGTGTGAATTGTTTATTTTTACGAAATAGTAAAGAATGACGCAGTGGTATACCTTGCTAGTTGTATGTTTTCCCGTGGCCTTGATAGTGCTCCCCACGATGTTGCGTTAGCATGTGGTCTTGTTTGCAATGTTCTCCCCCTTCTGGGATTTTGCTGCGTAGGGGAGCACGGTAATTTTTGTAACTTGGCACAGGTATGTCCTCTGCGGATGGGACAGTGTGCGAATCCTCTGCGGCACCATGTTCTTCTTCATCTCCTTTACTCATTTCTTCAGATGGAGACTCTACGGTGAGTGGTACGCTTTGGATAGGGTTGCATTTATGGTGGTTTTCATCTCGGCATTCCCACTAAGTGTGGGAGAAGGAAACTCCAGAGCTACAGTCCGTTGACCAATGCGCCATCCATTTGAAATCTCGATCGGCGTGAAGGGTCGAGCGTGCGTGTCACGGCGCACGGATTATCTCGCTTCACGAGCTGCGTATAAGTTAATTCTATAGTCATATAAGGATGCGTGCAGGTATGGTTTGTTTTTTTGGCAAAAAAAGAGAAACACAACCCAAAGGAGAAGGGGAAGTAAACGAAATAAGGGTTTCATACCGTGGTCAAAATCATCAAAGTATTGAGGAAGATTGTTGGCAGGAAGAGTTGACGTATGGCTTAGACCTAGGGCGTATAGCAGCGTCTCTAGGTATTCGTGCATTGGTATCCGATTAGAGTTAATTAGTTCTGCGTTTGCATCATTATACAAACCGGTAGTAGGGCGGTCATCTTTTTTCATCGTCTCAGGAGTGATGAAATCATGGTCAAAGGGGAAAACAACTTTGTCTACCAAGAAGAATTTATCGGTCCACTTCTTCAGGGAATCTATTTTTTCCGAGTAGCATTGTAGTTGACCACGCCGTTTCGTGAAGGTTATCCATCCGTTCATCCATGTGGATCTATAGAAGGCGCGGAACAGGTTTATGGTTGGGTCAAGGTTTTTGAGTAAGCAGTTTATCTCAAAATTTAAGATTTTGGCGGCACCTATGCAATGTAGCTGGGAAAGGTGTATACAGTAATAATTTAGTATGTCTATCAGAAAACGGCTTAGAGGTATGCGATTGTTGTAGAACTCAACGAACCTGGTGTATATACCAATTTTTTCGTTAGGAAAACTTCGAATATGCGCTTGTGGATCTGGCACAGTCGAATGAAGATCTGAGGGAATGTGGTACTTAGTGATGAAACGAGAGAGCTCTTGTTCGGATATACGGGATGTCACGTCAAATAGTTGGGCTACCATATTTTGCTCTTGTGGGTATTTCAAACAGAGGTGAAGGTAGTATATTTTGTTACGAAATGGTAGTTCTTACAATTTTCAACAATGATGGGAAGATTTTTTGGAAAGGTGAAGAAAGTGACTGTTAGACTGCATTTATATACCCTATCGATATATGGGATCTTGTAGCACGTGTCTATCACGTTTGGTTCATCCTATGGTGTCCGCTGATTGCTCCTTCTGACATGGTTAATGCTTTTCACGGTTTTCAATAAAGGACTGTGATAGTGGAATCTGACGTAGATACTTATTTGAAGTCATGACTGTGCGGTTTTACTTTTTGTTGGGCATTTATGCGCGCGGGCCTTGGTGATTCATAGTCTAGTAGCCATAGATTGGACCTGCGACCACTAGACTGGGGGGACATGATGATGTATAATCCCTAGTCGGGCTGGATAGTCAGACTCATTGGTACTACCCGCATCCATCAGGAATGGATTGGATACTTGTGCGATGTGCGCACATAGCCCAAAAAATCCGGTAAGCCACTGTCGCACAAGAGGCTGATTACTTAGCCAAGTCCTCGTCGCAGCGCGACAGGATCAAACAGAATATAACTTATATTATAGTTATATTCGCCTAAGGAAAAGGGATATACACTTGCCTTAGTTGGATAATGAAGATCAAGCTATTTCGAGTCATTCTCTTTTCCTTAGGCCGCAAGAACAGGGAGCCCAGCCTGGACTCTCTCGAGTATAAAAGGAACCCTTCGGTTCCACAAAGGTACGATATACACAATACCCTAAACACTAATATATTGAAACCTATTACTTACTCTCACGCCGGAGTCTAATCGTGGGTCACAAACCTAGGGTAAGCCTAACAGTGTCTGTTTAGTGCGCAGGGTCCTAAAGCAAGTTTCACTTGGTGCGAGAGTCGGAGTCCACAAGACCCCAAATTAAGCCTAATTTGGGTCAAGCTCGGTCTACCCCAACTTTTGCATCAACACTTCCTATAGGATGCTGGAAATCCAAGTGCACATAACCTGCTTAGTTACCTGAGAAAACATATAAAGTAAAATGTGGGGGTCAACACGAAGTTGGTGAATTCACAGGTTTAGTTTAAAAGTAAAAGTATTGATATGCAAAACACCACTAAGATAGTAGAGCTCCAAGCTCAATACTATAATAGTTCCTATTGCCTTGTAATAGAAGCTAGACAAGTGATCATGAGCCTGTGTGGATCATTCCTAAGAAGTACCCCTATAATCCGACTATGTATATAAGTCTGGTGGCCTTGGTTAAGGCTAGGTGAGAGCTACTCACGTAGACTGGGATTGTGAATCCCCAAATAGATCTATTTATAACATCTCGCTCTTCACAATTAACTATTACAGTCCACGGGAATGGGGCAAACAATAGGCAGTAAGTAAGTTGTGGACCCATGAAATGTTTGCATATATATTAAGTAGTGTGTTTTCATCCCTAGTTATAAAAGCTGTAAAATATGGGGCCATGAACTCACCTTATTGGTGATGCAGTAGTGATAAAGTCACTGAGTAGGCTGGCACGGTATGATCACGAAGCAGTAGAATTACCTAAGTAATTTATGTGGGCGTCAGTAAATGCACAAATAGAATGCACATATAAATGTAGTTGATGAAAATGCATGATCACAAATTTATTAAGTTGTTACCATTTTAACTGTTAAACTATTAGTAAGTTATCGAAACATATACACATTAGTTTAACAAAATGTATTTACCACGTTTTAATTTTAACGGTATAACAAATTAAATAAATGATTTTATTTAATTAAGAATTATAATTATAATGTTCCACAAAAAGTCCTAAAGTTTCAAATGTTCGATATTAGTCCTTCGGGTTACACAGGTTGCAAAAGGTTACAAACAAGAGAGTAACTTATATAACCGATAACCCAAACATAAGTAACTGATTTGTAACCAAAAATACGTTAGTAACTTAGGTGAACATTTAACAAAACTTTAGTAACTTATTTGTCTATTTTCCCAGTTTCTTAATAAGCCTTTTAGTTTATTTATTAAATAAATATAATAAACTTAAGTTTAAATTGCACTTAGGTCCTCACAAAAATGAAAGTTTCCAAACAGCCCCTAGGGCTTGTAAGACAATCGGTATTTGGCATAAAACACCCCTAGGGTTCGTCCGTTAAGTTCAATTGCAATTTTAGTCCTCGTCCATTAAATATAGTTTCAAAACTGCCCCTAGGGCTTATTTAACTTTCAGTTAATGACACAATAGCCCTTAGAGTTTGTAAACTTTCGGGTAATCGCAAAGCAAGTCCCTAAGGTTTGCTTAGGATTCGTTAAATGACATAAAAGGTCATTGTAGTTTCGAAAATGAATAAAAGTCCCAAATTAGGTTTTCTAGGACTCGTTTAAGTTTCACTAAGTGACAACAATGGTCCTTGTGGTGTGTTTAAAATATGATTATAATTAAAACATCCCCTTAACTTTCGGCAAATTACCAAATAACCCTTATACTTTACAAAACTCACGAAAATCATTTAAATAGTTCACGACTTTACAAAAATTTACTTATACTTTGATCAAGGTACAAATTTGGCACAAAAAGTACCGAAATAGTGTTTTATAGGTTTAATAGGCTTGGTTGGCCCAGTAAGGGTCCGGTTTGGTTTTAGGTTCACGCGGGCTCACTAATGGGCTTAATTAGGTTTAGGAAAAATTATGCAAGTACTTATTCTAATCCAAAATAACTAAACAAGGTAATGGGCCTAATGGGCTTATTCTGTATTCGGCTTATAAATAAGCCGTGGGCTATGGCTTATGGGTTCGTGGCTTATAGCTTATTTTTTAGGCTTATCTTTCTAGTGTTTATGAGATTATAAGTTACTGATGACACTTAGTTCATTTAGGGTTTAGGCAAGGCTAAGACTTCTAGTTTTCTAGGTTCTTTCCTTGGTTTAAACAAGGATTACATTAGTGTACCTAGACCTAAAAATAAACATGTTTCCTACACGAATAATTCAAGCCATGGCCTATAGATTATAAGTTACTCATGACACTTAGTTCATTTAAGGTTAAGGTAAGGCTAAGACTTCTAGTTTCTAGGTTCTTTCCTAGGTTTAAACAAGGATTACATTAGTGTACCTAGACCTAAAAATAAACATGTTTCCTACACGAATAATGTGGCCTATAGATCTATCTAGGGTTCGATTTATCAAGTATTTTTACGTGTGCATGATGTTTTCTTTATGGTTTCCATAGATGTGATAGTGTACACGAGGCATAGTTCTCATTATCATGGCTTATATGAATGTATGAATGAGGATAAGATGAAGTTTACTTACTTGATGGTGAAGATGGCAGCAATGATGAGACTAACTAGAAGATACTTGGAACATAAAAGATCTATGCGAATGAGTTTATAGCTGAGACCTAGGGCTTCTTTAGGTGCCTTGTTGTCCAAGTTAGTGGTAGTAAATATGAATGTTAGCACTAAATGTGCCTTGAGACCAAGATTCGGGTATTGAATGCGTTTGTAGGTGTGTGTTTTAGTTGATCCGAGAGTAAGAGAGAGGGATATGGAGTGAATGTGTTTTGTGTTAATGTTTATAATCAAGTGAGGGTGAGGGATGTTCTGGTTCGGCTTGGTACACGCCAAGAGAGAGGGAGGGATCAAAATAGTATCTTATCAAAGTACACTTCAAATCCTAGGTTAGATCACCAACGTACAATCCTTAATTACAAACATAGTACACTTTCCCCTTTTGGTTTTGTTTTAGCCGTCGCCTAGGGGAGGTCAAGGGGACATGGTGATGTCCAAAATAGTGTGAGTCTTAATTAGCAAGTGTTGTACATGTATAGGTAAATGGTATGTGTAGTATACAAAGGTTTCTAGATGACTTAAGTGTAGTATACATTGTAATTCGACTAGGATCATTGTCTAGGAGGGTTTTGTGTTTGGTTTTGGTAAATTTGTAAGATTACTAATGATCTAGGTAAGATAATGTGAGTGTAGGTTTAATTCTAGGGTGATTTGGTTAAGTTTTAGAGTTTGTCGTGAAAGTATAAGTAGTAAATATAAGACGTATAGTTTTAGTAATATAAAAGTACAACACTCATTAAATTGTAGTAAAACTGATAAGTGTGAAGTTGAAATATTAAAAAGGTGGCTTTTGTAGACTCGTACTATTACTTAGAATATAAAAAGAGTATGCGTACATTTATTTTATAGTGAGTTTAGGTAGTTGGTAAACTTAAATACTTGTGATCATGATTTTAGATTTTATACAGTCCAAAATGATGTATGCAAATGCTCATGTGTTCCAGGTGACTTAATAGTCGCCAAAGTGATCAACTGTATGATTGTATGCTCATATGAAATATGGTCATACGTAATGTCCGTGTGATCCCATGATTGAATACTCACAATCATGATAAGATGTTCAAAGTTCAAGTGGCCAAGTGATTGAATATTCACACTCATGTTATAATATATATATTTCTCGTGATCAAACGTGTGTATGCTCATGCATGATGCAAGTGACTGTATAAAGTTTTCATGTAAATGTGGTAATATATAATATAACTCATGAGATGATGTGTACAATGATGTCATTACAAAACATGAAAACCACGGGTTTTACAGCTCCATCCCGTTATTTTTAGCTTTGTCCTCAAAGCTTAAGATGACGTTACTGCTCAAGGGAATAAGTGTGGGTACTTAGCCCGAAATGATTCTCCGCGTTCCCAAGTGAACTCATGACCTCTCCTAGAGTTCCAATGTATCTTAACTAACATAATTTAACTACGCGTCAGCTTCTTGACTACTCTCTCCATGACCTCTACTGATTCTTCGGTAAATTGGAGTTTGTCAACAAATTGGACTCCCTCCAATGGCATGGCTAATGGTTCATCCGCATAGCACTTCTTTAGGTTTGAAACATGGAAGGTAGAGTGTACCCGGCTCAATTGTTGGGGCAACTCTAAACGATAGGCTACTTCACCAATTCTGGCAATCACTTTCAACGGTCCTACGTATCGTGGATTTAGCTTACCACGGTGATACCTTAAGCATAACACGGTCACGCACTTCGAATTGCATAGGTTTCTTCTTCCGATCTGCATAGTTCTTATGTCTATCTTGTGCAGCTTGAATTCTTTGCTTGATGAGAGTGATCTTCTATGTTGTCTCTTGGATTAGCTTGGGTCTAGTAAGCTGAAACTCTACTACCTCTGCCCAACACACGGGTGATCTGCACTTGCGACCATAGAGAGCCTCAAATGGTGCAGAGTTGATGTTGGCATGGTAGCTGTTGTTGTAGGAGAATTCAACTAACCGTATATGTTCGACCCATCCTTTTCCAAAGTCGATCACACATGCTCTTAGCATGTCTTCCAAAGTTTGGATCGTTCTTTCACTCTGACCATCGGTATGTGGGTGATAAACAGTACTCATATCCAGGTTTGTACCTAAAGCTCGTTGAAAATCTTTCCAAAAGTTTGACGTGAATCTACCATCTCGATCACAAATAATTGAGACTGGTATTCCATGTCTTGTCACAATTTCCTTCAGGTACAGTCTTGCTAGTTTGTTTAGAGAGTCATTTTCTCTTATGGGTAGAAAATGGGCAGACTTTGTGAGTCGGTCTATGATTACCCAAATGGTATCGTACCCATGAGATGAGGTGGGAAGTTTGGTTATGAAGTCCATGGTAATGTTGTCCCATTTCCATTTTGGTATTTCAGGTTGAACCAGTAACCCCGATGGTCTTTGGTGCTCGGTTTTTGCTCTGGCACACGTTAAACACTTCTTCACGTAAGTTGCAATGTCGGCCTTCATGTTTGGCCACCAATACAACTTCCTCATATCCTAATACATCTTCTCAGATTCGGGATGTATGGAGTATTTGGAATTATGAGACTCGTGCATGATCACTCTCCTTAAGTCTTTGTAACATGGTAACCAACTTCTTTTGTGTAAACTTGGTTCTACTTTTTCCTTTGTAAGGTCTGTTCTAAGCATTTCCCCCATGTCTTCCTTCTCAATGTTTTCTAGTCTCCGAGCTTGTGTTTGAGCCTCCAATATCTGCTTGGGTAGGTCCAAGCTAATTGTCATAACCAAGGCTCGAACACTCATGGGAGGATCAGTTCCCTTGCGGCTTAGTGTATCTGCAACCACATTAGCTTTACCGGGGTGGTATTTGATGTCACAATCGTAATCACTAAGCAGCTCTATCCAACGACGTTGTCTCATGTTTAGCTCCTTTTGGTCTAGAATGTGTTGCAAACTTTTGTGGTCAGTATGCACAGTACACTTTTTCCCGTATAAATAATGCCTCCAGATTTTTAAGGCAAAAACTACGGATCCAAGTTCTAGATCGTGAGTAGAGTAATTCTGTTCGTGCTTTTTCAGTTGTCTTGAAGCATAAACAATCACTTTATTCCTTTGTATAAGTACACCGCCTAAGCCTTTGTGTGATGCATCATAGTAGACAACGAAATCCTCGTTGCCTTCTAGCAAGGCTAGAATAGGTGCGCTGCACAACTTCTGTTTATTGGTTTAGAATGCTAACTCTTCTTTCTCTCCCCACTCGAATTTCACGCCTTTCTAAGTAAGCTTCATCATAGACTTGGCTATCTTGGAGAATCCTTCTATAAATCTCCGGTGGTACCCGGCAAGACCTAAAAATTGTTGGATCTCTTTCGGTGACGTAGGAGGTGCCCAATCTTTTACGGATTCAACTTTTGCGGGATCTACTTGAATACCCCTTCTATCAATCACATGACCAAGAAAATAAACCTTAGGAATCCAAAATTCACATTTGGAGAATTTTACGTATAGCTTTTCTTCCTTAAGTAGTTTCAGTACTTGAGCAAGGTGTTCTCCGTGTTCCTGTTCATTCTTGGAGTAAATGAGTATGTCTTTGATGAATACGATCACGAATTTATCCAGATACGGTCTACACACCCGATTCATGAGGTCCATGAATATTACTGGTGCGTTGGTTAGTCCAAAGGGCATAACCTGGAATTCATAATGACCGTAGCGAGTTCTGAAAGCTGTTTTTGGAATGTCTTCTTCTCTGACCTTCAATTGGTGGTATCCAGATCTTAAATCGATCTTGGAATACACACTTGATCCTTGAAGTTGATCAAATAGGTCATCGATTCGAGGAAGTGGATCACGATTCTTCACAATTAACTTATTCAGTTCCTTGTAATCAATACACATTCGGAAAGAACCGTCTTTCTTTTTGACAAACAGTACTAGAGCTCCCCAAGGTGAGTAACTGGGTCTAATAAAACCCTTGTCTGACAGTTCTTGGAGTTGTTCAACGAGTTCTTTCATCGCGGTTGATGCCAACCGGTAAGGTGCTTTAGCTACTGGTGCATCTCCTGGTATCAAGTCAATCTGAAATTCTACATGAAGAGTTGGTGGTAAACCAGGTAAGTCGTCCGGAAAAACTTCAGGATAATCGCGGACAATTGGCACGTCTTTGATTTGTTTCTTTTCTGGTTTGTTTTCTTCGTATGTTTTAGAAATATGTGCTAAGAAGATAGGACATCCTCTTAGTAGGAATTTCTGGACTTCGGTACACGAGATAACACTTAGTCTGGTGTCAGTCCTGTCTACGTTTCCTTCTCCGCGGACAATTAAGTCTTCTTTTCCCCAAGGTATACGGACTATGGTTAATTAATATAAAATAGATGAAAAGAAAGAAGATTTCTAGAGAGAAAAAGTAGTTAGATAAAGTAGAGAGAAGATGGAGAAACTATGTGAATATTAGATTGAGAAATGAAAACCACCAACCCTTCCTAACATGCTAGGAAAGGCTTATATAGTGAGGGCTCATACATGTAGCCTTAATGGACTATATTGTTTAATGGGTCGGGCTTGAATAAAATGCTTAGTACCTTAAAAGAGGCCTTTTAAGCTAGCCATCAAGCTCGTAATGTCATGACTATTTTAACTAACTAATACAATGTTCTAATCAATATTACAATAAAAACCTATGACCGAACATTCTTGTTTGACTCAATATTTTGAGGCTAACAATCTCCCCCAATGTGAGGTCATTCCTCTTTGATATTTGGAGATCAATGGAGATTACGAATTTCGTCATAAATGAGTCTTGAACGTGTAATAGTAGTCTTGTTCCTTCATGCTGTGACCTTTGAGCCTTTGCCATTGTCTTTCGTCTTTGTCTTTTATCTTGAGATCTTCAAATCATTCTTGAATTGTCTTTGCCATCTTGCGATCTTGTGTCTTTATCCACATGCTCATATTTTGCACTATCTTGAAACTTGCTAACAATCTCCTTTGAAGAGAGGTCATTCCTCTACTTAGTTGATAAGGAAGATTTTGATCATTAGAGTTGCGGAAGTCTTTAGCTTTCTTGATTGTTGAATATGTCTTTAGGCATGAGTATGTGGTTTTGAATCTTTGACTTTGCTGAGTACACCGTAATGCCACCTTCTTGAGACAAAACATAGACACGGACTGAATGGCTTTGACATTCATCCTATGTCGGTAGCGTTTTACCTCCGGTCAGTGAAGACCATTAGACGATATTAAATATCGTACTTGTGATAGGTAGATCCAATTAAGAACCTCTTTGACGGGGTTTCACGGTTGTACTGGCCGTTCTCTTTACTCGACCGTCTTAAAGCAAGACTGCGAACATAAAGAGTGAATCAATTGCTTGATTAGAGTCGTCAATTCAAATTCCGGGAACAAGTTTGATTCATTAAGAATCTTACCATTGTTGCTTTCCAGTTGACACAAGCTTGATTCATAAGAATCTCGCAAGTTACCTACCGTAGCGCTGTTTAATGTTGACGCTAGAAGGATTTCCGTTTGTCACTGTGAATATTAATTAATATTACTTTGAATGTTCTGGCAAGACCATAAAGATATTGCGTAGAAACCTGAAACGAGTTTGAATCGAAAAAGAGACAAACCACTGTTGCTTTTCAGTTTTACATATGTTCAATTCATAAAGAATCTTACACATGACCTACCTCAGTGCTGTTTGATGTTAACACTAGAAGGATTTCCACTCATCATTGTGAATACTAAGTAGTATCACTCTGAGTGTTCTAGCAATATCACAAGAATATAGCGTAGGACTCTCTTTATCGTCATTATGTGTGTCCTAACGAGATTTGACTGATCTCTTGGCTCTAGACTCGATTTGTGCACTTTTAGTGGTCAGAGACTGAAGCAGATGCCACCTATTCAATATCAACTAACTCGTAGTGAGAAAGTCAAGAGAAGTCGTGTTGATCTCCATGACAATAAAACAAACTTCTTTTAAGAGAAGCCTGAGTCAGCTAGGAAGGGGTTGTGCATTACATTACTGGGTCCATGACGCGTTGTCTTCATGATGTGTTGACCCGGTTTCTGCCTAAGTTGTATGAAGGGCTAATTTATTTACACCCTTTATCCGTACATTTCTTTTTCATTCTTCAATCCCTTCAATGCTTACCAAGACATCATTACTAGCACCTTGTTGTGATTGTTCTAGTGCTAGCATCAGTACTTAGTCGACATTCAGCTTCGTTCACATAGTACTCCATCTTTCCTAAGGACTTCTAATAATCTATTGGATTGTCCCTGGGAAGATCCCTCTGGTTCTGTTTGGATCATAGGACTTAAACCTAACTACCCTTTTGACACCAATAACGTCGTGAATTAAAGATGTTGTGGGTATTTGATCGTAACCATGAGTGCTTGAGTCTTTAGATCACATTTTAATCACATTTTCTCCGCTTATCTCTAATATATAAAATCGTTTGATTAGGTGATAGGTGTGTAAACACACATCCTCTTTACCACTTAATTACAATAATAACCGGGCCAAAACGTGTAATTTATGTCTTTTATGTCGGAATTATGCGTGGTTTGTGTTTTTGTTGTGATTTAGGACGAAATTGTGAAAAGTGGGGAAAACACGGCATTCACGGGCTAATATTGAAGAAAAAGACGAAATATGAAGTCGAGAAATCAAGAGTGCGAAAAGAACGGAAGTCCAAGACCAATTCTGAAGATTTATCGAAGAAAAAGTCAATAGACGGAAGTTTACCAAAAGCCGAAGAACTCGAGTCTTATTTATTGAAGAATTAAAAGACGAGTTTAAAGAAATCCCGAGCCAAAAGTCCTTAAAGTCCAAGATTAACAAAAGACTAAGAAGGAAGGACTTAATGGTGCAATTAACAAGAAAGGAAGGAGGGGAGGAAGCTTCCCCTAACCATCTCCCTAATCACCTTTAAATACCCTCATTTTCATTTCATTAGCTTTTGTTGGCTAAGGTGACAATTAGTCTTCCACCTTTACTTTTATGCACATTTAATTACTTGCACATTTATTTTATTGCACCTTTACTTACCTTGTCTTGCACCTTAATTTTCAAGTAAGTTACTTTTATCTTTATTGCACCTTTACTTTACTTGTTTGATCTCTCATTCTACCTTTCTTTCTTGTTTGATCTTTATGATTATATGCTTATTGTGTTGCTTATTTGATTAAAGATTGTGTTTTTATGCTTTTGCTTGTTTTAGATCATTGATTTTTATAGCTTATTATGTTTATTTTTAAGTTTATAAAGTTTTTATAAAAGTTATTTTTATATAAAAGTTGTTTTTTCGTAAAGCTTAATCATTTAGTGTTTTAAAAGTCTTTAAATTTCAGTTTAATAGCTTTATCTTATACGGTTTGCCTTAGGATTTTCGTCTTGTGCTTATTAGAGTTTTAGCTTATTTTTCTAGCTTATTTTCATTCTCTTTTACTGTATTCCGATTGGGTTAATCGGAAAAGGGTTATACATTCCGACCAGCGTTCCTAGCTTGGTCGGAAAAGGGTTTACACATTCCGACGAGAAGGTCTTGGTATTCCGATCAGTGGAGGTTTTGAGTATTCCGATTAGGGGTTGTGACAGCATTCCGATTGGTACTCCTTCCCTCATTCCGATCGAGTTGCTGTTTGGTATTCCGATCAGGTATAGTGACGATATTCCGATCAAGGGGTTCCGATCAGCATTCCGACCAAGTTCACTCCACATTCCGACGGGATCAACATTCCGATCAGGTAGGTTTACAACATTCCGATCTGGGTGTCTTGAGGTATTCCGATCTGGGTAAGTGACAGGTATTCCGATTCCGATCAGAGTCTTCCGATCGACATTCCGACAGGTTTGGTGATATTCCGACGAGGTATGATCAGAATATATTTCGATTGGAGATTGTTTTTAGTGTTTTGTCTTAAAAATTAAAAAAAAATTTCAAAAATCCAAAAAGATTTTATCTTTATTGTGTATATATATTGTCTTTGTCTTTGGTATTGTTTTCTTTTGCCTTTGTAGGTGTATGCGTACTAGATCTTCTAATTATCAAGAGCCCGAGACTCAAGAAGATTTAGCTATGTCAGGTGTCAACAACAATAATCCACCGCACCTCAACAATAACAACCATGTTCTTCCACAGCCCGATCTTCGGATAATGGAGGAGCTTTGTCAACCTACCATGTTTGGACGAGGAGGACCGATTGCGCCGATGCAAATCAACGCTCCTGAGTTTTCGTTGAAGCACCACATGATTCAGCAAGTGCAAACTAATCCATTCGCCGGAATGCCTGATGATGATGCCAACAAACACCTCGACAAGTTCATTACAATCACCCAAAGCATGAAGTTGCCCGGTGCCACAATGGATGTTCTTCGCCTAAAACTCCTCCCACATACTTTATCACATCATGCCGAGAAATGGTTTGATCGTCTCCCGAAGAATTCTATTCATACTTGGGATGACATGACTCAACGCTTTTTGTCGCGCTACTTTCCACCATCCATGGTCACGAGCCTTCGCAATCAAATCAGCGGTTTCATGCAAGATCCTGATGAATCTCTTTTTGATGCTTGGGAAAGATATAATATCTTGATTGATCGTTGTCCAAACCACAACATGCTCCCTGTGACCTTAATAGATACTTTCTACAACGGTTTGACTTTTCGAGATCGTGATACGATTAATGCAGCCGCCGGTGGCACATTCATGAAAAGGAGACCCGAGGAGTGTAGAGAGCTAATTGAGAACATGACTACTCACCACAAAAACTGGGATTCCTCTGCTTCTTCAAGGAACAACCCGAGAGTCAATGTTTCTTCCACCTCAGCACACCCTGATATGACCGAACTCACCCGCATGATGACTGAAATGAGCAAAAGTATCACGCTTCTCGCTTCAAACCAACAACAACAACAACAACAAGTTAAAGCGGTTGCACCTTCTTGTGAAACATGCGGCGGTTCACATTCATACACCGATTGTCCTTCAACTCAGGGAAATCCGGAAAATGTGTATGCAGCTTATGGTAATTATTCACCGGAAAATTACCAAGCTCGACCTCAAGGGGATAGAAATTTGCTGAGTTACCGATGTAACAATTACCTTTCACCCGGTTTTTCTCCTTAAAATCAAAACCCCGCCAACAACTACAATAGAAGCAACCAAATCCCACCAAGAGCTTCTAATCCTTATCACCCACCCGCCCAACAAACCCCACCCATTAACCCCGATGTTGAAGCCATCATGAGAACCCAAGGTGAGCAAATCAAGAATCTACAGAGCCAAATTATAAATCTTAAAGGAGATATCGCAAAGAAAGGTAATGAGATAAGATCCGAGCTTCGAGATAATATTCAATCCTACTTCAGCAATCAAACCAATGATTTGAAGAATATGCTTGCTAGTTTCTTGCCCGCAGCTCAACCTTCTACTTTAACTTCTCTACCTTCAAACACCGTCACCAATCCGCGAGCAAATGTGAGTGCTATTACTACCCGTAGTGGAATTACCATTGTCGATCCACCAATCCCACCCCCATCATCTACACCTCCTCCACCACCATTTATCCCTACTCCTCCTACACCTAGTATTAGTGCACCATTACCGTCTCCGCCTCGTCATGACGATGTTCTTAGGAAGGACCCTTCAACATCTCAACCTTTACCTGCTACGCCTTCACCTTCACCACCTAAACCCAATATCCCTTATCCCTCTCGTTTAGGCAAGACCAAAATGCTAACCAAGGATGACTCTGAAGTGGCACGCTATGTGAAGATGATTTCTCAAATGATCTTCAACATTAGCTTTCTTGAAGCACTTGTCCACATGCCCAAATTTGTCAAAGCATTTAAGGAATTGCTTAACAAAAAGGAGAAGTTGATTGAACTCGCCAACACACGCTTAAATGAAAACTGCTCTGCAGTTATTCTTAAAGAACTTCCGGAAAAGCTTGGAGATCCCGGTCGTTTTGTGTTGCCTTGCGTGTTCAACAAAACTGAAGAATTTACTGCCCTTTCCGATCTCGAGGCTAGTATTAATTTGATGCCATTGAGTGTTTGGAAAACACTATCATTACCCGACCTCACTCCAACAAAGATGACTCTTGAACTTGCAAATCGCACTCTCGCTTACCCCGTTGGTATAGCCGAAGACGTGTTCATCAAAGTTGGCACATTTACTTTCCCGGTCGATTTTGTCGTTGTTGATTATGAAATGGACCCTCGTATTCCTTTAATACTTGGTCGGCCATTCTTGAGAACCGGACGAGATTTAGTAGATGTGGCCGAAGGTGAGTTAATCTTAAGAGTCGGGGATGATGCACAAGTTTTTAAAATGGGAAAGCTTACAAGTACAACCTTTGGAGGACGAGAATCAGTGAATATGATTAATGTGCATGATGATTTTGTCGTCTACAACAATCCTCTATTCGATTCTTGCATCGATAATCCACTTTTTCATGATGATGTAGATGATTCTCGCCCCACTTTGGAACCTTCTCCTATTTATGATTCTCCACCGGTCTTTGATGCTTATGATGATGATGATTCTAGCTCAGATTCGGATGATTATGATGACCTTACTTCTGAGTATCCCGATCTGCCCACTTTCGATGAATTCGATGAGGCTGATACTCTTTCGAGCGATTCTTCACATGCTGAAGATCCTCCGCCATCACTCGATCCTACTTTGGACGATTACTCATTTGAGGAAGACTTCTCTGCATTTCTCAATACTTACTTCCCTCATAAGAGTGATGCTCCTCCTTTGGACTTTGAAGATTGTCGTCTTGATCCTACTTTGGATTGGAAGAACATTCTTTCAAAGGAGAAGAAACCGGTCGACACCAATATCCGCAGCACGTATGAGTTAACACCTCTTTGTCCACCTTCTGAGGACGAGGTTGTGCTTCTTCGCGGATCTTCTTCACACTCTGCTGCGCCTGAGTGCTATTTTCCATTAAAGGAAAAGGTGTTCGACCCCGGTATTGCAATCTTTAAGCCATCTCAGTATCCACCTGATGAAATAAAAGGAAAAATCTTTGGAAATTTTGAAGACATGCTTTCACCTCACCATACTTGCTTCCACCGTGCTCCATCTTTGCTTAAGGGAACCTTGTCTACTCTTCTTTGGCTTGCCTTGTTCGCCTTAAGCCTCTGCTATTTGATGGACGAAAACTATGTCTTTGATCCCGGTGGATATCTTTCATGCTTCTTCCTTTGATGATCAAGGTCGAGTCAGGCTCACGACTCGGTAATCAAAAATCAAGCGCTTCTTGGGAGGCAACCCATTCATCTATCTTTTCGCTTTCTTTATCATAAGTGTAGGGGGGACCCTTTGGTTTGCTATTTCCTCTCCTCTCCTCTCTTAATCAGGGATTCGAGCTTCAAAGACACACTCTTGATGATTCTTGACGACCCGTGATTCTGTGTTCCATTTTCCCGGTTCTATCCTAAACTCTTTTCGATTCACTATTTTATATTTTCCAATATTAAAATAGGAATCTCTTTAGTTGTCTTTTCCTTAGCGAGATTTAAACAAAGTGCACAATGTCCTAAGTGTAGGGGAGTTTACTCCCACATGCTTAAACATTGAGGACAATGTTTATGTTACGTGTAGGGGGGACTTCTATCGAAGTTAAGTGGTCTTTTCCTTGTATTTGTCCTCATTTTAACCGAAAAATCAATTTTTCGACATTTTTCAAAATTTTTGATCTATTTTGGCCTATTAGTTATTCCTTTATTTTAGTTATTGTATTTCCTTGTAAGAATAAATCTTTAATAAAGTGGTTTTAATTTTTAAACGTTGTGAATCTTTTGACTCAGCCCGAGTTTACTTATCTAAGTTTACTCTAGCTAGTATCCTTAACGTGTTTAAGTCAAGTTTTGCTAGGCTTTTATATAGGGAGCTATAAAACGCGAAAGTCTTAACTCTCACAGGTTAAGAACAAGAACTTTTCGCAAGTTCCTATAATTGATCCTAGAGAGTCGTTTATCAAGGGAACTTTAAAATGTGAATTCTAAACTTGAAAAAGTCTAAGAGTTTGCAAGATCCTATAGGCAACTCGAAAACCCAAAACTTTGATTTAATAGGCTAAGCATCCACGAGTCTCATTCCTTGAGATTTTAAACTGTGGAGAACGAGAGATGATAGATCCAATTATAAGTTCGGTACTCTTTCGTGAATTTATGTGAGCTAATTATAAGCCTATTCTCCCATCGCCTGCTAATAAATTTTATCTGCAATAAATAAGGTTGTACGATTTAAAAAGTTACTTAGCTTCTAGCCCAAGATCGTTTAAAAGTTGCTCGGTATGGATTAGAGTTCATAGCCAAGGCATAACTTATTGAAGCGGGATGCGAAGATTGGCGAGTCCAAAAAGGTCCTAACAAGACACGAGGGCTATATTTTGTTGCTAAAGATCCAAAGTGATGTGAAGAATCATTTACCGAAAATCAATATGAAGGATCGAGACACACGACGAAAAGCAAAAACTCCCCAAAAGTCATGGAGAAGTGTATCCGAAAAGACCCTAGCAAGGTATGAGGATAAATAGATCCAAGTCATAAAAGGAGGCGGATCGTTGTATATCAAAGTCCAAAATAAAGATTGGAGAAAAATGAAGAAGTCGTGGTCCAAGTATGAATCTCTCAAAACTTCAAGTGAAGAAATTCCATTATGAAGAGAAGACCATAATTTCATGAACGTCTCTCAAGGTTTGAAGTATGAAGTCGCTGCCAAATATCGGTCCGAGAAAGGTCTCAAATCGCGAAACGAGTTATGCCAAGATATGAACTTTATGAGGTCCCGAGAAGCAGTTTTAAAAGATTTTGTCCTTTAGCTAACTATTGATTAAATCGTTCACTTTATTTTCGGCCTAATAAACTATCGAAATAAGTCAAACAATGCATCCTCGTGATCATTCAAGACAACAATAAAATATAATAGATACACCTAGGAATAAGGGAGTCTAAGTGAGTAATTGGCCCACATGAGTTCGTGTTAGTCTACTAACTTATAATAACAATGATCTCGTTTTTAAGCTTGGTTTGGAGAAAGTGAAAACTTGAGGATGATGATTATTCACAACATTTCCAAAACCCAAGGTATGCTTTTGATTTCTTTACTTTAATGTTTATAGTTTTCTATCTCTTTAATAAAGGCCACCGTGGATTGATTATGATGAAAAATGTAAACGTGCTTTGTAACTAATTCATTGCATGAGGACATTGCAATGGTGAAGTGTAGGGGATTTGATAGGTGTGTAAACACCCATCCTCTTTACCACTTAATTACATTAATAACCGGGCCAAAACGTGTAACTTATGTCTTTTATGTCGGAATTATGCGTGGTTTGTGTTTTTGTTGTAACTTAGGACGAAATTGTGAAAAGTGGGGAAAACACGGCATTCACGGGCTAATATTGAAGAAAAAGACGAAATATGAAGTCGAGAAGTCAAGAGTGCGAAAAGAACGGAAGTCCAAGACCAATTCTGAAGATTTATCGAAGAAGAAGTCAAAAGACGGAAGTTTACCAAAAGCCGAAGAACTCGAGTGTTATTTATTGAAGAATTAAAAGACGAGTTTAAAGAAATCCCGAGCCAAAAGTCCTTAAAGTCCAAGATTAACAAAAGACTAAGAAGGAAGGACTTAATGGTGCAATTAACAAGAAAGGAAGGAGGGAAGGAAGCTTCCCCTAAGCATCTCCCTAATCACCTATAAATACCCTCATTTTCATTTCATTAGCTTTTGTTGGCTAAGGTGACAATTAGTCTTCCACCTTTACTTTTATGCACATTTAATTACTTGCACATTTATTTTATTGCACCTTTACTTACCTTGTCTTGCACCTTAATTTTCAAGTAAGTTACTTTTATCTTTATTGCACCTTTACTTTACTTGTTTGATCTCTCATTCTACCTTTCTTTCTTGTTTGATCTTTATGATTATATGCCTATTGTGTTGCTTATTTGATTAAAGATTGTGTTTTTATGCTTTTGCTTGTTTTAGATCATTGATTTTTATAGCTTATTGTGTTTATTTTTAAGTTTATAAAGTTTTTATAAAAGTTATTTTTATATAAAAGTTGTTTTTTCGTAAAGCTTAATCATTTAGTGTTTTAAAAGTCTTTAAATTTCAGTTAAATAGCTTTATCTTATACGGTTTTCCTTAGGGTTTTTGTCTTGTGCTTATTAGAGTTTTAACTTATTTTTCTAGCTTATTTTCATTCTCTTTTACTGTATTCCGATTGGGTTAATCGGAAAAGGGTTATACATTCCGACCAGCATTCCTAGCTTGGTCGGAAAAGGGTTTACACATTCCGACGAGAGGGTCTTGGTATTCTGATCAGTGGAGGTTTTGAGTATTCCGATTAGGGGTTGTGACAGCATTCTGATTGGTACTCCTTCCCTCATTCCGATCGAGTTGCTGTTTGGTATTCCGATCAGGTATAGTGACGATATTCCGATCAAGGGGTTCCGATCAGCATTCCGACCAAGTTCACTCCACATTCCGACGGGATCAACATTCCGATCAGGTAGGTTTACAACATTCCGATCTGGGTGTCTTGAGGTATTCCGATCTGGGTAAGTGACAGGTATTCCGATCAGAGTCTTCCGATCGACATTCCGACAGGTTTGGTGATATTCCGACGAGGTATGATCGGAATATATTCCGATTGGAGATTGTCTTTAGTGTTTTGTCTTGTTTAATTTTTACACTCTCATTTTAATACTTTGTCAATTTTAATTCTCGTCACGTTTTTAAATTCGCGTCATTTAGTTATTTTACTTTTCAAACTTTTTAAATATTGCTCCCTTTCGTTTAATTAGACTTAGATTTAATTTTAACGCCATTTTACTTTTAACGACATTTACTTTTAAGTCTTTGCACATTTAAATTTAAAAACAACCAAAAATATTTGTTTCACCAAAAACAATAGAGTCGCACATAGAACCTAGATCAATTCGATTAGACCAACACAATGAACTTAATTTTTATACGGGGTGTCAAAAGCTTTGTATTATTAGGGATACCAAATTTGGTTAAAATATATTAATAACAAGATTTTGCTAGTTGAAAAAGTTCGTTTTCTCGGTATCTCTTCGAATTGATCTCTGGTTAATTGTGCGACTCAGTTGTTCTCGGTGAATCAAATAAAAGAGTTGTTGTTGTCTAAAACTAATTAAAAATGAAACTTTGGAACAAATAGAAATAAAGTAAAGACGATAAAAAGAAACAATGAAAGATAAAATCTTGGCGAAAAGTAAATTGCGAGAAAATTAAAAGGTAAATAAAGTAAGTGACACAAAATTTAATCTTGAATAAAAGGAAAACAAGTAAAAGTGCACATAAATAAAAAGGCGGGAAAAAATAAAACTTGAAAATAAAAGACAAAAACTTAAAAGAAAAACAAACAAAAAGAACTGACAGACCTTGATTCGGAAGTTTAAAACTTACGAATGAACTGGCTTGATCTGGAACTTCTAATGTTCCGGATGAAGCTTGCTTCATTCGGAACTTTTGGACTTCCGGATGAAGCTTGTTTCATTCGGAACTTTTGACTTCCGGATGAAGCTTGCTTCATTCGGAACTTTTGACTTCCGGATGAAGCTTGCTTCATTCGGAACTTTTGACTTCCGGATGAAGCTTGCTTCACTCGGAACTTTTGACTTCCGGATGAAGCTTGCTTCACTCGGAACTTTTCAAGTTCCGGATGAAGCTTACCTGGGAATGATAAAATACAGAAACAACCAACCCGAAGAACAGGGGATATACAGTAACAACAATCTAACCTTAAATTAATCAGAATCAAACAAAAGATTAAACCAAAACAACCAATAAGCATCAACTAACAATAATCAATCAAAACAAATCATCAAAACTAACAAACATAACCAAATCAATCAAAACCCACTTGATCAAAATCATAAAAACTCAAGAACATGAACAATGAAGAATAAGAACAAATCAAACAAGAAAGGAAGAAGATGATAAATGAAAAGCTTAATTAAAAAGTAAGGATTCAATAACAAAAGCTTAAACACAAATTAATCTAGAGAGAGGAAGCACAAATCTAGAGAGAGAGAAACTACCTACTCCTAATCTAATCCTAAAACTAACTATCTCCCTCACAACAAGTGAGGGTGGTATTTATAGGAGAGGGGAGTGGTTGGTGGCTTCCTCTTTCTTTCTTTCTTGGTCCTCGGTCTTTCAGTCTTCTTAAATTCTTCGACTTTTAAGACTTCGTCTCGGGATTTCTATGAACTCGTCTAGTAATTTTCTTCATAAATTAGACCTGAGTTCTTCGACTTTATTAAACTTTCGTCTTTGGACTTTTTCTTCGATAAATCTTCAGAATTGGTCTTGGACTTCCGTTCTTTTTCCACTTTTAATCTTTCGACTTCGTCTTTTGTCTTTTTCTTCAATAAAAGCCCGTGAAAGCCGTGTTTTCTCCACTTTTCACCTTCTCGACCCTGAAACACAATAAAAACAAAACCACGCATAATTCCGCCATTTACGACATAAAATATACGTTTAGGTCCCGTTTTAATGTAATTAAGTGGTAGAAAAGATGGATGTTTTCACACCTATCAAATCCCCTACACTTAACCACTGCAATGCCCTCATGCAATGCTTAGTGATAAAGCAAGGTTTACACTTTCCATCATAATCAACCTACCTTGGCCTTTATTAAACAACTAAGGAAAATCAAAAAGACAGAAAATAACAAGATGCAAGAAGGAAGAAACATGTAAAGAAATCTAAGACTTACATTAGGGCTTGTGTGTCATGAATGTTTATCACCCTCAAGTTTCACGTTCCCCATGCCAAGCTTAAAAACAAGATCATTGTTAGTACAAGTTAGCATAACAAACATTTACTCATGCGGTTCAATTAATCACTTAAACTCCCTTATTCCTATGGGTATCTCTTATATTTTATTGATGTCTTGAATGATCACGAGGATGCATTGTTGACTTATTTCGATAATTTATTTAAGCTGAAAGCAAAGTAGGACGATTTGATCAATAGTTAGCTAAAGGACAAAATCTATTAAAACTGCTTCTCGGGATATCAAAAAGTTCATATCTTGGCATAACTTGGTTCACGATTTGAGACCTTTCTCGGGCCGATATTTGGCATGTACTTCATACTTCATATCTTGAGAGACGTGCTTGAGATAATGGTCTTCTCATCGTTCATAGAGTTTCTTCACTTGGAGACTTTTGAGAGGTACTCCAACTTTGTTGACCACGACTTCATGATTATTTCTTCAATCTCTATTTGGGATTTTGAGATACAACGATCCGCCTCCTTTTCAGACTTGGATCTATTTATCCTCATACCTTCTTAGGGTCTTTTCGGATAGACTTCTTCATGATCTTTATGGGAGTTGATTGCTTTTCGTCGTGAGTCTTGATCCTTCATATTGATTTTGGGAATAATGCTTTTCACATCACTTTTGGATCTTCAGCAATAAAATGGAATCCTCATGCCTTGTTAGGGCCTTTTCGGACTCGCCAATCTTCGCGCCCCGCTTCATAAGTTATGCCTTGGCTATGAACTCTTATCATTACCGAGCAACTTTTAAACGATCTTGGGCTAGAAGCTAAGTAACTTTTCAAATCGTACGACCTTACTTATTGCAGATAATTTACTAGCAAGTGATGGGAGAAAAAGATCATAATTAACTCACATAAGTTAATGAGAGAATACCAAACTTGTAACCAACTCTATCATTTCTCGTTCTCCACAATTTAAAATCTCAAGGAATGAGACTCGTGGATGCTTAGCCTAATAAACCAATTAAGGTCTACATGGTTAAGGATACTAGCTAGAGTGAACTTGGATAAGTAAACTCGGGTTGAGTCAAAATATTCACAACGGGCCTAATATATCTAAGATATCTAAACTTGCTAAAACCATTTTATTAAAATGCTAGAAAGTAACAAAAATAAAGGAGACTACAACTAGGCCAAAATAGATTAAAAATTTTGAAAAATGTTGAAAAATTGATTTTCCGGTTAAAATGAGGGCAAATACAAGGAAAAGACCACTTAACTTCGATAGAAGTCCCCCCTACACTTAATATAAACATTGTCCTCAATGTGTAAGCATGTGGGAGTAAACTCCCATATACTTAGGACATTGTGCACTTTGTTTAAATCTCGTTAAGGAAAAGACAACTAAAGATATTCCTATTTTAATATTGAGAAATATAAAATAGTGAATCGAAAAGAGTTTAGGATAGAACCGGGAAGAAGGGAACACGGAATCACGGTTCGTCAAAAGTCATCAAGAGTGTGTCTTTGAAGCTCTAATCCCTGCACATGATAAGAAAGAGAACAAGAAACACCAACGGGGCTCCCCCTACACTTATGATGAAAATAGATAGATAATTGGGTTGCCTCCCAAAAAGCGCTTGTTTTTGTTGACCGAGTCACGAGCCTGACTCGTCCCCGAATTAAATGGTCCATGGGGAAACCTCGAATGTGATACCGGGATCAAAGACCTTGTCCTCGTTCCCGGTTGACATCAACAAAGGAGAGGCGGGGGGATAAGTCTTGAAAGGGAGAAAGGTCCCTTCAACATACGTAAAGTATGTGAATTCAAGATCCACGGGAGGTGGGTTGGGTATGGTAAGCACATTGTCCTCCCCCAAAGACAATGGATGCTGAGCAAACGGCAAATCCGTATTGTTATCAATCATAGCATAATCAATGTCACCTCCCGGGTCAAAGCACTCATCCTCCGTGATAGTGGCTAAAAGGGAGGATGGAAGGTGCTTGGGAGGGGGACTTGGGACAATATTTTCCTGCAACAAATTATCAAAAATAATGTCCCCCTCCGTGTCAGAATCATCAATACCTGGAGGGATGGAGTGGATATCGATTTCTTCCTGCAATGGGTTATTATCTTCAACGGGAGGAATAGATGGAGGAAAAGACTTGGAAAGAGAAGGAGAAGTCAACGCTTCGATTTGAGCAATAAGAAGGTGCACTTTCCGTAATCCATTGAGAAGAAGCACGTCTTCCACCTCATCCACAAGATCATGTTCATCGGTGAACTGCTCGTAAACCGGAGAGAATAAATCGTCATTTTCTGCATCTCCCGATGGAGATTGAGAAATTTCAAAAGTGAAATTCTCATAGCAGAGAGAAGAATCGTTATCACTAGGATCGACCTTGTCTGTAAGAGCAACGTCGTCCTCAGGATCCATAGCAGGTAAGTCACAAACCTCATCATCCAATACTTTGGTGAGACCAACATCACTAAGCTCATGCAACGAATCTAGATCCTTAGACGCAGTAGGAACATCGAGAGTAGGAGCAGCAACTTCAGAAGATGAGTTGAAAGTGTATACAACATCATCGTCATCATCATCATAATAGTATTGACGCACAAGCGGAGGGGTATAATCACTAAGATTAGATACTTGCTCTTGTTGCAGTCGCTTTTCCTCGTCCCTAAGTTATTTAAGCAAAACAACGGCTTCTTGAAGTTGCAAAACAATGGAGTGTGTTTCTTCATTCAAGGTAGTGAGTTGTGGGTCAAGATTAATTTGCTGAGAGGATTGATGATTGAGGGTGTGATGTGGGGGCTCAAAGTGTTGAAAACCTGAATTATAGCAAGGTTGTGGCTCATAGTTGTTAATCGGTTGAGAATAATTAGAAACCGGGTTTGGTTCATAATAATCCATAGGTGAAGAAAACTGAGGACACGGACTTGGCTCATAACAATTTAGTGGTTGACAATAATAGGTATCGTGAGGACCCCCACAGTTGTTGCAAACCGGGTATGGAGAAAAATCGGGTGCATCTTGTGGATAGCTATTATCATTGTCATAATTGTACCCCGGTTCTTGCCCGTGTCTATACGGGTATTGAACCGGGCACGAAACATGCCAATGAGAATCGCTTCCACAATAGATGCACGGGGGAACAGGAGGTGGGTTCAAAAAGAATGAATTAGTCGAGTTGCACAAGGGACAAAATCCGAATTGTGTGTAGTCGATATCGTTTCCGCACCGCTCACATGTACACCATTGACAAGAGTTGTTCCCAGATAATTGTTTCCCACACCGGACGCAATGGACATAAAAATCCATAAAGAAAGATAGATAAGCAAGAAGAATATTTTTGGTGCAAAACTTTGAAAAATAAATGCTTTTTATGATTTTTCAAATGTTTTTGGATTTTTGAAAATTTTTGAATACGAAAAATAACGTTCACGAGTGAACGGATCCCAAAATCCAACGCGTCTCTCACAAAAAACCTTCGATCTTCACAAAAAGAGCCGGCAGCGGGGCCATTTTAATAACAAGATTTTGCTAGTTGAAAAAGTTCGTTTTCTCGGTATCTCTTCGAATTGATCTCTGGTTAATTGTGCGACTCAGTTGTTCTCGGTGAATCAAATAAAAGAGTTGTCGTTGTCTAAAACTAATTAAAAATGAAACTTTGGAACAAATAGAAATAAAGTAAAGACGATAAAAAGAAACAATGAAAGATAAAATCTTGGCGAAAAGTAAATTGCGAGAAAATTAAAAGGTAAATAAAGTAAGTGACACAAAATTTAATCTTGAATAAAAGGAAAACAAGTAAAAGTGCACATAAATAAAAAGGCGGGAAAAAATAAAACTTGAAAATAAAAGACAAAAACTTAAAAGAAAAACAAACAAAAAGAACTGACAGACCTTGATTCGGAAGTTTAAAACTTCCGAATGAACTGGCTTGATCCGGAACTTCTAATGTTCCGGATGAAGCTTGCTTCATTCGGAACTTTTGGACTTCCGGATGAAGCTTGTTTCATTCGGAACTTTTGACTTCCGGATGAAGCTTGCTTCATTCGGAACTTTTGACTTCCGGATGAAGCTTGCTTCATTCGGAACTTTTGACTTCCGGATGAAGCTTGCTTCACTCGGAACTTTTGACTTCCGGATGAAGCTTGCTTCACTCGGAACTTTTCAAGTTCCGGATGAAGCTTACCTGGGAATGATAAAATACAGAAACAACCAACCCAAAGAACAGGGGATATACAGTAACAACAATCTAACCTTAAATTAATCAGAATCAAACAAAATATTAAACCAAAATAACCAATAAGCATCAACTAACAATAATCAATCAAAACAAATCATCAAAACTAACAAACATAACCAAATCAATCAAAACCCACTTGATCAAAATCATAAAAACTCAAGAACATGAACAATGAAGAATAAGAACAAATCAAACAAGAAAGGAAGAAGATGATAAATGAAAAGCTTAATTAAAAAGTAAGGATTCAATAACAAAAGCTTAAACACAAATTAATCTAGAGAGAGGAAGCACAAATCTAGAGAGAGAGAAACTACCTACTCCTAATCTAATCCTAAAACTAACTATCTCCCTCACAACAAGTGAGGGTGGTATTTATAGGAGAGGGGAGTGGTTGGTGGCTTCCTCTTTCTTTCTTTCTTAGTCCTCGGTCTTTCAGTCTTCTTAAATTCTTCGACTTTTAAGACTTCGTCTCGGGATTTCTATGAACTCGTCTAGTAATTTTCTTCATAAATTAGACCTGAGTTCTTCGACTTTATTAAACTTTCGTCTTTGGACTTTTTCTTCGATAAATCTTCAGAATTGGTCTTGGACTTCCGTTCTTTTTCCACTTTTAATCTTTCGACTTCGTCTTTTGTCTTTTTCTTCAATAAAAGCCCGTGAAAGCCGTGTTTTCTCCACTTTTCACCTTCTCGACCCTGAAACACAATAAAAACAAAAACCACGCATAATTCCGCCATTTACGACATAAAATATACGTTTAGGTCCCGTTTTAATGTAATTAAGTGGTAGAAAAGATGGATGTTTTCACACCTATCAAATCCCCTACACTTAACCACTGCAATGCCCTCATGCAATGCTTAGTGATAAAGCAAGGTTTACACTTTCCATCATAATCAACCTACCTTGGCCTTTATTAAACAACTAAGGAAAATCAAAAAGACAGAAAATAACAAGATGCAAGAAGGAAGAAACATGTAAAGAAATCTAAGACTTACATTAGGGCTTGTGTGTCATGAATGTTTATCACCCTCAAGTTTCACGTTCCCCATGCCAAGCTTAAAAACAAGATCATTGTTAGTACAAGTTAGCATAACAAACATTTACTCATGCGGTTCAATTAATCACTTAAACTCCCTTATTCCTATGGGTATCTCTTATATTTTATTGATGTCTTGAATGATCACGAGGATGCATTGTTGACTTATTTCGATAATTTATTTAAGCTGAAATCAAAGTAGGACGATTTGATCAATAGTTAGCTAAAGGACAAAATCTCTTAAAACTGCTTCTTGGGATATCAAAAAGTTCATATCTTGGCATAACTTGGTTCACGATTTGATACCTTTCTCGGGCCGATATTTGGCATGTACTTCATACTTCATATCTTGAGAGACGTGCTTGAGATAATGGTCTTCTCATCGTTCATAGAGTTTCTTCACTTGGAGACTTTTGAGAGGTACTCCAACTTTGTTGACCACGACTTCATGATTATTTCTTCAATCTCTATTTGGGATTTTGAGATACAACGATCCGCCTCCTTTTCAGACTTGGATCTATTTATCCTCATACCTTCTTAGGGTCTTTTCGGATAGACTTCTTCATGATCTTTATGGGAGTTGATTGCTTTTCGTCGTGAGTCTTGATCCTTCATATTGATTTTGGGAATAATGCTTTTCACATCACTTTTGGATCTTCAGCAACAAAATGGAATCCTCATGCCTTGTTAGGGCCTTTTCGGACTCGCCAATCTTCGCGCCCCGCTTCATAAGTTATGCCTTGGCTATGAACTCTTATCATTACTGAGCAACTTTTAAACGATCTTGGGCTAGAAGCTAAGTAACTTTTCAAATCGTACGACCTTACTTATTGCAGATAATTTACTAGCAAGTGATGGGAGAAAAAGATCATAATTAACTCACATAAGTTAATGAGAGAATACCAAACTTGTAACCAACTCTATCATTTCTCGTTCTCCACAATTTAAAATCTCAAGGAATGAGACTCGTGGATGCTTAGCCTAATAAACCAATTAAGGTCTACATGGTTAAGGATACTAGCTAGAGTGAACTTGGATAAGTAAACTCGGGTTGAGTCAAAATATTCACAACGGGCCTAATATATCTAAGATATCTAAACTTGCTAAAACCATTTTATTAAAATGCTAGAAAGTAACAAAAATAAAGGAGACTACAACTAGGCCAAAATAGATTAAAAATTTTGAAAAATGTCGAAAAATTGATTTTCCGGTTAAAATGTGGGCAAATACAAGGAAAAGACCACTTAACTTCGATAGAAGTCCCCCCTACACTTAATATAAACATTGTCCTCAATGTTTAAGCATGTGGGAGTAAACTCCCCTATACTTAGGACATTGTGCACTTTGTTTAAATCTCGTTAAGGAAAAGAAAACTAAAGAGATTCCTATTTTAATATTGGGAAATATATAATAGTGAATCGAAAAGAGTTTAGGATAGAACCGGGAAGAAGGGAACACGGAATCACGGTTCGTCAAAAGTCATCAAGAGTGTGTCTTTGAAGCTCAAATCCCTGCACATGATAAGAAAGAGAACAAGAAACACCAACGGGGCTCCCCCTACACTTATGATGAAAATAGATAGATAATTGGGTTGCCTCCCAAAAAGCGCTTGTTTTTGTTGACCGAGTCACGAGCCTGACTCGTCCCCGAATTAAATGGTCCATGGGGAAACCTCGAATGTGATACCGGGATCAAAGACCTTGTCCTCGTTCCCGGTTGACATCTACAAAGGAGAGGCGGGGGGATAAGTCTTGAAAGGGAGAAAGGTCCCTTCAACATACGTAAAGTATGTGAATTCAAGATCCACGGGAGGTGGGTTGGGTATGGTAAGCACATTGTCCTCCCCCAAAGACAATGGATGCTGAGCAAACGGCAAATCCGTATTGTTATCAATCATAGCATAATCAATGTCACCTCCCGGGTCAAAGCACTCATCCTCCGTGATAGTGGCTAAAAGGGAGGATGGAAGGTGCTTGGGAGGGGGACTTGGGACAATATTTTCCTGCAACAAATTATCAAAAATAATGTCCCCCTCCGTGTCAGAATCATCAATACCTGGAGGGATGGAGTGGATATCGATTTCTTCCTGCAATGGGTTATTATCTTCAACGGGAGGAATAGATGGAGGAAAAGACTTGGAAAGAGAAGGAGAAGTCAACGCTTCGATTTGAGCAATAAGAAGATGCACTTTCCGTAATCCATTGAGAAGAAGCACGTCTTCCACCTCATCCACAAGATCATGTTCATCGGTGAACTGCTCGTAAACCGGAGAGAATAAATCGTCATTTTCTGCATCTCCCGATGGAGATTGAGAAATTTCAAAAGTGAAATTCTCATAGCAGAGAGAAGAATCGTTATCACTAGGATCGACCTTGTCTGTAAGAGCAACGTCGTCCTCAGGATCCATAGCAGGTAAGTCACAAACCTCATCATCCAATACTTTGGTGAGACCAACATCACTAAGCTCATGCAACGAATCTAGATCCTTAGACGCAGTAGGAACATCGAGAGTAGGAGCAGCAACTTCAGAAGATGAGTTGAAAGTGTATACAACATCATCGTCATCATCATCATAATAGTATTGACGCACAAGCGGAGGGGTATAATCACTAAGATTAGATACTTGCTCTTGTTGCAGTCGCTTTTCCTCGTCCCTAAGTTATTTAAGCAAAACAACGGCTTCTTGAAGTTGCAAAACAATGGAGTGTGTTTCTTCATTCAAGGTAGTGAGTTGTGGGTCAAGATTAATTTGCTGAGAGGATTGATGATTGAGGGTGTGATGTGGGGGCTCAAAGTGTTGAAAACCTGAATTATAGCAAGGTTGTGGCTCATAGTTGTTAATCGGTTGAGAATAATTAGAAACCGGGTTTGGTTCATAATAATCCATAGGTGAAGAAAACTGAGGACACGGACTTGGCTCATAACAATTTAGTGGTTGACAATAATAGGTATCGTGAGGACCCCCACAGTTGTTGCAAACCGGGTATGGAGAAAAATCGGGTGCATCTTGTGGATAGCTATTATCATTGTCATAATTGTACCCCGGTTCTTGCCCGTGTCTATACGGGTATTAAACCGGGCACGAAACATGCCAATGAGAATCGCTTCCACAATAGATGCACGGGGGAACAGGAGGTGGGTTCAAAAAGAATGAATTAGTCGAGTTGCACAAGGGACAAAATCCGAATTGTGTGTAGTCGATATCGTTTCCGCACCGCTCACATGTACACCATTGACAAGAGTTGTTCCCAGATAATTGTTTCCCACACCGGACGCAATGGACATAAAAATCCATAAAGAAAGATAGATAAGCAAGAAGAATATTTTTGGTGCAAAACTTTGAAAAATAAATGCTTTTTATGATTTTTCAAATGTTTTTGGATTTTTGAAAATTTTTGAATACGAAAAATAACGTTCACGAGTGAACGGATCCCAAAATCCAACGCGTCTCTCACAAAAAACCTTCGATCTTCACGAAAAGAGCCGGCAGCGGGGCCATTTTAATAACAAGATTTTGCTAGTTGAAAAAGTTCGTTTTCTCGGTATCTCTTCGAATTGATCTCTGGTTAATTGTGCGACTCAGTTGTTCTCGGTGAATCAAATAAAAGAGTTGTCGTTGTCTAAAACTAATTAAAAATGAAACTTTGGAACAAATAGAAATAAAGTAAAGACGATAAAAAGAAACAATGAAAGATAAAATCTTGGCGAAAAGTAAATTGCGAGAAAATTAAAAGGTAAGTAAAGTAAGTGACACAAAATTTAATCTTGAATAAAAGGAAAACAAGTAAAAGTGCACATAAATAAAAAGGCGGGAAAAAATAAAACTTGAAAATAAAAGACAAAAACTTAAAAGAAAAACAAACAAAAAGAACTGACAGACCTTGATTCGGAAGTTTAAAACTTCCGAATGAACTGGCTTGATCCGGAACTTCTAATGTTCCGGATGAAGCTTGCTTCATTCGGAACTTTTGGACTTCCGGATGAAGCTTGTTTCATTCGGAACTTTTGACTTCCGGATGAAGCTTGCTTCATTCGGAACTTTTGACTTCCGGATGAAGCTTGCTTCATTCGGAACTTTTGACTTCCGGATGAAGCTTGCTTCACTCGGAACTTTTGACTTCCGGATGAAGCTTGCTTCACTCGGAACTTTTCAAGTTCCGGATGAAGCTTACCTGGGAATGATAAAATACAGAAACAATCAACCCGAAGAACAGGGGATATACAGTAACAACAATCTAACCTTAAATTAATCAGAATCAAACAAAAGATTAAATCAAAACAACCAATAAGCATCAACTAACAATAATCAATCAAAACAAATCATCAAAACTAACAAACATAACCAAATCAATCAAAATCCACTTGATCAAAATCATAAAAACTCAAGAACATGAACAATGAAGAATAAGAACAAATCAAACAAGAAAGGAAGAAGATGATAAATGAAAAGCTTAATTAAAAAGTAAGGATTTAATAACAAAAGCTTAAACACAAATTAATCTAGAGAGAGGAAGCACAAATCTAGAGAGAGAGAAACTACCTACTCCTAATCTAATCCTAAAACTAACTATCTCCCTCACAACAAGTGAGGGTGGTATTTATAGGAGAGGGGAGTGGTTGGTGGCTTCCTCTTTCTTTCTTTCTTGGTCCTCGGTCTTTCAGTCTTCTTAAATTCTTCGACTTTTAAGACCTCGTCTCGGGATTTCTATGAACTCGTCTTGTAATTTTCTTCATAAATTAGACCTGAGTTCTTCGACTTTATTGAACTTTCGTCTTTGGACTTTTTCTTCGATAAATCTTCAGAATTGGTCTTGGACTTCCGTTCTTTTTCCACTTTTGATCTTTCGACTTCGTCTTTTGTCTTTTTCTTCAATAAAAGCCCGTGAAAGCCGTGTTTTCTCCACTTTTCACCTTCTCGACCCTGAAACACAATAAAAACAAAAACCACGCATAATTCCGCCATTTACGACATAAAATATACGTTTAGGTCCCGTTTTAATGTAATTAAGTGGTAGAAAAGATGGGTGTTTTCACACCTATCATATATTTTAAAAATAGTCTTGAAAATCTTCGGGAGAAGAATGTGTCAAACTAGCATGAAATTGTTTGGAAAACTCCCCCTCAAAAATTGATCCAATTGAATTGTCATTGTGAGGATGTGATCCACATTTTGCGTTTTGAGGATGGGAGTTGTTGAACACACAATTTTTGAAAGATTTTGAATAATCTTTGATAAACTCTTGAAAAAAAATTGTATTCAACGCTTTTCGAAAAACTCTATTTCTTTTTTGTGAAAAAGTTTTTCTAAAGCATAAACTTGAGTTCATAGACTTTGAATGTCTTGACGAATCCACTCAAGTGTAAGAAGATTTCTCTTCTTTTGCTGAGGGTAAGAGCACTAAAGTGTACACTTCCCCGTGAATATAGATCTGAGTTGCAATCTGAAAGTGATTACAAGCCAATGTGTTGAGCTCAAAACGTTGAATGTATTGTGACAAGCTCAAACCAAGATAGATTGCTCTACCAGTTGTTGGAAAATTTGTCCAAAATAGACATTTTCCTTTATAAAAAATAGAAATGACATGTTTTGAAAAATATTTACAACTTTATTTCGAGCTTTATGTATGATGAGATGCCATTTATACATGATCTCATCGTTCTTTTCGGGCTTTAAATGCATAAAATGTCATAAAAATACCATATATATGCTTGTATTTGTTTACTTGTGTGTTTTAGGTATGTATATCGTGAAAAAGACAAATGATCACAAGAAACAAGGAAAAACGGACACGAGAAACAAAGCCGTACAATGAACCGGGCCCTAGTTATGGATTTCTCAAAGAAAAACCCTTGAAGATTTGAAGATGTACAAGATTGATCCCTCATTCATGAAGAAATGACACTTAATACTCTTGTATATTCATAATTACAAGTTTGGTCCCTTAAGTTTGTCAAAATTACAAAAAGGTCCTTCAACTTTGAAGATTTGGCAGGTTTAGTCCCTAAACAATTCTAAATTGTCAACAATGATCCCTTATGAAGTCAAAGATACTTTGAAGACCTTCAATGATGAGAAATGTCCAAGATTAGTCCTCAAACTATGCAAAAATGGCAAAAACAACCCTTGAAACCCTTTTACCAAAGTTTTGTGGCAAAACTATAAAGTTGGAAAGTTTAATAACAAAGGAAATCAAGTTTTTGGGCTGAAAAACGTTTTATGCCACTTCTGCCAAAACACAAGGACTTAAAATGCCAATTCCCAAAGTTCAAACACAATAAACACGCGCCAAACAACTCCACCCCCAAAAATCGGATCAAAACTTACCACTGTTTACTCACATGAACCTAGAATTACCTCCACTTAAAACAAAGGGTTAATTTCAATTACCCAGTCCCACGTTTGATTCACACGCTCAAAAACCCATCCCACACATAAAATACTCAATTCCACTCACCAATGGCCCCCACATTAAACCCGTTACCCAATCATGTGACACCCTCCTCTCCAAGTAAAGCCACGTGGCCAAATCAACAGCTAATACTCATTACTTGGCCCCAAAGCTAAAATGAACGTCCTTGATTCATTTGGACAGCTCAACAACAAAATTCATCTAGAAGATTTCAAGGGCACTTTAGGGATTTCATAGCCTAGGGTTTTGCTTATTTCTACCTTGTATTCGTCTATATAAAGACTCCTCAACATGTGAGAGAGCTTTTGTTCCATATTTTAGCTATCTTCTTTGTAATTCCTTTTTATGAAATAAAATTTGAATTTCTGAAAATCTTTAATTCTCTTGTGTTATTTATAAAAGTTTGGTATCTAAATAGCTAAGATCTGAATTCTAATTTATCATTTGTTGGTTTTTGAGGAAAGGTTTTATGGATTAAAACTCTTGATTTCAAAAAAATCAGATTTCATAGTTGTTGTTCATCCTTGCTGTTTGTTGTTCTTAGCGGTACAAGGAAGCTGGTGCTTGTTTTGCTAGCACCTAAGCTCAAACAATCCAAGGTGTGGATGTACATCTTGGAGGTTTGCATCTCTAATCCTTTTTCATTTTTCTAATTTTGTATGATTTTTGGTGATTTTTGCATATTTACTTGTGGATCTGTGTATTTGTGGTGGATTTGTGTTTCTGAGGGTTGGAATATTGTTTCTAGGTTGGTTTGATCTTCGATTTAAGGTTAAATCATAACAATCCTTTGGAAAAGTGAGAGATCAGATTCCAAAGGGTTGTTTGGGTTAACTGATTTTTCAAGGTTCAAGGCATCCTTTGTGGTTGTTTTTGGTTCTTTTGTGTTGTTATCTGTTTATCTGGTATAAAGGGTTGGTTATCTGTAAGTTTTATGGGTTTGAACACCTTAATTAATCAAAGGGTCATAAAATCAGTTTTACTTGGTAATATTGGCCAAAAGTTTGGGGACACCTAGATCTAAGGATAGACTAGGGTTAACAAGAGTTAAATTTAAGTTAATACAACCAAGGAAAGGGATTTGGGGGCTTGAAATTGGATTGGTGGTCAAATAGATCAGCAAAAGGATTTTGGATAATCACCTTTGCTAATCAGTAACTTCTTATGCTTGAATCTACTTATTTACTTTGATACATTGCTTGAAACAAGTTTATTTGTGCTTATTGGACATTATTATAGCTTGTGTATGCATTTGGTTCAATTTGGCTGGCTTATTCATGCTCAATCTGCTTATTTGTTCATAACTGCTTATTTTCAAGGTCTGTGGCATATCTATGAACTGTTTGCTTATTCTGTGCTTATTGAGTGAACCAAATTGTGATTTATTTGTTGATATTGCCTCCTTGTGATCCACTGATTACAAGGGTGCCCTTGTTTCCATTTGAATCCAACTGGATCTCTCTAAAAAAGCAAGTCAAATAGTCAAACCAGTGGGAACTCCTTTCCCCTGTTGCTAGCCACTGCTAGTGTTATTTCAACTGGTGCTTATAAATAAGCTATTCTAGCTTATTTTAACCTGCAACAACTTTGAATTTGTAATAGGTTTCACTTATTCGGCCCATTTGTTCATTCTGGATCATTTGAGGGGTTGACTTTGAGGTTTGGCTAGAAACCAAGAACTTTGACTTTTAAATAAGTGCTTATCAGCTATTTTTGCTTATTTGGCTTGGCTTATTGAACTTTTATTTGTTGATTTGTCTTAATTAAGTAATTTAGAGTCTTTTGCAACTTATTAGAAGGTCTGAGGTGGTCTAGAACTCTATGTCGACTATTTTGTCTTTTAGAGAAATTCTACTTTGCTTATTTCTGGCTTATTAGGTTTGCTTTTTTCAAAATTTCTTTTCACAGATATCTTAGGCATCTCAAAAAAAGGTTGTGTGTCAAATCTGAGCTTATGGCATTGGCTTATTGTTTAATAGGCTTATTGGCCCAATAAGGATAAGCTGTTATACCAATAAGCTGTGATAAGCTCAGAACCATCTTTTGGGCCTTCAGACTTTTGTGTTTAAAATTAAATTTTGAGTCAAATAGGGCTTTTTCAGGTCATTTGGGCTTAGTTGAAGTTTTTGGGCCAAAAAGCCCATTAGATTGGACTGTTTTCTGTTTTAGTCCATTTGGGGGCCCATTAGGGGTATTTTGGTAATTTTACTTTCATTTTGTGTTTATTTAGGTTACAATAAACTAGTTTGCAAGTTTTTAAAAAAAAATTAATTTTTGGATTTTTAATTTTATTTTAATATTATTTTATTATTAAATTTCAAATTTCACATTTTAGCACTTTTTATATTTTTCTTAGGTTAATTACATTAAAATAGGATTTTGGCAACTCTTAGATTAATTTTATCTTCAATTTCTAATTTCTAGAATTATTTTAACTTTCATAAAAATAGTTTTTATTCTTATTTAGTTATTTTAGAGCTTTACAAAGTGAAAAATCTTTATTTGGGCTTTTTAATAATTATTTTGATTTTTAGGGCTTTAACTAGCATTTAAAAATTAATATTTAATTAATTAAAAGGTTTGAAAAAGTTTTGATCATTTGTAAACTCTTTGTTTATTTAATTTGATTTATGGTAATTCTTTTGGGAATTTTTAGAATTAATTTTTATTTTGGCAGTTTTTACGGTTTTAATTTTAGTCGTCGTAGTAATAATTTTCAAGTATCTGTCATTCTATTTTCTCATCCCCTTCTTTCTTTCAAATATTAATCTCAAACCAATTACGAATAATTCACACACATATACCTCCTTGGGAAACGAACTTAATTGGGTCATTAACACTTGATTTTCCTAAATCATTTGTTTAATACTTTCCGCTCATTTACTGTGACAATCTAACATTTTCAGGTAGTGAAATATTTTCTCGTATAATATTTTGAAACTTATTTTTGTGTTGGTTGACGAACTCACAATTTACGGATTTAAATTTGGGCTTACGTGCATAATTTAGCGTCCTTTACGACTAAACCGGAAACCTTAGGATTACGTATTTACGTTTTTGAACTCCGTTTTTGATGAGACAATTTTTATTGGATTCGTTTTGTGACGTTGATTCATAATTTATAAGAACGTTTTTCGTGAAACGACCCGAGGGCACGCAAATCGAGAAAACTAGAATCGAGGAATACCCGTAAACTAGTGAGATGGGACAAAATACCTTGTCCCACCCCACTAGCTTACATGGGACGGCACACATGACACCACATCTAAGGATGTGGCATCATGTTAGCTAACTAGTTACAAGTGTAACTAAGCTTACACCTTAAGCTTACTCTTTCCACTTCCACTAGCTAAAACCATCAACACTTCTCATTACCATCTTTCCATACATGCAAACCAACACAAAACTCTCTCAAAAACCTTCCCCTTGCCGTCCACTTTTAAGCTACAAATACCCCTTTTGATCTTTTCTAGCCATGAAATACATGTTATCTAGCTCTATCATGGAGTTATCTTGAACCCTTGATCATTTGATGGCCATATTAACAACATAGGAGGTGATTTGCTTGTGTCCTAGGGCTGATTTCTCAACTATAGTTCTTGGTGTTTGATGATCTTGGTGTTACTTGTGGTGTTCATCAAGTTCTTGTCTTTCAAAAACAAGAAATACACTTGGTTGGTAAAGAAGATCATCCTCTCCATTTTCTCTTGTTATTTTTGTAAAGAAAAAATGTATTTTCTTTATTATTGTATATGTATATGATGTATATATGATGATAAAAATGTTGTGTGGGGATCAAATGTTGATAGATATGCTTAAAAAGGTTAATAACTATAAGAAATAAGGCTAAAATCATGCTTATTTAGTTGGCTGTATAAAAACAGTATATAACTAAAACTTGAACTAATAAACTTGCATGGTATGATCAATTTACAGTAAGTAAAAGATGTTATACACATGTAAGAGTTGGCCATGCAATGGAATCAATATAATGAGTGAGATATGATCAAAACAAGATGAGAGTGCTAATCTGAATAAGCTGTTTTGTAGGGACTGTTAAGCATAGATAAACTTAAAATGAGCAGTAGCTATAACTAAGTTAAATGTAGCACATATTATGATGATCATGCCACCCAAAAATGATCTTCTAATTCATTATAGAACTCTAGATATGGTAAAAATGGTAAACATGAAAATAAAAATCAGATTTTGAGAATTAATGTTTATTATTATTATATAAGCACTCAAATTTTATTGTATAAAATGTAAAATAAAAACCCACTAACTTATAGAATTTATTTATATAAATATGTAAAAGGTTAAATAAATGAATAACTTATAAAAATGGTAGTGTAATAATACTTATAAGTAATAAAAACTATAAACTTGATTTTTACGACTTTTTCGGCTATTACCGTAAAAATAACGTTTTTTGCCAATTAAAACTTAGAGGATCAAACCCGTCTAATGTAAAGTTTTTAAAAGTCATATACTGATATATAAGTAACTAATACAAGTAAAAACCGATAAAACCCGAACTATAGGACATACGGACATTAACGAGCTAACTAAACATATTGGACTAATAATTGGACTAAATAAGATAAATACTTATAAAAAGAAATTATTGGGCTTAACCCATTTGGGCCCAACATGGAAAGTATATATATACTGATAATATAGGTATAAAATGGATTAAAACAAGTTAAAGAACTTATACTAAGCTTATTGGACTTAAAATAGGTAAATAGGTAAAACTAGTAAACTAGTAAAAAGTTACCAAAACGTAAACACTAAAATGAGTAAACAAGGATATATAAACCCACTTGATCATCATCATATGTACAAAAATCATCATATGTATATTGTTATTTTGATGAATGTCATTGGACAAAGTCTAAGACCGATTATTATTTATATAGGTTTCCGTGACCGAAACACGCCCGTAGCCGATAATCCGCCTTTCATTATCAACGTGAGTTCATAGCCTCGCACTCTTTTAAATGTTTTATAAAATGATTTGTAAACCCGCGAGGGAGATAACATGCTAGATTTTTATAAAAATAGAACACAAGTAGTCCCGATGGTATGCTTAATGATATGGACCCGAATGATGCTATGACCCTATAAACGAGACTAAAAGGATTATTAGTAGTTAGGTTATGTCACTTAAAGTCCCATTAGCATGAATTGTGAACTACCGGGATTTGGTAGACGCTTATGCATTTGATAGTACTATTTGGGGACGATCACCCTAGTTCGCGCCTTGACGGTTGATCCCCGTCGTACCACATTGATTGGTTAGCGAATTTATGTATGAGAAGATTCCATAGCGTGATTTTTGTGACGACACGCTAACTTGGATGGGCAAATTGTTTGTCGGGTTCGCGGCCCGCTGTTTTCATAGTAAGGTAACAATGTCATGCAGCTAGTAATAATCCTAATCCAAATAAAATGTATCCTGTACATAATGTAATCCGATAACGACGCTATGAACGATGAATATATTACCTATCATGGTAATATTGAGGCTACGGTCTCATGGATGGTTTAAGATGTATGCTTGATTTATATATTGCCTGACTAGAAATATGAGGACTTACTTCCGATATTATACCTGTGTTCTGATTTTAACGATTGTTTATATAACGGTTTTTATTAAACTCTATGAATTTACTCGGCATTCGCTGATATGATTTTTGCATGTTTTTATCTCAGGTGCTTGAAGGTAATCCGGATGGAGATCGACTCTGATGGCCCACATAATATTAAAAATGTTCATTCGATCTATGTTTTGTAATCTAAATGACCTGTATAATTTGGGACCTGTTGTACACTCTAAAACTTTTTATCGAATGAATGTATGTTGAACCTTGTACAACCATTTTTATGTGTTGTCTATGATTGGAGTTATTGCGCTATCCCGTAACACTCTAAAAGACCCTTCCGCTGTACCGATACGAAAATTGAGAGTGTTACAGTTTGGTACCAGAGATCTCGATATAGAGAACAAAAGATTTTAGAAACCAAGGTTTTGAACAAAACTTTTCAAAATCTTTTGACAATGAACATTTAAGAAAATATTTGAAAAATCTTTTGACTATAACGGTGCCAGAGATCTCCGATGTTACCAACAAGCCCTATTGAGAAGATATATATTTTGATATATATAATTTAATTTATATATATGTATATATCGTGATTTCATTATGTAATTGTTTAACTAGTATCTTATCCTAATACGAGATATATATATATAAATGCAGATTGTCATGGCTGACCCTAATATTCCTGTATAAAACCATGTTATTCCTGAACCTAATGTAGATGATGATCCTTATTTAGACTTAGTAGATTATGATATGGATGATGAGGAGGAACCATTTAAGGATCCCGAGCCCGAGTTAGGACTAGGAGATCAGATTGCCCCTCAGGTTGACTTGGTAGAGAATGAGATTGAGAATGTTGATATAGAGAATGATGATGAGATTGGGTTAGAAAATCTAGATGATGAGATCGAAGACGAGGATGTCGAGGAGGATGTAGGTATAGATGTTGAGGTAGATGATGATGAGGAAGCCGAGCTTATTTATCCTTATGATGTTCCAGAGGGCGAGCCTTTGCCCCCACCAGTTTATTTGTCTGATTCTGAGGTTGAGCTACCTAGGGATGAAATGTCTGAATCGTCTGAATCTGATTCTGAATCAGAGGAGGATGAGGATGATAATGCACCTGACGGTAATGATGGTATTGCTACTCGTAGATGTGAGATAGGAGAGTCGTCTAGTGCTCGATAGGCTACTCATATTGATGGTCTTGCACCATGGGCCTTGAGACGTGATCTAGATGCTTCCCGTGTTAAGAGTTGTATGACAGAGGTTGGATTAGGTGTTGTTCAGACTCAGGTTGCTTATTTGGAGTCGAAGACTAAGGTTGGCGAGAAAGAGCGAGAATTGCTTAGTTTGGATTTGACTGATGTAGAGCGTGGTTTGAATGAGGCTTTTAGATTATCGGTGTTAGAAAGTGGTGAGTTTGCTGCTATGAAGAGAAAGGTGAATTCTATGGAGATTCAGTTGAATGTAGCTCGTGCGATGCGTGAGAAAGCTGAGAAGGAGTTGAATATATTTGTGGGATGGAACAGTAGATTTTATGCTGACATGGTTGAAAGAGGAGTGATCCGTAAGCGCCCAGCTGAAGATGTGTCTAGTGATCGTCCAACGAAGATACAGAAGACGATGGATGATGGACCATCTGGCGGTTCTTAGTAGACCAGTCTATATTTAGTAGTGACCTTTATATCTTTTGTGCTTTTGTAGCTGTGACTGAACCGACTTGTTAGTAGTAGACTTGGCACGAATTTTGAGTGTATATAGTGCTAGAACTTTGATATGGGATGTAACTAAGACAATACTTTTGTTTCAAATCGAATGAAATATGTATCTTGTCTTGAATTCCATATTGTGCCTTATTTGTATCTTGATTATGAATTCAATCCATATTATATGAATCCTTGTTGGGTGAATGCTTAATACTTTGAAATTGTGAAATTATAGAACTATGCCGCCCAAGAAGGCTGTGACTGAGGATGATGTACGTAGAATTATTACGGAGCAAGTTACCGCATCTATGACTGAATTTATGGCAAATTCTAGAAATGAAGCTGGCGGTAGCGGAGCTGGCGGTAGTGGAGCTGGCGGTAGTGGAGCTGGCGGTAGTGGAGCTGGCGGTAGTGGAGCTGGCGGTAGTGGAATTGGCGGTACTAATGTGAATGTGAATGCTAATAATGTGAATGCTAATGCTGGAGGAAATTTAGGAGGACTTGGAGCTAATGCACCTGAAGTTGGTGGCTGTACTTATGTGACGTTCATGAAGTGTGAACCTCTACCTTTTAATGGAACTGAAGGTGCTGTAGGATTAAGTCAGTGGATTGAGAAGATTGAATCGGTGTTTAGGATTAGTAAGTGTAAGGAGGAAGATAAGGTGACTTTTGCTATGGCTACTCTTAAAGGTCGTGCGTTGACTTGGTGGAACGGGAGAATTGCTTTCATGGGTCTTGATGCTGCTAATGCTACTCCTTGGGCTGAAATTAAGAAGTGGATGACTTTGGAGTTTTGTCCTCGTAGCGTGATCATTAGGTTAGAACAGGAGTTGATTCATTTGAGAATGAAGGGTGTGGACATTGATAGTTACACAAACCGATTCCATGAGTTGGCCTTGCTATGTCCTCGATTGGTTGAACCCGAAGAGATCCAAATTGAGCAATATATTAAAGGGTTGACCAGGAATATCCGGGGGACGTGACATCATCTAAACCACTGAACATTGATGATGCTGTTCGAATGGCTTACCAACTCATTGGACAGATAATTCAGGATAGGGAAGATGAAGCCCGTGTTGGTGAGAAAATAAAGGGTGACGGTGATCGTGTAGATAGAGGTGATAATAGGAAGAATTTCACTCGCTGTCAGAACCAGAGAAAGGGGAATGCAAATGCTCTTACCAACAATACACCGCGCAACGATGATAGATGTCCTAAGTGTGGCAACAAGAGGCATGCTGGCGATTGCTGGAAGTGCCGAAATTGCAGAAAGCTTGGACACAAGGTTGAAAGGTGTAAGAAGGGAACCATTTGCTTCAACTGTAATGAAGAAGGTCATAGGAAATCGGAATGCCCCAAGTTGAAAGCGATTGTACCTGGAAGAAACCCCCAGAGTGGTATCTATCAACTTGGAACAATTGAGGTGAAGAAAGAGGATCCGAATGTCGTTACCGGTACGTTTTTACTCAACAATCATTATGCTGTTGCTTTATTTGATTCGGGTGCTGATAGGAGCTTTGTATCCACTAAATTTAGTGCCCTTATTGAAATTGAACCTATTGAGATAAATACCAGTTACGAGGTGGAATTGGCTAATGGTAAATTAGTGAAAACTAATAAGCTATTAGAAGGATTCTCTCTAAATCTCTTAAACTATTCCTTTCCGATTGATTTGATGTTGATAGAATTAGGTAGTTTTGATATTATTATTGGTATAGATTGGTTATCGTTGAATAATGCTACTATTTTATGTGGACTGGAGAAAGTTAAGATTCCTCTTAGGAATAGGACGTTTGTAATTGATGGTAATCAAGGTGAATCCCGTTTGAAAATCATTTCATGTATTAAATTCCAAAAGTACATCAGGAACGGTTGTGAGTTATTCTTAGCTCAAGTGACCGGGAATGAGTCTAGGGAGAAACGATTGAAAGATGTACCTATTATTCGTGAATTTCCTGAGGTATTTCCTAAAGATTTACCCGGACTTCCACCAATAAGGCAAGTAGAGTTTCGAATCGATTTAATTCCTGGTGCTGCACCGGTGGCACGTGCGCCTTACCAATTAGCCCCTTCTAAATTAAAGGAGTTATCTGAGAAACTTAAGGAGTTGTCTGATAAAGGTTTTATTCGACCGATCTCGTCGCCTTGGGGAGCTCCAGTCTTGTTCGTTAAGAAGAAGGATGGATCTTTTCGTATGTGCATTGATTATAGGGAACTGAATAAGTTGACAATTAAAAATCGATATCCTTTACCTAGGATTGATGATTTGTTTGATCAACTGCAAGGATCTAGTGTGTATTCTAAGATATATTTGCGGTCAGGATATCACCAACTTCGCGTCTGTGAAGAAGATATTCCTATAACTGCATTTAGAACTCGTTATGGACACTATGAATTTCAAGTAATGCCATTTGGGTTAACTAACGCACCTGCGGTTTTCATGGATTTAATGAATCGAGTGTGCAAGCCCTACTTGGATAAATTTATGATTGTGTTTATTGACGATATTCTGATCTATTCTAAGAATGAAGATGAACATAGAGAACATTTGAGGATTGTTTTGAAATTGTTGAAGGATGAAAAGTTGTATGCTAAGTTTTCGAAATGTGATTTCTGGTTAGATTCTGTGCAATTTCTTGGTCATGTGATTAACAAATATGGAATTCATGTTGATCCTGCAAAGGTTGAAGCTATTAAGAATTGGTTTGCACCGACAACGCCAACGGGAGTGCGACAGTTCTTAGGATTGGCTGGCTATTATAGGCGATTCATTAAAGAATTTTCTTTGATAGCTAAACCCTTGACTAAGCTTACCCAGAAGAATAAACCTTTCGTTTGGGGAAGTGATGAAGATGGAGCATTTCAGACATTGAAGCAAAAATTATGTAGTGCGCCAATCTTATCATTACCCGACGGGAGTGAGGATTTTGTAGTGTATTGTGATGCATCTCTTAGAGGATATGGAGCTGTTTTGATGCAGAGAGAGAAAGTGATAGCTTATGCTTCTAGGCAATTAAGGAAGAGTGAGGAGAATTATACTACTCATGATCTTGAGTTAGGAGCTGTAGTCTTTGCTCGTAGGTTGTGGAGACATTATCTGTATGGCACCAAGTGTACGGTATTCACCGATCACAAAAGCCTACAGTATATTCTCGATCAGAAGGAATTGAACATGAGGTAACAAAGATGGATAGAGTTGTTAAGTCATTATGATTGTGATATAAAATATCACCCGGGAAAAGCCAATGTTGTTGCCGATGCGTTAAGTAGGAAAGATAGAGAGCCTATCAGTGTACGTTCTCTAGTCTTGACCGTGCACAATAATTTGCCTGAGCAAATTAGAAATGCGCAAATAGAAGCTTGTAAGAAGGAAAATTTTGTTAATGAAGGGTTCCGAGGAGAAGGAGATCCTTTAGAGGTTAGAGCTGATGGAGTGAAATTCTTAAGAGGTCGTATGTGGATACCTAAGTTTGGAGGCTTAAGAGACTTGATTATGTTAGAATCCCATAAATCTAAGTATTCCATTCATCCGGGATCTGATAAGATGTACCATGATTTGAAGAAGTTGTACTGGTGGCCGAATATGAAAGCTGATATTGCTATGTATGTTCTTCAATGCTTGACTTGTGCTAGAGTCAAAGCTGAACATCAAAAGCCATCAGGACTACTTCAACAACCAAAGATTCCTGAATGGAAGTGGGAGTAAATTACGATGGACTTTATCACCAAGCTTCCTAGAACATCATCTGGAAACAACTCGATTTGGGTTATTGTCGACAGATGACCAAATCAGCACACTTCATTCCGGTTAAAGAGCAGTTCTCACTGGAGAAGTTGACTCGTATATACCTTGAGAATGTTGTATGCAAGCATGGAGTGCCTGTATCGATCATTTCAGATCGAGATCCTAGATTCACATCGAATTTTTGGAAATCTCTCCAAAGATCTTTGGGAACGAATCTCGACATAAGCACTGCTTATCATCCCCAGACTGATGGGCAGAGTGAAAGGACGATACAAACACTAGAAGATATGTTGAGAGCTTGTGTGTTAGATTTTGGTAAGAATTGGGATAAACATTTGCCGTTAGCAGAGTTTTCGTATAACAATAGTTACCATTCTAGTATTAAGGCTGCACCGTTTGAAGCTTTATATGCTAGGAAGTGTAGATCTCCTGTATGTTCGAGTGAAGTTGGGGATACCCAGCTCACGGGACCGGAATTGATCCGGGAGACTACGGAGATGATAGTTCAGATTAAGAATAGGTTGTTGACTGCCCGTAGTAGACAGAAAAGTTACGCGGATGTGCGGCGGAAGCCAATAGAGTTTAAAGTGGGTGACCAAGTAATGTTGAAGCCTTGATTATTTGGTGGCCATATTAACAACATAGGAGGTGATTTGCTTGTGTCCTAGGGCTGATTTCTCAACTATTGTTCTTGGTGTTTGATGATCTTGGAGTTACTTGTGGTGTTCATCAAGTTCTTGTCTTCCAAAAACAAGAAATACACTTGGTTGGTAAAGAAGATCATCCTCTCCATTTTCTCTTGTTATTTTTGTAAATAACAAATGTATTTTATTTCTTATTGTATATGTATATGATGTATATATGATGATAAAAATGTTGTGTGGGGATCAAGTGTTGATAGATATGCTTAAAAAGGTTAATAACTATAAGAAATAAGGCTAAAATCATGCTTATTTAGTTGGCTGTATAAAAACAGTATATAACTAAACCTTTAACTGATAAACTTGCATGGTATGATCCATTTACAGTAAGTACAAGATGTTATACACATGTGAGAGTTGGCCATGCAATGGAATCAATATAATGAGTGAGATATGATCAAAACAAGATGAGAGTGCTAATCTGAATAAGCTGTTTTGTAGGGACTGTTAAGCATAGATAAACTTAAAATGAGAAGTAACTATAACTAAGTTAAATGTAGCACATAATATGAAGATCATGCCACCCAAAAATGAGCTTCTAATTCATTATAGAACTCTAGATATGGTAAAACTGGTGAACATGAAAATAAAAATCAGATTTTGAGAATTAATGTTTATTATTATTATATAAGCACTCAAATTTTATTGTATAAAATGTAAAATAAAAACCCACTAACTTATAGAATTTATTTATATAAATATGTAAAAGGTTAAATAAATGAATAACTTATAAAAATGGTAGTGGAATAATACTTATAAGTAATAAAAACTATAAACTTGATTTTTACGACTTTTTTGGCTATTACCGTAAAATTAACGTTTTTCACCAATTAAAACTTAGACGATTAAACCCGTCTAATGTAAAGTTTTTAAAAGTCATATACTGATATATAAGTAACTAATACAAGTAAAAACTGATAAAATCCGAGCTATAGGACATACGGACATTAACGAGCTAACTAAACATATTGGACTAATAATTGGACTAAATAAGATAAATACTTATAAAAAGAACTTATTGGGCTTAACCCATTTGGGCCCAACATGGAAAGTATATATATATACTGATAATATAGGTATAAAATGGATTAAAACAAGTTAAAGAACTTATACTAAGCTTATTGGACTTAAAATAGGTAAATAGGTAAAACTAGTAAACTAGTAAAAAGTTACCAAAACGTAAACACTAAAATGAGTAAACAAGGATATATAAACCCACTTGATCATCATCATATGTACAAAAATCATCATATGTATATTGTTATTTTGATGAAAGTCATTGGACAAAGTCTAGACCGATTATTATTTATATAGGTTTCCGTGACCGAAGCACGCCCGTAGCCGATAATCCGCCTTTCATTATCAACGTGAGTTCATAGCCTCGCACTCTTTTAAATATTTTATAAAATGATTTGTAAACCCGCGAGGGAGATAACATGCTAGATTTGTATAAAAATAGAACACAAGTAGTCCCGATGGTATGCTTAATGATATGGACCCGAATGATGCTATGACCCTATAAATGAGACTAAAAGGATTATTAGTAGTTAGGTTATGTCACTTAAAGTCCCATTAGCATGAATTGTGAACTACCGGGATTTGGTAGACGCTTATGCATTTGATAGTACTATTTGGGGACGATCACCCCAGTTCGCGCCTTGACGGTTGATCCCCGTCGTACCACATTGATTGGTAAGCGAATTTATGTATGAGAAGATTCCATAGCGTGATTTTGGTGACGACACGCTAACTTAGATGGGCAAATTGTTTGTCGGGTTCGCGGCCCGCTGTTTTCATAGTAAGGTAACAATGTCATGCGGCTAGTAATAATCCTAATCCAAATAAAATGTATCCTACACATAATGTAATCCGATAACGACGCTATGAACGATGAATATATTAACTATCATGGTAATATTGAGGCTACGGTCTCATGGACGGTTTAAGATGTATGCTTGATTTATATATTGCCTGACTAGCAATATGAGGACTTACTTCTGATATTATACTTGTGTTCTGATTTTAACGATTGTTTTATATAACGGTTTTTATTAAACTCTATGAATTCACTCGGCATTCGCTGATATGATTTTTGCATGTTTTTATCTCAGGTGCTTGAAGGTAATCCGGATGGAGATCGACTCTGATGGCCCACATAATATTAAAAATGTTCATTCGATCTATGTTTTGTAAACTAAATGACCTGTATAATTTGGGACCTGTTGTACACTTTAAAACTGTTTATCGAATGAATGTATGTTGAACCTTGTACAACCATTTTTATGTGTTGTCTATGATTGGAGTTATTACGCTATCTCGTAACACTCTAAAAGACCCTTCCGCTGTACCGATACGAAAATTGAGAGTGTTACATTTACGCTCTTTTGTTATCCTAAACAAGAGGTGTAATTTACCACAATCATTTTGGCGCCGCATCCGGGGAGCTGTGTCGTTATTAATTTGTCATTTTGTTTGTAATATTAACCATAAATAGTATTTGTATTAGTAGAACTCTACTAATACGTATTATCGGTTTTTTTCGTTTTTCTTGTGAAATTATTATTACTATATTGTATTAAGTATCACAACAAATTCAAAATATCTCCAAAAGTGTGCAAACACAACCTTAATTGGGATTTGATCTCCTAATTATTGTATTCGAATCTCAAACAAATAGAAAAAGGCAAAAATAGATAAATACTTTCGTGAAGCTCGATTTTGAAAAATACAAACTATAAGGTGGGTATAAGGCAGGTATTATAAAATATACCCTAAGGAAGAAGGCTCTTAAGTGCTTCGCGCCGCCTCGATTCCCCGCTTGCTTGTGAGTATTTTTAGATTGAAAGCTAATCGAGGGTTTTGCCGCCCAAAGTATTATTACGTATCATATATGTTTGTTTGGTTTCTTCGTGATTAAACCCTCTTGAACAATTTGGTTTTAACCAAAGTTCTAAAATCATTCGAAGACGTTCACTCCACGTGATCGTTTTCATTCTTTTGAGGCTTCTTTAATCAAGGGTTTGATTCGAGGAAAGATTTGGTAGATTGTTTGTCTACAAAGATACACAAAATCCAAAAAAAATAAGAACAATCAAAAACACAAAAAAATTGAAAATCCACAAAACACCCAAAAAGAATCTTCTTTGCTCACCTCCCATTCTACGTCAAGTTTATGCTAACTCGTAATCAAGCAAAACGAGCTCGTAAACGTCGTCAAAGTCAAGGAAATCAAGAGCCTTTGATTGAAGAACAAACTCCAATTGTCGAACCCGTTGTAGAACCAATAATCGCCATGGCTAATCGTACTATGATGGAGTTGCTTCAAGAACCCACCGAGGGTTTTGGAGAAGCTATTGTGATTCCCGCCATCCTTGCGGAGAATTTTGAGATTAAGACGGGTTTAATGTCGTTGTTGCAAGCAAATAAGTTTAGAGGTCATGAAAAAGACAACCCGCATTACCACATAAGGAATTTTAATCGTCTCACCACAACAAGCAAGTTTGAGGATGTTCCGCATGACGCCATTAAGATGATGTTGTTTCCATACTCGTTAGATGGACCCGCTAAAATTTGGCTCGAGAAAGAACTGCCAAATTCGATTTTGACATGGGGTGATCTCGTTTCTAAGTTTGTGAACCAATTTTTTTCACCATCTAAAACGACACATTTGAAAAATGAGATTTCAAGGTTTACACAACGTAATAATGAAAAATTTTCAATGGCATGGGAACGATTTAAGGAAATGTTACATGAATGTCCACACCATGATTTTTCGGAATTGCATCAAATAGATACTTTTTATAAGGGGCTTAATGATCATGAACGAGATTATTTGAATGCCGCCGCGGGTGGTAATTTTTTGTGCAAAACGACCGATGAAGCTTTAAAGATTATCGAGAATAGATCTAAGGTTTATAACCCTCGTAACACACCGAGTGTTGCCAATATGGGTTCGTCATCGTCGTCATCGTCTTGTCACATTAATGCCTTACATGATGAAGCAAATGAGGAAAATCGGTTTTTCAATAGGTTTTCGACGCTTATGACACATTGTAAAGCACAAGATGCTTTGAATTCCGCATCGGTTAAAGCGGTTGAAAAGAGTTATTTATCTTGTGGTGGAGCTCATGATCTTTCCGAGTGCATTACCGCCGGTGGTAACACTTCGAGTGCTTATGTAGCAACGGGAACTTACAACCAAAACGACCAAGGTTCCCGCCCAAATCAAGCTCCACCAAATCAAAATGCTAACAACTATCGAAACAACAATCAAAATGGTGGTTATCAAGGCAATTCACGTAATTATAACAAAGGGAATTGTCAAAGTGGGAATGGACAAGTTGTAAATCAAAACCAAAACTGTGATTTTCAAACAACTACACAAGGTTTTCAAAATGATCACACCAAAAATCTTCAAGGAGAATTTTTGAATTATGCTAAAGCAAACGATGCTAAGTTTGATAATATGCAACGTGAAATGATTAGCTTAAGATCCGAGTTGAAAAACGAGCTTAAAACAAACTTGCTAATGAACTTAAGACTCATGCTAATAAAATGGAAGGAAACGTTCAACGTCTTCAACAAAATCAACAAAAGATGGAACAAGGACAACATGAGATTAAGCAAGAATTGTTAAAAGCGGATGCTAGGGAATCAAAATTTGAAGACCGTATGGCAAAAATGTTTGAGGCAATCATGTGTAAACCCTCTTCCTCGGGTGGTCTTCCTAGTGATACCATTGCAAACCCGAAGAGAGAAATGAAGGTTATTACTACACGTAGTGGTAAAACTTTCAATGAACCAATCTCTCTTCCAAGTACTTCTATAGAGAAGGAAATCGAGAAAGAGCCCGAGGTGATGGTCGAAAAGGATCATATCACAAGCCCACGAAGTACCGCTCATACCACACCTACGGTTGAACCAATACCAATCATGGAACCCGAGATTCCAAGGCCGTTGCCTATTGTCCAACCCACACCACCCTTACCTAACCCTTCGAGACGAAACAAAGAGAAATTGCAAGAACGTAACAAACAAAAATCTGTAGAAACTAGAAGGGGGGGGTGAATAGTTTCTTATATTTACTTGTTAAAAGGTGGTTTTCAAAAATCCTTTTTCAAAAAACTTAGGCTTGAGGAAATATGTGAAATCTTCTTATGCACAATATGAACACTGATAGTGTAACTAAACTAATACTAACAAAAATATATGCACAAAGAATAAAGAATGTAAAGAGTTAAGGGTAAAGAAAGATCAAACCGAACACCAAGGATTTATAGTGGTTCGGCAACAAAGCTCACTCCTCGTTCCTACTCCACTCCTCGAGTACTCCTTACTCGAGAGTTCACTACACAACAAGCTCCTTATGGTGGAGAAAACCGTACACGTCGCTTAACCAATTTCCGACTCTAAGCTAAAAGTCGAGCCCTAATCATAGCTAGGACCAATCTACACAACTATACTTAGTACATACACAACTTCCAAATAGACACAACTACTTGGATCTTCACAACTTCAAACAAGTAGTAATCAAACAAATGATCAAAGATTTGAGTGATTAAAGAAGAATGTTTGAATCTGGAAATAGATATGCAAAAGAGGTAAGTTGAAAAGCTGAGAATGGTCCATAATTTATAGGACAAAAGGCCAACGGATATATTTGGTCGCGGTTCCATATCTCACCCGGCGGTTCCTTGTCGATAAGGAACCGCGTATGCACTAGAGAACTGCCGCCTAGACTCCGCTCCCTTTTTTGTCCTTTAGTGGTGGAGGTCTTATCTGGATTTAAAAATATCCTGATAGAATATTCCTAATCAAATAAGAATATGCCATTTTCAAATTTTCAAATAATTAATTTAATAATACATTTTCTTAAAAAGAAAGTTTAATAAAAACTTGTCACACTTAATAAAAAGTGAGTTTTAAGAAAAGATTAAATCACTTGATCACTTGATTAAGGTTAGTACTTGTTTATTCATACCTTAAGTGAAAATGGGTAAAATGAAAAATACTTGAACTCAAGAATTCGTTTTTTGTTGTTTTCGTAAATGCTTGTTTTTACATATTGTCGTAATCAAAACTAAGAGAGACCGAAAAATGCAAGGAACGTTTTTAGGCATTATTGCATTAACAATCTCCCCCTTTTTGATTCCGACAATACATAAACTCAATCACACAAAAAACAAGATTTTCGAAGACGAGTTTATTCATTTCTCCCCCTTAGTCGAAGCAAAAATGTTGCACAAGTCGGTGTTGAAGAGACGGACTTTGCAAAGACTCCCCCTTGGTGCTTACTCCCCCTAGCTTGGGGCACCGTGGAATCGAGATATGGTGACTGATAGGTGTGTTAACACCCATCCTTTTACCACTTAATTAAAATAATAACCAAGCCAAAACGTGTATTTTATGTCGTAAATGTCAGAATTATGCGTGGTTTGTGTTTTTGTTGTGATTTAGAACGAAAATGTGAAAAGGGGAGAAAACACGAGCATTCACGGGCTTTTATCGAAGAAAAACACAAAAGACGAAGTCAAGAAATAAAGAGTGCAAAAAGAACGGAAGTCCAAGACCAATTCTGAAGATATATTGAAGAAAAAGTCAAAATACGGAAGTTTACTAAAAGCCGAAGAACTCAAGTCTAATTTATTGAAGAAATTACAAGACGAGTTTATTAATCCCGAGACAAAAGTCGAAGAATTTGGAAGATTAAAGACTTAACAAATAATTAAAGAAAGAAGAAAGAGGGGAGGAAGCTTCCTTCCACTAATCCCCTCCTCCCCTATAAATAGATCATTAGGACTGCATTTGTATGTTGTTGGCTAGTTTGACAAACTATGCTCTTCCATCTTTAATTTTTGCACCTTAATTACTTGCACCTTTAATTACCTTGTCATGTACCTTTAATTCCTTTAATTCCAAGTAAGTTACTTTTATGTTTATTGAATCTTTATCTTTATTGTTAATCTCTCATTTTCCTTTCTTGTGATTGATTTAATCTTATGTTTATGTTTAAGTTCTTGAAGTTTTTATTGATTTGATTAAGAGGGTTTTGATCATTTTGATTATTATTGTTAGTGTTATTGATTTGGTTTGATTAGTATTTGTTAGTTGATCATTAGTGGTTGTTTTGGTTTAATCCTTTGTTATGATTTAATTAGTTTTGGTTAAATTCGTGTTCTTTTTAATTCCTTGTTCTTCGTTACTGTTACTTTGCCCAGATTTCGGATCAAGACATTTATTCTGAACCAACCTTTTCTTTCTTTTATTTCGGATCGACTTATATTCCGGATGAAGGCTTGTTGTAATTATTCCGAATCAGCACTTTAGTTATTTATTCCGAATGAGTGATTTGTTCCGGATGAAAGGATTATTCCGGATAAACAATTATTCCGGATGAAGGATATATTTCGGATGAAGTGATTATTCCGCATAAGCCTAGTATTCCGAATGAACACTTTTATTCCGGATGAAGCATTTTGTTTAGTTTATTCCGGATGAACGTTTTCTTGTTTATTCCGAATCGGCATTTATTCCGAATGAAGGATTATTCCGGATGAAGGATTATTCCGGATGAAACCTTTAATTCCGAATAAAGGATTGTTCCGGATGAAGCAATTTGTTCCAAATGAAGCCTATTATTCCGAATAAAGGATTATTCCGGATGAATCTATTTATTCCGGATGAAAGAATTTATTCCGGATGAATGTGTTTTTCCGAATGAGCACTTTTTCTTAGTTTTATAATTTCAGTTTTAGTTTATTTTAAGTTTATGTTTTTGAATTTTAAACTTTATTTTTCCCACCTTTTTACTTAGTCGCACTTTTAATTTACTTGCATTTAATTTTAGTTTGCCTTATTTACTTTTAAGTTTGCCTTTTTAATTTCTCGTCACGTTTTTAATTTCTCGTCATTAATTTCCCGTCAAGTTTTTTATCTTTCAGTATTTCTTTTTACCGTCTTTATTTATTTTTATTTTTTCAAGTCTTTATTTTTAATTATTGTAAACAACGACAACCATTCTATTTCTTTTCCACCAAGAACAACTGAGTCGCACTTTGAACCGGAGATCAATTCGAGAAGATCGGACGATAATATTTTCTTACTAGCCAAAACCTAGTATCAAATGGCACCGCTGCCGGCTCTTTTCGTGAAGATTAACGGTTTTTTGTGTGAGACGCGTTGGCTTTTGGGATCTGTTCACTCGTGAACGTTATTTTTCATATCAAAAATTTTCAAAAATCCCAAAAACATTTAAAAAATCATAAAAAGCATTTCTTTTTCAAAGTTTTGCACCAAAAATATTCTTCTTGCTTATCTATTTTTCTTTATTGATTCTTATGTCCATTGCGTCGGGTGTGGGAGACGATTATACGGGAACGACTCATGTCAATGGTGTACATGTGAGCGGTGTGGAAACGATATCGACAATACATAATTCGGATTTTGTCCTATGTGCAACTCGACTAATTCGTCCTTTTCTAATCCACCTCCTATTCCCCCTTGCATCTATTGTGGAAGCGATTATCATTGGCATGTTTCGTGTCCGGTTCGATACCCGTATGATCACGGGCAAGAACCGGGTTACAATTATGACAATGGTAATATCTTTCCACATGACGCACCCAGTTTTTCTCCATGCCCATGGTGCTATATTTGTGGGGGCCCTCATGATGCTTCTTCTTGTGATCCGTCGAAGGTCTTTGAGAAAATTCCATGCTATCATCCCAGTGTGTATAACTTTGAGCCCCCACATCACACCCGCAATCATCAATCCTCTAAGCAAATTAGTCTTGACCAACAACTCAATTCTTTGAACCATGTTCTAGAAAGTTTAGCTCAAATCCGAGCTGACTTGCATCAGGAAAGGCAACCTTTGGTTGACGGAAGTTAAATCTTGAAATCAACCAACACCTTTTTGAGCCAATTTGGTCGTTTTCCCTTCTTTTCTACACCAAAATGTTTAATTACAGCATGGGATAGAATTGGTTTAATTGAGCATACTCGGGGAGATGAACAACAAAAATTGCTTCATGAGCTTCTTAAAGATGTGTAGGTTATCAAGGAAGAGTTAGCCGACTATGTCACTCCTAATCGGAATGGTCCCGTCTATTATGATGATGATGACGACGATGATGTCTACGCTCTCGACCCATCTACTGAAGTTGCTACTCCTACTCTCGATATTCCTAATGCATCTAAGGATGATGATTCATTGAGTGAGATTAGTGATTTTGGTCTCGATAAATTCTTTGATGATGAGGTTTGTGACATGCCTACTGCTATGGAATCTGAGGACGACGTTGCTCTTACGGAAGAGGTCGATCCTAATGATGACGATTTCTCTCCACGCTATGTGAATTTCACTTTTGAAATTTCTCAATCTCCACCGGGAGATGCGGGCGATGACGATTTATTCTCTCCGGCTTACGAGAAGTTCATCGATGAACTTGCTCTTGAAGATGAGGTGGAAGACGTGATTCTCCGCGACAGATTACGGAAAGTGCATCTTCTTATTGCTCAAATCGAAGAGTTGACTTCTCCTCCTCTTTCCGAGTCTTTACCTCCATCTATTCCTCTCGTTGAAGATAATGACCCATTGCTGGAAGAAATTGACATTCAGTCAATACCTCCGGGTATAGATGATGATGACACGGAGGGGGATATTATTTTTGATAATTTGCTGCAGGAAGGTATTGTCCTAAGTCCCCCTCCCGAGCACCTTTCATCCTCCCCTTTAGCTACTATTACGGAGGATGAGTGCTTTGACCCGGGAGGTGACATTCACTATTTCATGATTGATAACATTACGGCTTCGCCGAGTGCTTAACATCCATTGTCTTTGGGGGATGACAATGTGCTTACTTTACCCACCCCACCTCCCGTGGATCTCGATTTCACATACTTTTCGTATGTTGAAAGAACCTTTCTCCCATTCAAGACTTATCCCCCCGCCTCTCCTTCATTGATGTCCACCGGAAACGAGGACAAGGTCTTTGAACCCGGCATTACATTCGAGGCTTCCCCATGGACCATTTAATTTTGGGACAAGTCAGGCTCGTGAATCGGTTAATATAAACAAGCGCTTTTTGGAGGCAACCCAATTATCTATCTATCTTTACTTGTTTTCACCATAAGTGTAGGGGGAGCCCCGTTGGTGTTTCTTGTTTTCTTTCTTATCATGTGCAGGGATTAGAGCTTCAAAGACACACTCTTGATGACTTTTGACGACCCGTGATTCCGTGTTTCCGTCTTCCCGGTTCTATCCTAAACTCTTTTGATTCACTATTTTATATTTTCCAATATTAAAATAGGAATCTCGTTAGTTGTCTTTTCCTTAGCACGATTTAAACAAAGTGCACAATGTCCTAAGTGTAGGGGAGTTTACTCCCACATGCTTAACATTGAGGACAATGTTTATATCAAGTGTAGGGGGACTTCTATCGAAGTTAAGTGGTCTTTTCCTGGTATTTGTCCTCATTTTAACCGGAAAATCTATTTTTTCGACATTTTTCAAAATTTTTGATCTATTTTGGCCTAGTAGTGTTACCTTTGTATAGTTATTTTCTTCCTTTGCTAGAATAAATTTTTAATAAGTGGTTTTAATTTTCAAACGTTGTGAATCTTTTGACTCAACCCGAGTTTACTTATCTAAGTTTACTCTAGCTAGTATCCTTAACATGTTTAAGTCAAGTTTTGTTAGGCTTTTATATAGGGAGCTTTAAAACGCGTAAGTCTTAACTCTCACGGGTTAAGAACAAGAACTTTTCGCAAGTTCCTATAATTGATCCTAGAGAGTCGTTTATCAAGGGAACTTTAAAATGCGATTTCTAAACTTGAAAAAGTCTAAGAGTTTGCAAGATCCTATAGGCGACTCGAAAACCCAAAACTTCGATTTAATAGGCTAAGCACCCACGAATCTCATTCCTTGAGATTTTAAATTGTGGAAGACGAGAGATGATAGAGTCAATTATAAGTTTGGTATTCTTTCGTGAATTTATGTGAGTTAATTATGAGCCTGTTTTCCCATCGCTTGCTAATAAATTTATCTGCAACAAATAAGGTTGAACGATTTGAAAAGTTACTTAGCTTCTAGCCCAAGATCGTTTAAAAGTTGCTCGGTATTAATTAGAGTTCATAGCCAAGGCATAACTTATTGAAGCGGGATGCGAAGATTGGTGAGTCCAAAAAGGCCCTAACAAGGCATGAGGGATACATTTTGTTGCTAAAGATCCAAAAGTGATGTGAAGAATCATTTATCAAAAATCAATATGAAGGATCGAGACACACGACGAATAGCAAATACTCCCGTAAAGATCATGGAGAAGTCTATCCAAAAAGGCCCTAACAAGGTATGAGGATAAATAGATCCAAGTGCTAAAAGGAGGCGGATCGTTGTATGTCAAAATCCCAAATTAAGATTGGAGAAAAATGAAGAAGTCGTGGTCCAAGTATGAAGAATCTCTCAAAACTTCAAGTGAAGAAATTCCTATTATGAAGAGAAGACCATTATTTCATGAACGTCTCTCAAGATTTGAAGTATGAAGTCGCTGCCAAATATCGGTCCGAGAAAGGTCTCAAATCGCGAAGCGAGTTATGCCAAGATATGAACTTTTTGAGGTCCCGAGAAGCAGTTTTAAAAGATTTTGTCCTTTAGCTAACTATTGATTAAATCGTCCCACTTTATTTTCAGCCTAATAAACTATCGAAATAAGTCAACAATGCATCCTCGTGATCATTCAAGACAACAATAAAATATAAGAGATAAACCTATGAATAAGGGAGTCTAAGTAAATAATTGGCCCACATGAGTTCGTGTTAGTTTGCTAACTTATAATAACAATGATCTCGTTTTTAAGCTTGGTTTGGAGAAAGTGAAAACTTGAGGATGATGATCATTCATGACATTTTCAAAACCCTAAGGTATGTCTTTGATTTCTTTACTATCATCCTTTGAATGTTTATAATTTTCTATCTCTTTAATAAAGGCCAAAGTGGATTGATTGTGATGAAAAGTGTAATCGTGCTTTGTAACTAATGCATTGCATGAGGACATTGCAATGGTCAGTGTAGGGGATTTGATAGGTGTGTAAACACCCATCCTTTTACCACTTAATTACAATAATAACCAAGCCAAAACGTGTATTTTATGTCGTAAATGTCGAAATTATGCGTGGTTTGTGTTTTTGTTGTGATTTAGGACGAAAATGTGAAAAGGGGAGAAAACACGGGCATTCACGGGCTTTTATCGAAGAAAAAGACAAAAGACGAAGTCAAGAAATCAAGAGTGCAAATAGAACGGAAGTCCAAGACCAATTCTGAAGATTTATCGAAGAAAAAGTCAAAAGACGGAAGTTTACTAAATGTCGAAGAACTCAAGTCTAATTTATTTAAGAAATTACAAGACGAGTTTATTAATCCCGAGACAAAAGTCGAAGAATTTGGAAGATTAAGGACTTAACAAGTAATTAAAGAAAGAAGAAAGAGGGGAGGAAGCTTCCTTCCACTAATCCCCTCCTCCCCTATAAATAGATCATTAGGACTTCATTTGTATGTTGTTGGCTAGTTTGACAAACTATGCTCTTCCATCTTTAATTTTTGCACCTTAATTACTTGCACCTTTAATTACCTTGTCATGTACCTTTAATTCCTTTAATTCCAAGTAAGTTACTTTTATGTTTATTGAATCTTTATCTTTATTGTTAATCTCTCATTTTCCTTTCTTGTGATTGATTTAATCTTATGTTTATGTTTAAGTTCTTGAAGTTTTTATTGATTTGATTAAGAGGGTTTTGATCATTTTGATTATTATTCTTAGTGTTATTGATTTGGTTTGATTAGTATTTGTTAGTTGATCATTAGTGGTTGTTTTGGTTTAATCCTTTGTTTTGATTTAATTAGTTTTGGTTAAATTCATGTTCTTTTTCATTCCTTGTTCTTCGTTACTGTTACTTTGCCCAGATTCCGGATCAAGACATTTATTCCGAACCAACCTTTTCTTTCTTTTATTCCGGATCGACTTATATTCCGGATGAAGGCTTGTTGTAATTATTCCGAATCAGCACTTTAGTTATTTATTCCGAATGAGTGATTTGTTCCGGATGAAAGGATTATTCCGGATAAAAAATTATTTCGGATGAAGGATATATTCCGGATGAAGTGATTATTCCGCATAAGCCTAGTATTCCGAACGAACACTTTTATTCCGGATGAAGCATTTTGTTTAGTTTATTCCGGATGAACGTTTTCTTGTTTATTCCGAATCGGCATTTATTCCGGATGAAACCTTTAATTCCGAATAAAGGATTGTTCCGGATGAAGCAATTTGTTCCGAATGAAGCCTATTATTCCGAATAAAGGATTATTCCGGATGAAGCTATTTATTCCGGATGAAAGAATTTATTCCGGATGAATGTGTTTTTACGAATGAGCACTTTTTCTTAGTTTTATAATTTCAGTTTTAGTTTATTTTAAGTTTATGTTTTTGAATTTTAAACTTTATTTTTCCCGCCTTTTTACTTAGTCGCACTTTTAATTTACTTGCATTTAATTTTAGTTTGCCTTATTTACTTTTAAGTTTGCCTTTTTAATTTCTCGTCATTAATTTCCCGTCAAGTTTTTTATCTTTCAGTATTTCTTTTTATCATCTTTATTTTATTTTTATTGTTTCAAGTCTTTATTTTTAATTAGTGTAGACAACGACAACCATTCTATTTCTTTTCCACCAAGAACAACTGAGTCGCACTTTGAACCGGAGATCAATTCGAGAAGATCGGACGATAATATTTTCTTACTAGCCAAAAGCTAGTATCAGTGACAAGCTACATAGAAGGGTTAGTTGAACAAAAGAAACAACCAACAAGATATAGCAATAGGTCAAAAAATAAAAGAGAAAAAAAACATAAAGACAAAGATCCATGATAGGCTACTAAAAAAACATTATACAAAGATGCATGGAAGAAGAAACAAGCCAAAAGCATAAATCTAATCCTAGTTATTCTAGAATTCTAAGATGTGCTTGAATTTGGTGTCTTGTGGATAAGCAACCAATGCTTATATGAAAGACAAGGTAATGGCGGAGGGTGGTGGTGGTGTCTTGTTGGAGATCTCATAATCATAGTGAAGAGGAGGCTTGATTAAGAGACTCTTGATGTAGCTCAACTCCTCATAGATGTGTGCCATAGCAAGATGTTGATATTGACAACAATGACAATATGTTCCATGGTGCATGACATTATCATGAGAAGGAGGAAGAACACTAAAGGGTGGTGGTGGAAGAAAAGATGTTCCACAATCAACATTCTTGGTAGGAGAGATGTGATTAATAGTGTTCTTGGGTGAATTTGGATTGTAATGGTTCTTGGTAAGTTGGGATTGAAAGCAATTGGAGAAAATAGAGGAGATTCAAGGCTTTCAATGGGAGAAGAAGACATTTTGGGATGTGAAGTATGGCAAAATGCTTATGGTTTAAATAGGGAAGGCTTAAGGTATTTTTAGGGTGGTCAAAGGGTTTGAAACAAAGATTCTCAAAAATGTTGGAGCAAATCTGGAGTTTCAGACAAAAACCCGAAAAAGGAAGGCACTGTATGCGGTTCCTTATCATGACTGGCGGTACCTTATCACTAAGGCACCGCGGTTCACATATGGAACCACCTGCAGAGGCTGTGGTTGGTGTTTGGAGGAAGATTTTTTAGCAAATCTTATTTTTCTAGTCTAACTTATCATAGGGATATGCTTAAAAGCAAAGATAGACAAAGAAAACATATGCAAACTTACCAAATAGAGATTTGACCAAAATACATGGATAAAAAAATCGATGTAGGAGGTGTGTAAGACAAGACCTTAAGTCATGACACAATAATCCTCCATGATTCTATCTTGTTCTTGCTATGTTTGAGAGAATCATACATATGAATTATGTAAGTTCTAGATTAATAGCGAGAATCTATGAAAAACCGTTTTTAGATTGAATTAACAATGTCAAAAGAATTTCTCAACCATTTTCGAAAGAGACTTTGAGAATTTTGAAAAGGAGAAGAGAGGGTTTTTCAAAAAGAGTTTGGAAAACTCAATGACTCAAAGTGGTAAAAAAAATCACAAAAAGAAAAGAAGGTAATTAAGGAAGATGTTCCATTAATCCTAGACCTAGACGCAAGTAATTAAAAGGTTCCCTCTTAAGTGGCTTAGTGAAGATGTCGGCTAAGTTATCTTCGGAGGGTACCTTCTCAATTGAAATGTTCCCCTTTTGAACATTATCCCTAAAGAAATGGTGTCGAATTTCTATGTGTTTGGTTCGCGAATGTTGCACGGGATTCTTGCTAAGGTCTATAGCACCTTTATTATCACACATGATGGGAACATCATCAAGAGAATTCCCGTAATCAACAAGCGCTTGCTTCATCCATAGAGCTTGTTGGCATGCTTTTTCGGCACTCACATACTTGGCTTCCGTGGTGGATATTGCAAGAGCGGTTTGTTTCTTGGAGAACCAAGAAGTTAAACAACAACCCAAGAAGGTACAAACTCCACTAGTGCTTTTCCGGTCCACATAGTCTCCCGCATGATCCGAGTCCGCGTAGACAATGGTTTCTACGCCGGTCCCTTTAGGATACCATAATCCTAAATGTATAGTGCTTTTAATGTATCGAAGATACGCTTAACCGCTTCGAGGTGAGAGGTTTTGGGAGCCTCTTGGAAGCGAGCACAAAGGCAAACACTAAACATGATATCCGGTTGATAGGTGTGTAAACACCCATCTTTTCTACCACTTAATTACAATAATAACCGGACCAAAACGTGTATTTTATGTCTTTTATGTCGGAATTATGCGTGGTTTGTGTTTTTGTTGTGATTTAGGACGAAAAGGTGAAAAGTGGAGAAAACACGGGAATTCACGGGCATTTACGGACTTTTATTGAAGAAAAGGATGAAAGACGAAGTCAAGAAGTCAAAAGTGGATAAAGAACGGAAGTCCAAGACCAATTCTGAAGATTTATCGAAGAAAAAGTCAAAAGACGAAAGTTTACTTAAAGCCGAGGAACTCAAGTCTTATTTATCGAAGAATTAAAAGACGAGTCCAAAGAAATCCCGAGCCAAAAGTCATCATATTCCAAGATTAACAAAAAGATTAAGAAGGAAGGACTTGATGGTGCAATTAACAAGAAAGGAAGGAGAGAAGAAGCTTCCCCTAACCTCTCCCCTAATCACCTATAAATACTCTCATTTTCATTTCATTTAGCTTTGTTGACTAATCGTGACAATTAGTTCTTCCATGGTTGGTGGCTTGACAAACCATTCTTCCACTTTCATTTATGCACATTTAATTACTTGCACATTTAAATACATGTTTTGCACCTTTAATTACTTTTAATTTCAAGTAAGTGTTTCTTTAATTTCTTGCACCTTTACTTTATCTTGTTAATCTTCTTCTACCTTTCTTTGATTTACACGTTTTTATCTTGTTGATTTGTTAAAGATTTGATTTTTAAGCTTTTAATTGTTTTAAACTTCTTATTTTCATAGCTTATTTGATTTATTTTCAAGTTTATATAGTTTTTATAAAAGTTATTTTTATATAAAAGTTGTTTTTCTTAAAGTTTATCTTTTTCGTATCTTAAAAGTTTTCAACTTTCAGTTTTATAGCTTATTTTTACACGGTTTTAGCTAGGATTTTAGTCTTGTGCTTATTAGGATTATAGCTTATTTACTTAGCTTATTTTTAGAATTCTTTTCCGTATTCCGATTGGTATCAATCGGAAAGGGGTTTATCTTTCCGATTGGCAAGATCAGAAAAGGGTTTGACATTCCTATCTATCATTCCGATTGGGGGAATTCCTATCATTATTCCGATTGGTGAATTGGCCTGGTATTCCGATCAGGGAGGGACTTGAGGTATTCCGATCAAGGTAAGGTGACATATTCCGATTGGTACCAGTATGTTCATTCCGATTGAGGTGTAGTTTGGTATTCCGATTGGGTGAGGTGACAGCTATTCCGATCGTGGGTTCCGATTGACATTCCGACCAGCGTCTTTCCCATATTCCGATCAGGTGTAAAAGACATTCCGATAGGTTTGGTTTTGATATTCCGATCGGTGTGATCGGAATATATTCCGATTGGGGTGATTTTCCATACTTTTTCTTGTTTAATTTTTAGCTTATGTTTTTGATACTTGTCTAACTTTAATTTCCGTCACGCTTTAATTTTTAGTCATTTAAATTAATTTACTTTCCGTCACGTTTTTAAATATTGCACACTTTTATTTGATTAGACTTAGATTTATTTTCACGCACTTTTAATACTTGCCCTTTATTTCAACGACATTTACTTTTAAGTCTTGCACATTTAGATTAAAAACCAACCAAAAATATTTGTTTCACCAAAATAAAACTGAGTCACATAGAAAACTAAGATCAATTCGATTAGACCACATCAACGAATCTTTTTAACCTGAGTAAAATCAAGTTATTACACTTTTATTTGATTAGACTTCTATCGAAGTTAAGTGGTCTTTTCCTTGTTTTTGTCCTCATTTTAACCGGAAAATCAATTTTTCGACATTTTTCAAAATTTTTGATCTATTTTGGCCTATTAGTTGTTATCTTTGTATAGTTATTTTCTTTCTTCGCTAGAATAAATGTTTAATAAGTGGTTTTAATTTTCAAACGTTGTGAATCTTTTGACTCAATCCGAGTTTACTCTAGCTAATATCCTTAACATGTTTAAGTCAAGTTTTGCTAGGCTTTTATATAGGGAGCTATAAAACGCGAAAGTCTTAACTCTCACGGGTTAAGAACAAGAACTTTTCGCAAGTTCCTATAATTGATCCTAGAGAGTCGTTTATCAAGGGAACTTTAAGATGCGATTTCTAAACTTGAAAGAGTCTAAGAATTTGCAAGATCCTATAGGCAACTCGAAAACCCAAAACTTCGATTTAATAGGCTAAGTATCCACGAGTCTCATTACTTGAGATTTTAAACTGTGGAAAACGAGAGATGATAGAGCCAATTATAAGTCGGTATTCTTTCATGAATTTATGTGAGTTAATTATGAGCCTATTCTCCCATCGCTTGCTAATAATTTACTTGCTAATAAATAAGGTTGTACGATTTGAAAAGTTACTTAGCTTCTAGCCCCAGATCGTTTAAAAGTTGCTCGGTAATGACGAGAGTTCATAGCCAAGGCATAACTTATGAAGCGGGGCGCGAAGATTGGCGAGTCCGAAAAGGCCCTAACAAGGCATGAGGGCTATGTTTTGTTGCTAAAGATCCAAAGTGATGTGAAGAATCATTTATCGAAAATCAATATGAAGGATCGAGACACATGACGTAAAGCAAACTCCCCAAAAGTCATGGAGAAGTGTATCCGAAAAGACCCTAACAAGGTATGAGGATAAATAGATCCAAGTCATAAAAGGAGGCGGATCGTTGTATATCAAAGTCCAAAATAAAGATTGGAGAAAAATGAAGAAGTCGTGGTCCAAGTATGAATCTCTCAAAAATTCCAAGTGAAGAAATTCCAATTATGAAGAGAAGACCATTATTTCATGAACGTCTCTCAAGATTTGAAGTATGAAGTCGCTGCCAAATATCGGCCCGAGAAAGGTCTCAAATCGCGAACCAAGTTATGCCAAGATATGAACTTTCTGATATCCCGAGAAGCAGTTTTAAAAGATTTGGTCCTTTAGCTAACTATTGATTAAATCGTGCACTTTATTTTCAGACTAAATAATTATCGAAATAAGTCAAACAATGCATCTTCGTGATCATTCAAGACAAATAATAAAATATAAGAGATACCCATAGGAATAAGGGAGTCTAAGTAAATAATTGGCCCACATGAGTTCGTGTTAGTCTACTAACTTATAATAACAATGATCTCGTTTTTAAGCTTGGTTTGGAGAAAGTGAAAAGTTGAGGATGATGATTATTCATGACATTTTCAAAACCCAAGGTATGCTTTTAATTTCTTTGCTTTGCATTTTTATAATTTTCTATCTCTTTAATAAAGGCCAATGGGGATTGATTATGATGAAAAGTGTAAACATGCTTTGTAACTAATGCATTGCATGAGGACATTGCAATGGTCAAGTGTAGGGGATTTGATAGGTGTGTAAACACCCATCTTTTCTACCACTTAATTACAATAATAACCGGACCAAAACGTGTATTTTATGTCTTTTATGTCGGAATTATGCGTGGTTTGTGTTTTTGTTGTGATTTAGGACGAAAAGGTGAAAAGTGGAGAAAACACGGGAATTCACGGGCATTTACGGACTTTTATTGAAGAAAAGGATGAAAGACGAAGTCAAGAAGTCAAAAGTGGATAAAGAACGGAAGTCCAAGACCAATTCTGAAGATTTATCGAAGAAAAAGTCAAAAGACGAAAGTTTACTTAAAGCCGAGGAACTCAAGTCTTATTTATCGAAGAATTAAAAGACGAGTCCAAAGAAATCCCGAGCCAAAAGTCATCACATTCCAAGATTAACAAAAAGATTAAGAAGGAAGGACTTGATGGTGCAATTAACAAGAAAGGAAGGAGAGAGGAAGCTTCCCCTAACCTCTCCCCTAATCACCTATAAATACTCTCATTTTCATTTCATTTAGCTTTGTTGACTAATCGTGACAATTAGTTCTTCCATGGTTGGTGGCTTGACAAACCATTCTTCCACTTTCATTTATGCACATTTAATTACTTGCACATTTAAATACATGTTTTGCACCTTTAATTACTTTTAATTTCAAGTAAGTGTTTCTTTAATTTCTTGCACCTTTACTTTATCTTGTTAATCTTCTTCTACCTTTCTTTGATTTACACGTTTTTATCTTGTTGATTTGTTAAAGATTTGATTTTTAAGCTTTTAATTGTTTTAAACTTCTTATTTTCATAGCTTATTTGATTTATTTTCAAGTTTATATAGTTTTTATAAAAGTTATTTTTATATAAAAGTTGTTTTTCTTAAAGTTTATCTTTTTCGTATCTTAAAAGTTTTCAACTTTCAGTTTTATAGCTTATTTTTACACGGTTTTAGCTAGGATTTTAGTCTTGTGCTTATTAGGATTATAGCTTATTTACTTAGCTTATTTTTAAAATTCTTTTCCGTATTCCGATTGGTATCAATCGGAAAGGGGTTTATCTTTCCGATTGGCAAGATCAGAAAAGGGTTTGACATTCCTATCTATCATTCCGATTGGGGGAATTCCTATCATTATTCCGATTGGTGAATTGGCCTGGTATTCCGATCAGGGAGGGACTTGAGGTATTCCGATCAAGGTAAGGTGACATATTCCGATTGGTACCAGTATGTTCATTCCGATTGAGGTGTAGTTTGGTATTCCGATTGGGTGAGGTGACAGCTATTCCGATCGTGGGTTCCGATTGACATTCCGACCAGCGTCTTTCCCATATTCCGATCAGGTGTAAAAGACATTCCGATAGGTTTGGTTTTGATATTCCGATCGGTGTGATCGGAATATATTCCGATTGGGGTGATTTTCCATACTTTTTCTTGTTTAATTTTTAGCTTATGTTTTTGATACTTGTCTAACTTTAATTTCCGTCACGCTTTAATTTTTAGTCATTTAAATTAATTTACTTTCCGTCACGTTTTTAAATATTGCACACTTTTATTTGATTAGACTTAGATTTATTTTCACGCACTTTTAATACTTGCCCTTTATTTCAACGACATTTACTTTTAAGTCTTGCACATTTAGATTAAAAACCAACCAAAAATATTTGTTTCACCAAAATAAAACTGAGTCACATAGAAAACTAAGATCAATTCGATTAGACCACATCAACGAATCTTTTTAACCTGAGTAAAATCAAGTTATTACATGGCGCCGCTGCCGGCTCTTTTCGTAAAGATCAACAGTTTTTTGTGAGAGACACGTTGCTTTTTGGGATCCGTTCTCTTGTGAGCGTTATTTTTCTTGCATTAAAAATTCAAAAATCCTAAAAATTAAAAATTCATAAAAACCATAAAAATTAAAAATATCAAAAATCCAAAAATACTTTATTTGTGTATATATATTGTTTTTGTTTTTGGTTTTGTTTTCTTTTGCATTTTCAGGTGTATGCGTACTAGATCTTCTAATTATCAAGAGCCCGAGCCTCAAGAAGATTTAGATATGGCAGGTGTTAACAACAACATTCCACCGAACCTGAATAATAACAATAACAACAATGCTCTTCCACAGCCCGATCTTCGGACCATGGAGGAACTTTGTCAACCAACAATGTTTGGACGAGGAGGACCGATTGCGCCGATGCAAATCAACACTCCTGAGTTTTCGTTAAAGCACCACATGATTCAGCAAGTACAAACAAACCCATTTAGAGGATTGCCTGATGATGATGCCAACAAACACCTCGACAAGTTCATTACTATCACCCAGAGCATGAAGTTGGCTGGTGCCACAATGGATGAGCTTCACCTACAACTCTTTCCACACACTCTATTACATCATGCCGAGAAATGGTTTGATCGTCTCCCGAAGAATTCTATTCACACTTGGGATGACATGACTCAACGCTTTTTGTCGCGCTACTTTCCACCATCCATGGTCACAAGCCTTCGCAATCAAATCAGCGGTTTCATGCAAGACCCTGATGAATCTCTTTTTGACGCTTGGGAGAGATATAATGTCTTGATCGATCGATGTCCAAACCACAACATGCTTCCGGTCACCTTGATCGATACTTTCTACAACGGATTGACTTTTCGAGATCGTGATACGATTAATGCAGCCGCCGGTGGCACATTCATGAAAAGGAGACCCGAGGAGTGTAGAGAGTTAATTGAGAACATGACTACTCACCACAAGAACTGGGATTCCTCTGCATCTTCTAGGAACAACCCGAGAGTCAATGTTTCCTCAACCTCAGCAAACCCTGAGATGACCGAACTCACCCGCATGATGACTGAAATGAGCAAAAGTATTACGCTTCTCGCTTCAAACCAACAACAACAACAAGTTAAAGCGGTTGCTAATCCTTGTGAAACATGTGGCGGTCCTCACTCATACACCGATTGTCCTTCGACACAAGGAAATCCGGAAAATGTGTATGCAGCTTACGGTAATTATTCACCGGAAAATTACCAAGCTAGACAACAAGGGGATAGAAATCTGCTGAGCTACCGTTCCAACAACTACCTTTCACCTGGTTTTTCTCCTCAAAACCAAAATCCCGCCAACAACTACACTAGAAGCAACCAAATCCCACCAAGAGCTTCTAATCCTTATCACCCACCCACCCAACAAAACCCACCCATTAATCCCGATGTTGAGGCCATCATGAGAACCCAAGGAGAGCAAATCAAGAATCTGCAGAGCCAAATTATCAATCTTAAAGGAGATATCACCAAGCAAGGAAATGAGATAAGATCCGAGCTTCGAAATGATATTCAATCCTCCTTCAGCAATCAAACCAATGATTTGAAGAATATGCTTGCTAGTTTCTTGCCCCCTGCTCAACCTTCTACTTCAAGTTCTCTACCTTCAAACACCGTCACTAATCCGCGAGCCAATGTGAGTGCTATTACTACTCGTAGTGGAGTCACCATCGTAGGACCACCAATCCCACCACCATCATCTACACCTCCTCCACCACCATGTATCCCTACTACTCATACACCTAGTATTAGTGCACCATTACCGTCTCCGCCTCGACGTGATGAAGTTCCCACCAATGATCCTTCAACATCTAAACCGTTAACTACCACACCTGCACCTTCACCACCCAAACCCAATATCCCTTATCCTTCTCGCTTGGGCAAGAACAAAATGCTAAACAAGGAGGACGCTCAAGTGACTAGCTATATCAAGATGATTTCTCAAATGAATTTCAACATTAGCTTTCTTGAAGCACTTGTCCACATGCCCAAATTTGTTAAAGCATTTAAGGAATTGCTTAACAAGAAGGAGAAGCTGATTGAACTCGCCAACACACGCTTAAATGAAAACTGCTCTGCAGTTATTCTTAAAGAACTTCCGGAAAAACTTGGAGATCCCGGTCGTTTTGTGTTGCCTTGCGTGTTCAACAAAACTGAAGAATTTACTGCCCTTGCTGATCTCGGGGCTAGTATTAATTTGATGCCTTTGAGTGTTTGGAAAACACTATCATTGCCCGACCTCACTCCAACAAAGATGACTCTTGAACTTGCAAATCGCACTCTCGCTTACCCTGTTGGTATAGCCGAAGACGTGTTCATTAAAGTTGGCACATTTACTTTCCCGGTCGATTTTGTCGTAGTTGATTATGAAATGGACCCTCGTATTCCTTTAATACTTGGTCGGCCATTCTTGAGAACCGGACGTGCTTTAGTAGATGTGGCCGAAGGTGAGTTAATCTTACGAGTCGGGGATGATGCAAAAGTTTTCAAAATGGGGAAGCTTACTAGTTTAACTTTTGGAGGCCGAGAATCAGTGAATATGATTAATGTGCTAGATGACTTTACCGTCTACGAAAATCCTCTATTCGACTCTTGCATCGATAATCCACTTTTTCATGATGATGTGGATGATTCTCTCCCTACTTTGGACGCTTCTCCCATTTATGATTCGTGACCGGTCTTTGACGCTTATGATGATGATGATTCTAGCTCAGATTCGGATGATTTTGAGTGTACTTCTGAGTATCCCGAGCTGCCCACTTTCGATGATTTTGATGAGGCTGATACTCTCTCGAGCGATTCTTCACATGATGAAGATCCTCCGTCATCACTCGATCCTACTTTGGACGATTATTCATTTAAGGAAGATTTCTCTGAATTTCTCAACACATACTTCCCTCATGAGAGTGATGCTCCTCCTTTTGACTTTGAAGATTATCGCCTTGATCCTACTTTGGATTTGAAGAGCATTTTGTCAAAGGAGAAGAAACCGGTTGACACCGAAATCCGTTGCACGTATGATTTAACACCTCTTTGTCCCACTTCTGAGGACGAGGTTGTGCTTCTTTGCGGATCTTCTTCACACTCGGCTGAGCCGGAGTGCTATTTTCCCCTGAAGGAAAAGGTGTTCGACCCCGGTATTGAAGTCTTTAAGCCATCTCAGTATCCACCTGATGAAATAAAAGGAATAATCTTTGGAACCATTGAAGACATGCTTACACCTCTTCCTACTTGCTTCCACCGTGCTCCATCACTGCTTAAGGGAACCTTGCCACTTCTCTTTTGGCTTGCCTTGTTCGCCTTAAGCTCGTGCTTATTGATGGATGAAAACTATGTCTTTGATCCTGGTGGATATGTCTTATGCTTATTCTGTTAATGATCAAGGTCGAGTCAGGCTCACGACTCGGTTAACAAAAACCAAGCGCTTCTTGGGAGGCAACCCATGCATCTATCTTTTCGCTTTCTTTACCATAAGTGTAGGGGGGACCCTTTGGATTGCTATTTCCTCTCCTCACTTCTTAATCAGGGATTCGAGCTTCAATGATCCACTCTTGATGATTCTTGGCGACCCGTGATTCCGTGTTCTACTTCTTCCCGGTTCTATCCTAAACTCTTTTCGATTCACTATTTTATATTTCCTCAATATTAAAATAGGAATCTCTTTAGTTGTCTTTTCCTTAGCAAGATTTAAACAACGTGCACAATGTCCTAAGTGTAGGGGAGCTTACTCCCACATGCTTAAACATTGAGGACAATGTTTATCTTAAGTGTAGGGGGGACTTCTATCGAAGTTAAGTGGTCTTTTCCTTGTTTTTGTCCTCATTTTAACCGGAAAATCAATTTTTCGACATTTTTCAAAATTTTTGATCTATTTTGGCCTATTAGTTGTTATCTTTGTATAGTTATTTTCTTTCTTCGCTAGAATAAATGTTTAATAAGTGGTTTTAATTTTCAAACGTTGTGAATCTTTTGACTCAATCCGAGTTTACTCTAGCTAATATCCTTAACATGTTTAAGTCAAGTTTTGCTAGGCTTTTATATAGGGAGCTATAAAACGCGAAAGTCTTAACTCTCACGGGTTAAGAACAAGAACTTTTCGCAAGTTCCTATAATTGATCCTAGAGAGTCGTTTATCAAGGGAACTTTAAGATGCGATTTCTAAACTTGAAAGAGTCTAAGAATTTGCAAGATCCTATAGGCAACTCGAAAACCCAAAACTTCGATTTAATAGGCTAAGTATCCACGAGTCTCATTACTTGAGATTTTAAACTGTGGAAAACGAGAGATGATAGAGCCAATTATAAGTCGGTATTCTTTCATGAATTTATGTGAGTTAATTATGAGCCTATTCTCCCATCGCTTGCTAATAATTTACTTGCTAATAAATAAGGTTGTACGATTTGAAAAGTTACTTAGCTTCTAGCCCCAGATCGTTTAAAAGTTGCTCGGTAATGACGAGAGTTCATAGCCAAGGCATAACTTATGAAGCGGGGCGCGAAGATTGGCGAGTCCGAAAAGGCCCTAACAAGGCATGAGGGCTATGTTTTGTTGCTAAAGATCCAAAGTGATGTGAAGAATCATTTATCGAAAATCAATATGAAGGATCGAGACACACGACGTAAAGCAAACTCCCCAAAAGTCATGGAGAAGTGTATCCGAAAAGACCCTAACAAGGTATGAGGATAAATAGATCCAAGTCATAAAAGGAGGCGGATCGTTGTATATCAAAGTCCAAAATAAAGATTGGAGAAAAATGAAGAAGTCGTGGTCCAAGTATGAATCTCTCAAAAATTCCAAGTGAAGAAATTCCAATTATGAAGAGAAGACCATTATTTCATGAACGTCTCTCAAGATTTGAAGTATGAAGTCGCTGCCAAATATCGGCCCGAGAAAGGTCTCAAATCGCGAACCAAGTTATGCCAAGATATGAACTTTCTGATATCCCGAGAAGCAGTTTTAAAAGATTTGGTCCTTTAGCTAACTATTGATTAAATCGTGCACTTTATTTTCAGACTAAATAATTATCGAAATAAGTCAAACAATGCATCTTCGTGATCATTCAAGACAAATAATAAAATATAAGAGATACCCATAGGAATAAGGGAGTCTAAGTAAATAATTGGCCCACATGAGTTCGTGTTAGTCTACTAACTTATAATAACAATGATCTCGTTTTTAAGCTTGGTTTGGAGAAAGTGAAAAGTTGAGGATGATGATTATTCATGACATTTTCAAAACCCAAGGTATGCTTTTAATTTCTTTGCTTTGCATTTTTATAATTTTCTATCTCTTTAATAAAGGCCAATGGGGATTGATTATGATGAAAAGTGTAAACATGCTTTGTAACTAATGCATTGCATGAGGACATTGCAATGGTCAAGTGTAGGGGATTTGATAGGTGTGTAAACACCCATCTTTTCTACCACTTAATTACAATAATAACCGGACCAAAACGTGTATTTTATGTCTTTTATGTCGGAATTATGCGTGGTTTGTGTTTTTGTTGTGATTTAGGACGAAAAGGTGAAAAGTGGAGAAAACACGGGAATTCACGGGCATTTACGGACTTTTATTGAAGAAAAGGATGAAAGACGAAGTCAAGAAGTCAAAAGTGGATAAAGAACGGAAGTCCAAGACCAATTCTGAAGATTTATCGAAGAAAAAGTCAAAAGACGAAAGTTTACTTAAAGCCGAGGAACTCAAGTCTTATTTATCGAAGAATTAAAAGACGAGTCCAAAGAAATCCCGAGCCAAAAGTCATCACATTCCAAGATTAACAAAAAGATTAAGAAGGAAGGACTTGATGGTGCAATTAACAAGAAAGGAAGGAGAGAGGAAGCTTCCCCTAACCTCTCCCCTAATCACCTATAAATACTCTCATTTTCATTTCATTTAGCTTTGTTGACTAATCGTGACAATTAGTTCTTCCATGGTTGGTGGCTTGACAAACCATTCTTCCACATTCATTTATGCACATTTAATTACTTGCACATTTAAATACATGTTTTGCACCTTTAATTACTTTTAATTTCAAGTAAGTGTTTCTTTAATTTCTTGCACCTTTACTTTATCTTGTTAATCTTCTTCTACCTTTCTTTGATTTACACGTTTTTATCTTGTTGATTTGTTAAAGATTTGATTTTTAAGCTTTTAATTGTTTTAAACTTCTTATTTTCCTAGCTTATTTGATTTATTTTCAAGTTTATATAGTTTTTATAAAAGTTATTTTTATATAAAAGTTGTTTTTCTTAAAGTTTATCTTTTTCGTATCTTAAAAGTTTTCAACTTTCAGTTTTATAGCTTATTTTTACACGGTTTTAGCTAGGATTTTAGTCTTGTGCTTATTAGGATTATAGCTTATTTACTTAGCTTATTTTTAGAATTCTTTTCCGTATTCCGATTGGTATCAATCGGAAAGGGGTTTATCTTTCCGATTGGCAAGATCAGAAAAGGGTTTGACATTCCTATCTATCATTCCGATTGGGGGAATTCCTATCATTATTCCGATTGGTGAATTGGCCTGGTATTCCGATCAGGGAGGGACTTGAGGTATTCCGATCAAGGTAAGGTGACATATTCCGATTGGTACCAGTATGTTCATTCCGATTGAGGTGTAGTTTGGTATTCCGATTGGGTGAGGTGACAGCTATTCCGATCGTGGGTTCCGATTGACATTCCGACCAGCGTCTTTCCCATATTCCGATCAGGTGTAAAAGACATTCCGATAGGTTTGGTTTTGATATTCCGATCGGTGTGATCGGAATATATTCCGATTGGGGTGATTTTCCATACTTTTTCTTGTTTAATTTTTAGCTTATGTTTTTGATACTTGTCTAACTTTAATTTCCGTCACGCTTTAATTTTTAGTCATTTAAATTAATTTACTTTCCGTCACGTTTTTAAATATTGCACACTTTTATTTGATTAGACTTAGATTTATTTTCACGCACTTTTAATACTTGCCCTTTATTTCAACGACATTTACTTTTAAGTCTTGCACATTTAGATTAAAAACCAACCAAAAATATTTGTTTCACCAAAATAAAACTGAGTCACATAGAAAACTAAGATCAATTCGATTAGACCACATCAACGAATCTTTTTAACCTGAGTAAAATCAAGTTATTACACCGGTCGACTTGCCGTTAGGTACAATAAACTACCAATCATACCTCTATATTTGGTGTTGTCTACCGACTCACAATCATCATCTACGGTGAGTTTAGTATCCGAGGCCATTGGGGTCTTCATTGGTCTAGATTCTTCTAATCCAAATTTCTTTAGCATTTCTTTAGCATACTTAGATTGACTAAAGAAAATACCATCATCCATTTGTTTAATTTGGAGTCCTAAAAAGAAGTTAAGTTCTCCCATCATACTCATTTCAAACTCATCATGCATGATTTGGCAAAGTCATCACACAATTCTTGACAAGTTGAGCCAAATATAATGTCATCAACATATATTTGTATGATTATGAGGTGAGGACCTTTCTTCTTTGTAAAGAGCGTATTGTCTACCATCCCCATGGTATACTCATGTTTAAAAAGAAACGCTTTAAGTCTATCATACCAAGCTTTGGGTGCTTGTTTGAGACCATAAAGTTCCTTCTTAAGCTTGTAAACATGATCCGGTTTCTCAAAATCAATGAAGCCGAGAGGTTGAGCCACATATACCTCCTCATTGATCAAACCATTAAGAAACACACTCTTTACATCCATTTGTTGAAGCTTAAAGTCTAAGGCACAAGCGTTGGCTAAAAGGATTCTAATGGATTCTAATCTTGCTACCGGTGCATATGTCTCGTCATAATCAATCACTTCTTGTTGATTATAGCCTTGAGCTACAAGTCTAGCCTTGTTACGAGACACAACACCATTTTCATCTAACTTATTCCTAAAGACCCATTTGGTTCCTATAATGGTAGAACATCTAGGTGGAGGAACAAGTTCCCAAACATCATTGGCAACGAATTGATTCAATTCTTCTTGCATCGCAATGACCCAACTTTCATCCGTCAAAGCTTATTTAACATTCTTTGGTTCAATCAAGGAGACGAAACAAAAGAAGTTGCTTTGTTTTTGGACTTGAGATCTTAGGGTCTTTTGATTTAAGTCACCAATAATATTATTGAGAGTATGATCCCTAGATTCCTTAATGTTTACTTCCTTTTCAACATTAAGGTCTTCAACTCCTATTTTTCTAACCTCTTTGGCTTTAACTACTTCTAATTCATCCAAGTCATCATCAACCAATGGTGGTGTCTTGGGTGAAGGAGGGGTTTCATCAAAGGTTACGTTGAATGATTCTTCAATAACCCCCGTGGTTCTATTTAGGACAATGTAGGCTTTGATAGTTTGGGAATAACCTAAAAGGATACCTTCGTAAGACTTTGGGTCAAACTTGGTAAGGTAGTCTTTGGTGTTGAGGATAAAGCACTTGCTTCCAAACACCCTAAAGTATTTCAATGAGGGGTTCCTTCCTTTAATAATCTCATAGGGGGTCTTTCCTATGAAAGGTCTAATAAGAATTCGGTTGAGAATATAAGTCGATGTGTCCACGGCATTGCACTAAAACTTTTGAGGCAAAGATTGCTCGTTTAACATCGTCCTACTCATCTCTTGGAGTGTCCTATTCTTCCTTTCAACTACCCCATTTGATTGTGGAGTGCGAGGAGCCGAGAAGTTATGGGTAATACCATGAGCTTCACAAAAGGCACCAAATTGCACTTCATTAACAAATTCCCTACCATGATCCGTCCTAATAGAGACAATTGGACATCCTAGTTGATTTTGAATTCTTCGACTAAAGATTTCGAAGTGATCGAAAGCTTCATTCTTAGATGCCAAAAATCTAGTCCAAGTGAATCTAGAATAGTCATCAACTATAACTAGGGTATAAAGGTTACCTCCATAACTCCGTATGGCGGAAGGTCCAAAGAGATCCATATGTAGGAGCTCTAAGCACCGAGAGGTCGAAACCAAATTCTTGGCTTTGTGCCTTGAGTGAACTTGCTTTCCAACTTTGAAAGCATCACAAAAGTGACTATCAAACTTCATCTTGGGGAGGTGTCTTACCAACTCCTTAGAGACTAAAGATTGAATTAAGCGCATATTAGCGTAACCTAATCTCCTATGCCAAGAGTAGAACTGTCATCTATAGTCGCAAGACATATGTTGTCTTTTGACTTCTTATTGACCTTCATGAGATAAAGCCCATGTTTTCTAACACCTTTTCCAATGACTTTTCCATCTTTTACGATTTCACTGTCATGTTCCGAAAAGATGACCTTACACTTATTGTCACAAATTTGAGCTATACTTAAAAGGTTAAACCCTAAGTTATCTACGTGCTCAACATTTTCAATGGTCATAGAGTCAAGAGAAACCGTACCTTTTCCAATGATATTACCACGTAGACTACTTGAAAATGTGACGTTACCTCCATCATATGCTTTGTAGTGCGAGAACAAACTTCGATTACCCGTCATGTGTTTAGAAAATCCACTATCCTTAATCTACTCGTCGGGCTCCAAATCAATTCCCAAGCATATCTAGGTAACAACACACAAGATCAAACATTTGGTCCCCAATATCTCATGGGTCCAAAATTGTTAGTTCCAAACATCCCTTGCATTTGGTTGGGATGCATGAATGAAGGAGGGGTTCCCCATGGAGAACAAAATGGAGGAGGATAGTAATTCATATAACCATTTTGTTGTTCGTTATTTCTCCTGGGTGTATTTGATCTAGGTTTAGAGTTATGATCCTTTCTTCTAGGTGTTGGGGTTTTACTTCTAGATCGTGAATTGTTTTGATTATCTCTTCTAGGCGTTGTCGTTCTACTTCTAGGCTTAGACTCATTCCGTACTCTAGGTGGAGTAGAAGATGGTCTTGATAAACTTATATTTCCCATGAGAGGTTTACTTAATGGCTTGTAGAACTTATCAATAGCATTGTCGCCAAGTATGGGTAATTTTACCTTATTAACAATAAGATGCTTTTGTTTTTCACCTGACTTTGACTTTTCAGAAAGTTCATGATTTTCACAAAACTCTTGTTCTGGCCGCGGTACCTTATCTATGGCGGCGGTTCCATAGTGATAAGGAACCGCCCGATACAATCTGGGACCGTGTACAATGGGTGATTTTTGTGAAAATCTTACTTGTTTAGGTTCACTAGTTGAGGCTTCATTTGAGTTAAAACCTACACCAAGTCTTTCCTTTGAATGAACTTGCTTGTTTAACATATCATCAAGAGCACTAGTACCTTTCATGAACTTTTCCAATTTAATGGAGGTGCTCTTGATATTTTCATTCTCTAATCTAAGTTTCTCACAACTTAAGCAACCTAAATCAACTTCTTTATTTTTCTCAAGTTTTGCCAATTTCTCCCTAAGTTCATTGATCTCATTTTCAAGATTAGTTTTGGTTTATTTTAAGGATTTATTCTTTTCTATGAATTTAAGACTAAGTTTGTGTAAACTATCATACTTGCCTTCAAATTCAATATCATCAAAGGTGGAGCTATCATTGCTATAATATTCGGTTTCGGAATGTACCTCTTTAGAAGTGTGAGCCATAAGACATTTCTCCTCTTTGGGATTGTCATCATCATCTTCACCGCTATCGCTCCAAGAGCCACTAACGAACGCCGTGTGATTCTTATCGCGAGAGGGCTTTGAACAATCACCAATGAAGTGATTTGGATCACCACATCTAAAGCAATTCCTATCACCTTTTTCGTTCTTGACAAACCGATTCTTTGAGAATGGTTTCTTGTCATTGTTGGGTTGCCTAACATGTTGACCTCGTCTCTTGAAGAACTTCTTGAAATCTCTCACCGCCAATGCATACTCCTCGTCATCGCTATCCGATGAACTACCATGGTGACTTTGTGCCTTCTTGGCTTTAATTGCAAGAGATTTTCTTTCACTCTTGGTTTTCACTAATTCCGAGTCCTTCAAAATTATCATCTCATGAACCTTCAAGTTGCCTATGAGTTCATCGAGTGATAAAGTTGAGAGATCTTTCGATTCTTCAATCGCCGTGACTTTTGCTCTCCACTTTGGATGTAAAGCCCTTAGAAACTTCCTAACATTGTTCTTGCTAGAAAAACCTTCATCAAGTGCTTTTAGACTAGTAATAATGGTGTTAAACCTAGCAAATGCACTATCAATAGTTTCATCTTCTAAGATGACAAATTGTTCATATTGTTGGACAAGAAGATCGATTTTGCTTTCTTTAACTTGGCTATTACCTTGGTGGGTTACTAAAAGATTGTTCTAAATATCTTTAGCGCTTTCACACATAAAAATCCTTTCATACTCTTTCTTAGGTAAAGCATTATAAATCACCATTTTAGCCTCATTATTTTTTGAAAGTTTCTTTTTAGTATCGTCATTAGCTTTGTCAAAAGTGACCAATTATTTTGTTTTAGAAACTTCATTAAATTGATAAGGTAAAAAATCACCATTGGTAATAACATGCCAAAGATCTAAATCTTTTGATTTCACATAAGTTTCAAATCTATTTTTCCAAGAAATAAAACTATCGGTTTCAAAAAGTGGTGGTCTTTGCATAGATTGCCCTTCTAGGTATTTGTTAGAATCCATAGATCGATTCAAGTTTTAAAATACAATATACTTTAAAAATTCTTGAGCAACCTCGCTCTGATACCAATTATAGAAACTAGAAGGGGGGTTGAATAGTTTCTTATATTTACTTGTTAAAAGGTGGTTTTCAAAAATACTTTTTCAAAAAACTTAGGCTTGAGGAAATATGTGAAATCTTCTTATGCATAATATGAACAATGATAGTGTAACCAAACTAATACTAACAAAAATATATGCACAAAGAATAAAGAATGTAAAGAGTTAAGGGTAAAGAAAGATCAAATCGAACACCAAGAATTTATAGTGGTTCGGCAACGAAGCTCACTCCTCGTTCCTACTCCACTCCTCGAGTACTCCTTACTCGAGATTTCACTACACAACAAGCTCCTTATGGTGGAGAAAACCGTACACGTCGCTTAACCAATTTCCGACTCTAAGCTAAAAGTCGAGCCCTAATCGTAGCTAGGACCAATCTACACAACTATACTTAGTACATACACAACTTCCAAATAGACACAACTACTTGGATCTTCACAACTATGACACAATAACAAATGTATAAAATTAGATCTTCAATGGATCTTTGGTGGTGGACTCAACACTTCACAAGGATAGTGTTCTTCTCTTTGCACTTGGAGAGGAAGGGATGGAAGAACAAGATTCACTTCTTAAACAAGTAGTAATCAAACAAATGATCAAAGATTTAAGTGATTAAAGAAGAATGTTTGAATCTGGAAATAGATGTGCAAAAGAGGTGAGTTGAAAAGCTGAGAATGTTCCACAATTTATAGGACAAAACGCCAATGGGTATATCTGACTGCGGTTCCATATCTCACCCGGCGGTTCCTTATCGATAAGGAACCGCGTAGGCACTAGAGAACCGCCGCCTAGACTCCGCTCCCTTTTTTGTCCTTTAGTGGTGGAGGTCTTATCTGGATTAAAAAATATCTTGATAGAATATTCCTAATCAAATAAGAATATGCCATTTTCAAATTTTAAAATAATTAATTTAATAAAACATTTTCTTAAAAAGAAAGTTTAATAAAAACTTGTCACACTTAATAAAAAGTGAGTTTTAAGAATAGATTAAATCACTTGATCACTTGATTAAGGTTAGTACTTGTTTATTCATACCTTAAGTGAAAATGGGTAAAATGAAAAATACTTGAACTCAAGAATTCGTTTTTCGTTGTTTTCGTAAATGCTTGTTTTTACATATTGTCGTAATCAAAACTAAGAGAGACCGAAAAATGCAAGTAACGTTTTTAGGCATTATTGCATTAACAAAATCGATCTTTTTATAAAAATGTTTCAACAAGTTCATTTTGATGTAAGTTTAGCTGACGCGTTGTTATATATGCCTCGTTTCGCTTCCACTTTCAAAAGTATGATGAATGATAAGGAAAAGCTTTCAAAGCTTGCTAATTGTTCTTCGGTTTATCTTAACCGCATACCGGAAAAAGTTGGTGACCCCGGAAAGTTTCTCATTCCTTGTGATATACAAGATATGAAAGAATTCCTCGCCTTGGCCGATCTTGGCGCAAGCATTAATTTGATGCCATTTTCCATTTGGAAATCGCTTTCGCTTCCGGCTCTTACTCCTTCGAACATGTCTATCGAGATGGCTGATCATTCTACGATTTTAGCATGTGGAGTAGCCGAGGATGTTTTCGTGAAAGTGCGGAAGTTATACTATCCCGTTGACTTCATAGTAGTTGACATCCCTGCGGATCCTCAAGTTCCTCTAATTTTAGGTCGTCCATTTTTAGACACCTCGAGATCGCTTATCGACGTTCATGCAAGAACTATTACTTTGAGATTCAACAAAGAGGAACTTGTTATAAACGCTACTCAAAACTTAAAACCTTCTCATGTTTATGCAATCGCTACCATCATTCAAATCGACTTAGTTGATGTGGTTTGCGATGAGTTTTCACAAGAAGTGTTAGGTTTTTCCGATAGCTCGTCAAGTGGCAATCCCACTATTTTGGATCCGATTCTTGTTGATTCTACACCAAATCTCACTCCATTCCAAGGAGGCAATTTTACTTCAAATGACAATGAAGATAAGGTGACAATTGGTAATGATAATTCTATTCCACCATTTCTTTCGCCGATGGAAGTTATGAGTGTTGAGCAAAAATCTTCAATCGAGAAACCACCTATCCTTGAATTGAAAGATCTTCCATATCACCTTGAATACACATTCTTGGAAGGTGATGACAAGTTGCCGGTTATCATTGCAAAAGGTCTTGCTAATGATGAAAAAACCACGCTCTTGAAAGTTCTTAAAGCTCATAAAGGGGCAATTGCATGGAAAATTGCCGACATTAAGGGTATTGACCCAAAATTTTGTACTCACAAGATTTTATTGGAAGAGGACTACAAACCCGCAATTCAAAGTCAAAGAAGGGTAAACCCCAAAATTTACGTTGTCATAAAAAAGGAAGTTTAAAAATTCCTTGAGGTGGGAATGATTTATCCTATCTCCGATAGCCCGTGGGTGAGCCCAATCCATTGTGTCCCTAAAAAGGGAGGAATGACCGTTGTACCTAATGAAAACAACGAGTTAATTCCCACTCGTGTTGTGACCGGTTGGAGGGTGTGTATTGACTACCGAAAGTAAAATGACGCCACTCGTAAAGACCACTTTCCTTTGCCCTTCATTGATCAAATGTTGGAGCGACTCGCGGGAAATGAATTATATTGCTTTTTAGATGGTTTTTCCGGTTACTTTCAAATCCCTATCGACCCTTGTGATCAAGAGAAAACTACGTTCACATGTCCTTATGGAACGTCTGCTTATCGTAGGATGCCTTTCGGACTTTGCAATGCACCGGGTACGTTTCAACGGTGTATGATGGCTATTTTTCACGATATGATCGTGAAGTCAAGGGAAGTGTTTATGGATGACTTTTCGGTGTTTGGCAATTCGTTCACGTCGTGTTTATCTGATCTCGAGCAAATGTTAAAACGTTGTGAAGAAACCAACCTTGTGCTTAATTGGGAAAAATGTCATTTTATGTGTAAACAAGGAATCGTCTTAGGACATAAGGTCTCGAAAGCGGGGATTGAGGTCGATAAAGCTAAGGTAGACGTCATCGCCAAGTTACCTCATCCCAAAACCATCAAGGGAGTTAGGAGTTTCCTAGGCCACGCGGGCTTTTATCGTCGTTTCATCAAAGACATTTCGGAAATCTCTCGATCTATGACACACCTTCTCGAGAAGGATGCTCCTTTTAATTTCAATGAGGATTGTGTTAGAGCTTTCGAAACTCTTAAAAGGAAACTTACTGAAGCTCCCATTCTTGTTGCTCCTAATTGGGAATTACCCTTTGAAATCATGTGCGATGAAAGTGATTATGCTATAGGGGCCGTCTTAGGGCAACGTTATGAAAAGCATTTCCGTCCTATCCATTATGCTAGTAAGACGATGACCGAGCTCAATTAAAGTACACCACAACGGAAAAGGAATTCCTTGTCGTGGTTTATGCTTTTGAGAAATTCTGACCTTATCTCGTCTTAACTAAAAGCATCGTGTATGCCGACCATTCGGATATCAAGTATCTCTTAGCTAAGCAAGATGCTAAGCCGAGATTGCTTCGTTGGATGCTCCTCCTCCAAGAATTTGATGTCACTGTGCTTGACAAAAAAGGATCCGAGAGTCTAGCGGCCGATCATCTCTCTCGTCTAGAAGATCCTCACAAAGATGTTTTTGAGAACAAGGAAATCACCAAAACATTTCCTCTCGAGACTCTCGGTGTAGTGAATTCTAATGACACCACCCCATGGTTTGCCGACATTGCAAATTACCATGCGGGCAATTTCATAATCAAGGGTATGACGACACAACAAAAGAGAAAATTCTTTGATTTTGTGCGGATCAACTCGTTCGACGTTGTATTTTTGGTGCCAAAGCTTCTAACATCCTTAGAGCTTGTCACGAGGGACCCACGGGTGGTCACCACGGTGCTAATCTCACGGCTAAGAAAGTGTTCTATGCCGGCTTCTTTTAGCCTACAATCTATCGTGATGCACACGCACTTGTGAAGTCGTGTAATTCGTGCCAACGTCAAGGAAAATCGTCTCAACGTGATGAAATGCCGCAAAATATAATTCAAGTGTGTGAGATTTTCGAAATTTGGGGCATAGACTTTATGGAGCCGTTCCCATCGTCTCATGGTAACAAGTATATCCTCGTCGCCGTCGACTACATTTCTAAGTGGTAGTGATGTTTTTGAAGCAACTATTCTCTCGGTTTGGAACCCTCGCGCTATTATAAGCGATCGTGGAACCCATTTTTGTAATGACCAATTCGAGAAGGTCTTAAAGAAATATGGAGTTACTCATCGTCTTTCTACGACTTATCACCCGTAAACGAGTGGGCAAGTCGAGGTTTCAAACAGAGCTTTGAAGAGGATTTTAAAGAGGTCGATTGGAGAAAACCGTGCTTCATGGTCCGACAAACTCGATGACGCTTTATGGGCCTTTAGGACCGCTTATAAGACACCTATCGGTTGTACTCCATATAAGTTGGTTTATGGAAAGAATTGTCATTTACTCATTGAATTGGAGCATAAGGCATATTGGGCCCTTAAGCATGCTAATTTTGATTTAAAGACCGAGGGGGATCACCGGAAAATACAATTGAATGAATTGGATGAACTAAGAGATAATTCTTATGAAATTTCATTGATTTTCAAAGAAAAGACTAAAAAGTTTCATGATGCAAAGATTAAAAAACCGGGTTTTTAACCTTGGTGATTAAGTGTTACTTTTTAACTCTCGATTAAAGATATTTTCCGGGAAATTGAAATCTCGTTGGTCGGGTCCTTACACCATTACACAAGTGTTTCCTTATGGGACCATCGAGCTAGCTCAAAATGATGGTCCTAACTTTAAGGTGAATGGACATAGGCTTAAGCACTACTTTGGTGGGGAAGTTCCTTCATTGGATGACCTCGACCAAGTCACCTTCCCCAATGATAATTAGCATTGAGGGGATCGAGTCGAGCTCATGACTCGGTAATCAAAAACGAGGTGCCTCGTGGGGGAGATCTCATGCTTATCTTTTATGCTTTCTAATAAATAATGAGAGGGGATTTGTGCCCTTCCAACTCGTTGTCTCGTGGTTGTTTGTGATTGTGTTATCTAGATCATCATCATCGCCATGATTGAAGACTCTCGTGTTCGTTACGTGAGCCTCGATCGTTTGCTTGAAGAAGTTTTTCACGAATCCATGACATATCCTTTTTTGTTCTAACAATTATCTTTTAGAATAATTAATAAACAGCTTTAGATATATTGTTGATCACCCTTTCCATGCTAGATCCTAAGCATTCGACTCTTCGTCTCTAGTATGGGGGTGCTCCACCTTTAGACTCGAAACATTGAGGACAATGTTTAGTATGGGGGGTGAATAGATACTTGCTTTGCTACGCCCTCACGTTTTCCAACTTTCAATGTTTTTTTTTGTTGTTAATAAGGCTAAAAATGGCCAAATTTTAAAAAATTTCTTAGTTTTCATAAGTGTTTTTAAGACAAGAATGTATATTTTCCGATGGGTAGAATAAGAGCTAATTTTGTACTTGATGGGCATTTGGAGCCCTTTACATTCCTCAACCCGCTCGAATCAAGTTTTGCTAGACTTTTATATAGGGAACTTTAAAACGCGAAAGTCTTAGCTCACTCGGGTTAAGAACAAGAATTTTTCGCAAGTTCCTATTATTGATCCTAGCAAGTCACTTATCAAGGGAACTATAAAATGCATTCTCTAAACTTGAAAAAGTCTAAGAAAGTGCAAGATCCTATAAGTGGCTTGAAAACCCAAAACTTCGATTTGATATAGTCTTAATGAAAGCTAATCCAGATTTTGCTTAATTTTGACTTGCATGGCTAAGTATTCACGAGTCTCTTTAATTAGAGGTCTTTAAATAGTGAAGAACGAGAAGTGATAGAGTTAGACAAGTGATCATGCTAGACGTAGAACATGAAAATGTTCTTTCAAAAACTCATATGTTTTTAATTGTGGCTTTTTCTCCCATAAGATCAATGCATTAGGCAATAAGTAAGGTCGTACGATTTGAAAGGTTACTTAGCTTCTAGCACAAGATCGTTTAAAAGTTGCTCGGGGTTGAATAGAGTTCATATCCAAGGCATAACTTATTGAGCGGGATGCGAAGATTGAAGAAGATCCAAAAAGGCCCTAACAAGGCATGAGAAGCTCTATTTTGTTGCTAAAGATCCAAGATGATGTGAAGTATCATTATTCCAAAATCAATATGAAGGATCGAGACACACGACGAAAAGCAATTACTCCCCTAAAGATCATGGAGAAATTCTATCCAAAAAGACCCTTACAAGGTATGAGGATAAATATATCCAAGTCCGAAAACGAGGCGGATCGTTGTATATCAAAGTCCAAAATAAAGATTGAAGAAAAATGATGAAGTCGTGGTCCACATATGAAGAATCTCTCAAAAACGTCAAGTGAAGAAATTCCAAAATATGAAGAGAAGACCATAATTTCAAGAACGTCTTCCTAAGATTTAAAGTATGAAGTACATGCCAAATATCGGTCCGAGAAAGGTCTCAAATCGTGATACGAGTTATGCCAAGATATGAACTTAAGGAGATACACGAGAAGCCGTTTTAAAAGATTTTGTCCTTCAGATAACTATCGATTAAATTGTGCTACTTTACTTTCGGACTAATAAATACTCAAATAAGTCAATATGATTCACTTGTGATCCATGACAAATAGTTAAAAAAATTCTAGAAACCCATTTCCTTTCATAATAACTAGGATTGCGGGGAGAAAAAGTATTACACAATTTGGACGTATGAGTAGTGTTAGCATTGTGACTTGTACCAACAATGATCTCGTTTTTTCACTTAGCATGGAATGTATGACAATCAAGGATGACGAAATTTACTCTATGGGACATTTACTTGTTTCTATTCATTGACCCTAAAAGTCACACACGTGATGAAAATCATACATTACGTCTTTACACATATTCGTAGTATTGTTGCAAGTCTTTTACTTTCCAATAAAGGGTAATAAAATTGAATTTTGGTGATGCTTAGATACTTTATTCTAGCATTGCGTGAAGGCACGACAATGGCTTAGTATGGGGAAGTGATGAGATGGCATTTACACATGATCTCATCGTTCTTTTCGGGCTTTAAATGCATAAAATGTCATAAAAATACCATATATATGCTTGTATTTGTTTACTTGTGTGTTTTAGGTATGGATATCGTGAAAAAGACAAAAGATCACAAGAAACAAGGAAAAACGGACATGAGAAACAAAGTTGTACAATGAATCGGGCCCTAGTTATGGATTTCTCAAAGAAAAACCCTTGAAGATATGAAGATGTACAAGATTAATCCCTTATTCATGAATAAATGACACTTAATACTCTTGTATATTCATAATTACAAGTTTGGTCCCTTAAGTTTGTCAAAATTACAAAAAGGTCCTTCAACTTTGAAGATTTGGCAAGTTTAGTCCCTCAACAATTCTGAATTGTCAACAATGGTCCCTCATGAAGTCAAAGATACTTTGAAGACCTTCAATGATGAGAAATGTCCAAGATTAGTCCTCAAACTATGCAAAAATGGCAAAAACAAACCTTGAAACCCTTTTACCAAAGTTTTGTGGCAAAACTATAAAGTTGGAAAGTTTAATAACAAAGGAAATCAAGTTTTTGGGCTGAAAAACGTTTTATACCACTTCTGCCAAAACACAAGGACTTAAAATGCCAATTCCCAAAGTTCAAACACAATAAACACGCGCCAAACAACTCCACCCCCAAAAATCGGATCAAAACTTACCACTGTTTACCCACATGAACTCAGAATTACCTCCACTTAAAACAAATGGTTAATTTTAATTACCCAGTCCCACGTTTGATTCACACGCTCAAAAACCCATCCCACACCAAAAACACTCAATCCCACTCACCAATGGCCCCCACCATTCAACCCGTTACCCAATCATGTGACACCCTCCTCTCCAAGTAAAGCCACGTGGCCAAATCAACAGCTAATACTCATTACTTGGCCCCAAAGCTAAAATGAACGTCTCTGATTCATTTGGACAGCTCAACAACAAAATTCGTCTAGACGATTTCAAGGGCACTTTAGGGATTTCATAGCCTAAGGTTTTGCTTATTTCTGCCTTGTATCCGTCTATATAAAGACTCCTCAACATGTGAGAGAGATTTTGTTCCAGATTTTATCTATCTTCTTTGTAATTCCTTTTTATGAAATAAAATTTGAATTTCTGAAAATCTTTAATTCTCTTGTGTTATTTATAAAAGTTTGGTATCTGAATAGCTAAGATCTGAGTTCCAATTTATCATTTTTTGGTTTTTTAGGAAAGTTTTTATGGATTAAAACTCTTGTTTTCAAAAAAAATCAGATTTCATAGTTATTGTTCATCCTTGCTGTTTGTTGTTCTTAGCTGGTACAAGGAAGCTAGTGCTTGTTTCGCTAGCACCTAAGCTCAAACAATCCAAGGTGTGGATGTACATCTTGGAGGTTTCCATTTCTAATCCTTTTTCATTTTTCTAATTTTGTATGTTTTTTGGTGATTTTTGCATATCTGCTTGTGGATATGTGTATTTGTGGTGGATTTGTGTTTCTGAGGGTTGGAATATTGTTTCTAGGTTGGTTTGATCTTGGATTTACGGTTAAATCAAAACAATCCTTTGGAAAAATGAGAGATCAGATTCCAAAGGGGTGTTTGGGTTAACTGGTTTTTCAAGGTTCAAGGCATCCTTTGTGGTTGTTTTTGGTTCTTTTGTGTTGTTATCTGTTTATCTGGTATAAAGGGTTGGTTATCTATAAGTTTTGTGGGTTTGAACACCTAAATCAATCAAAGGGTTATTGGCTAAATATTTAGGAACACCTAGATCTAAGGATAGACTAGGGTTAACAAGTGTTAAATTTAAGTTAATACAACCAGGGAAAGGGATTTGGGGGCTTGAAATTGGATTGGTGGTCAAATAGATCAGCAAAAGGATTTTGGATAATCACATTTGCTAATCAGTAACTTCTTGTGCTTGAAACTGCTTATTTGCATTGATCCATTGCTTGAAACAAGTTTATTTGTGCTTATTGGAATTTATTAAAGCTTGTGTATGCATTTGGTTCAATTTGGCTGGCTTATTCATGCTCAATCTTCTTATTTTTTCATAACTGCTTATTTTCAAGGTCTGTGGCATATTTGTGATCTGTTTGCTTATTCTGTGCTTATCGAGTGAACCAAATTATGATTTCTTTGTTGATATTGACTCCTTGTGATCCACTGATTACAAGGGTGCCCTTGTTTCCATTTGAATCCAACTAGATCTCTCTAAAAAAGCAAGTCAAATAGTCAAAGTAGTGGGAACTCTTTTCCCCTGTTGCTAGCCACTGCTAGTGTTATTTCAACTGGTGCTTATCAATAAGCTATTATAGCTTATTTTAACCTACAACAACTTTGAATTTGTAATAGGTTTCACTTATTCGACCCATTTGTTCATTCTGGATCATTTGAGGGGTTGACTTTGAGGTTTTACTAGAAAACCAAGAACTTTGACTTTTAAATACGTGCTTATCAGCTATTTCTGCTTATTTGGCTTGGCTTATTGAACTTTTCTTAGTTGATTTGTCTTAATTAAGTAATTTAGAGTCTTTTGCAACTTATTAGAAGGTCTGAGGTGGTCTAGAACTCTATGTCGACTATTTTGTCTTTTAGTGAAATTCTACTTTGCTTATTTCTGGCTTGTTAGGTTTGCTTTTTTCAAAATTTCTTTTCACGGATATCTTAGGCATCTCAAAAGAAGGTTGTGTGTCAAATCTGAGCTTATGGCATTGGCTTATTGTTTAATGGGCTTATTGGCCCAATAAGGATAAGCTGTTATACCAATAAGCTGTGATAAGCTTAAAACCAGCTTTTGGGCCTTCAGACTTTTGTGTTTAGAATTAAATTTTGAGTCAGGTAGGGCTTTTTCAGGTCATTTGGGCTCAGTTGAAGTTTTTGGGACAAAAAGCCCATTAGATTGGACTGTTTTCTATTTTAGCCCATTTGGGGACCCATTAGGGGTATTTTGGTAATTTTACTTTCATTTTCTGTTTATTTAGGTTAAAATAAACTAGTATGTAAGTTTTAAAAAAAATTAATTTTTGGATTTTTAATATTATTTTATTATTAAATTTCAAATTTCACATTTTAGCACTTTTTATATTTTTCTTAGGTTAATTACATTAAAATAGGATTTTTGAAACTCTTAGGTTAATTTTATCTTCAATTTTCTAATTTCTAGAATTATTTTAATTTTTAATAGTTTTTAATCATTTTAAATAGTTTTAATTAGTTTAAAAATTCATATAAATAGTTTTTATTCCTATTTAGTTATTTTAGAGGTTGACAAAGTGAAAAATCTTTATTTGGGCATTTTAATAATTATTTTGATTTTTAGGGCTTTAATTAGCATTTAAAATTTAGTATTTAATTAATTAAAAGGTTTGAAAAAATTTTGATCATTTGTAAACTCTTTGTTTATTTAATATGATTTTTGGTAATGTTTTGGGAATTTTTAGAATTAATTTTTATTTTGGCACTTTTTACGGTTTTAATTTTAGTCGTCGTAGTAATAATTTTCACGTATCCGTCATTTTATTTTCTCATCCCCTTCTTTCTTTCAAATATTAATCTCAAACCAATTACAAATTATTCACACACATATACCTCCTTGGGAAACGAATTTAATTGGGTCATTAACACTTGATTTTCCTAAATCATTTATTTAATACTTTTCGCTCATTTACGCTCTTTTGTTTTCCTAAACAAGAGGTGTAATTTACCACAATCAATGTACACACCCGCGTCGTTATTGAGCGACATTTCTAGGCACGTCCATATTATCGATACTGAAAGACATGTCGAGAGGAATATTTTTGGATTTTCATAGATTTCTTATTTTGTATTTTGCTTTTTCATGAATATTTACATGTAGATGTTTGATAGATGAATCAAGCAGGCTTCTTTGCCAGAATCTCCTGTTCTGATGGAGTCAAACATCTCATACCAATTTGCCTAACTAGATACGCAAACCTCTCTTTCTAAAGATCTTTTGTAAAAAAGTCAGCTAATTGGTAATCAGTTCCAACAAAGTATAGTTCAATGATACCCCTTTCAACTTGTTCCTTAATGAAGTGATATCTGACATCAATGTGCTTCGTGCGGGAATGCTGTACCGGATTGCAGGAGATGGCTATGGCGGACTTTGAGTCACAGTACATAGGTACTTTATCAAAGTGGAAGCCATAATCAGCGAGTTGTGTTCTCATCCAAAGAACTTGAGCACAACACGCGGATAGAGACACATACTCCGCTTCGTCTGATGACAGTGACGTGCAATCCCGCTTCTTGGAAGACCATCCTACGAGCTTATCTTGACCTAGAAATTGTACACTACCATATGTATTTTTTCGTGTATCAAGACATCCTGCATGATCAGAATCTGAATAGGCCGTTAGAAAGAAACCGGTTTCCCTCGGATACTAGAGTCCCATGTGAATGGTAGTCTTAAGGTACCGAAAGATCCGTTTAGCCTCCTTGAAGTGCTTTTCAGTGGGTCGTGCTTGATATCGTGCACAATAACACGTAGCATGTGATATATCTGGTCGGCTTGCTGTTAAGTACATGAGGGATCCGATCATGGAACGATATCTCGTTTGATCTATGGCATCTCCCTCCAAATCAGCATCTAGGGATGTGGTTGATAATGGTATCCCAACGGGGTCACATGAGGTCATACCATGCTTTTTTATTATCTCTTGACAATACTTATCTTGGTTGATAAAGATACCACTTGGGGATTGGTGAACTTGAATTCCTAGAAAGAATCTTAGTTCGCCCATTATTGACATTTCAAATCTGTTGTGCATTATTCTTTCAAACCATTTTGAAAGTTTTGGGTTTGTAAACCCGAAAATAATGTCATCAACATAAATCTGCACAAGCAAAATGTCATCCCCATATTTATAAGTGAACAAAGTTAGATCAATGGAACCTTTTGAGAAACCTTTGGAGACTAGAAATTTCGAGAGCTCGTCGTACCACGCCCTTGGAGCTTGCTTGAGTCCATAAAGTGCTTTGTGGAGACGATACACCTTGTTAGGATAATGAGGATTGACGAATCCTTTCGGCTGTGTGACATAGACTTCTTCCTTCAAAGGACCGTTAAGAAACGCCGTCTTTACGTCCATTTGATAAACAATAAATCCCTTATGTGCAGCATAAGCAAGGAAAATCCTGACCGCTTCCATACGAGCTACTGGTGCAAATGATTCTTCAAAATCAATACCATCTTTCTGTCCATACCCTTTAGCCACTAGCCTAGATTTATTCTTGATGATCGTGTTCTCTTCATCCATCTTGTTTTTCCAGATCCATCAAAGATTTAATGGTATTACATCGTATGGTCTGTCAACAAGTTCCCAGACTTTAAGTCTTTCAAATTGTTGAAGTTCATCCGTCATAGATTCAATCCAAGCATGATCTGCCAAGGCTTATTTCATATTTGTTGGTTCAGGTCTACTCACGGTGATTGCGAACATACAAACATCACCATCGGTTTCAAGTTGTCGTCTTGTACGAACGGGCTGTGAAGCGTTTCTAATTACTTGAACCAAAGGATGATCTCGGGTCCAATGATGTGTTGAAGGATGTCGTTGATAGAACGTATGCAAATTTTACGGATCGACATGGCGAGTAGAAGACTCTCCAGATTCGTGTACCGGTGTACCGAATGGGTTGATAAAGTCGTCTTCGTCATTTAATGCATAGTCTGCTTGATTTGTGGTCTCTGGAAAAATGACAGTAGTTGTGGATGTTGTAGGAGCGGTTGTTGATGTGATATTCTGAGGAGGTAAATCTGCAGCAACCCGTGTTGAAGTAGATGAAGTTGTATCCCTTTGTTGACGATGATCGGTATCATCATTCTTATTATGAGTGACAACGGAAGACTTCGATACACCATGTTTCTCCCCCGTGAAATATTCATCATACATCGGTCCATATAACATTTCCAACTCTTCAATTGTCGTGTTGACTGTCATATCTGCTCTAGAAACATTTCCTTGAACCAGCTTTGAACTTGACGGCTCATTGCTGTGGTCTTGAGTTCTGAGTTCCGTGCGGTTGTGAACGGAAGTCGTTTGTCGTTGTGGATCAGGACTTAAACTGTTTTGTTCATGTGCCATTTCTTATAATTCATCAAATCGGATATGAATAGTTTCAACTATCAATTTTGTTCTCTTGTTGTAAACTCTATATCCCTTAGACTGAGTTGCATATCCCACGAGAATACATGCATCACCTTTCTCTTTCATCTTTCCAAATTTTCACCATCTCGTATTATGTAACAAGTACATCAAAAAACATAAAGATGTTTGAGTGAAGGTTTTTGATCATGAATTATGTGATATGGTGTCTTTTCGTGTCTTGGAATAATTAGGGATCGGTTTTGTGTGTAGCATGCGGTTGACACGGCTTCGGCCCAAAAGAATAGTGGAAGTTTTGAAGCGGATAATAATGTTCGAGCAGCCTCAACTAAAGTACGGTTTCGTCTTTCAACAACGCCGTTTTGTTCGGGTGTTCGAGCAATAGATGTTTCATGTTCAATTCCTTCGGCTTCAAAATAGTTTCTCAGAGTTGAATTCAAAAATTTTGTGCCTCAACCACTTTTACTTGAGCTTGAAGACCATGTTGTATCAGTTTAAGGAAGTTGATGAGAACTTCAGGTGTTTCATCCTTGGACCTCAAGAAGAGAGTCCGTATGTACCTTGAGTAATCATCGACAATTACCATAACATATTTCTTTCAATTGATACTATGAACACGCATGGGACCACACAAATCTGTATGAAGAAGATCTAACCTTCCATTAGAGCTTGGTGTAGTCTTTGTTTTGAAGCTACTTCGTTTAGCTTTACAAAGCTCACAAGAAGAACAAAGATGATCTTTGATGAATTTCAAGCTTGGAAGGCCTCTCACAATATCTTTCTTGGAAAGCAATTTGATGGTATCAAAGTTGAGATGGGAAAGACGTTGATGTCATAACCATGCCTGAGTCGTTGAAGCTTTAGCCATGAAGCAAATTGGAGTTGATGAAGTTGTGTCTTGTAGTGAAATTGTGTAAAGATCGGTACCCCGTGAACCGGTGAGTAAATCATTCCCATCATAATCACGAACAAAACATGTCTTCTTTCTGAAAGCAACCACCAAATCTGCATCACAGAATTGACCAACCGAGATAAGATTGTGATTGAGCCCTTCGACGTAGTATACCCTTTTGATCGTAATATTCCCCTGAACCAAATCTCCATATCCTAGGATCGGTTCAAATTGACCATTTCCGAATCGGACCGTACCCAGGAACTTCTCCACGAAGTTAATTAGAAGCTTGAGATTCCCCGTCATGTGCTTCGTGCATCAAGAGTCCAGTATGAAGAGAATTATTTGTATCACCTACAGAAGAATTAGAGCACGATGGAGCATTTGCTAAATTGGATACCATGTTATTTGTGATTTTAGAATCATTAGTGTCCTTAGCAACATTTAAAGGCATACTAACACTCGTTGTCACATTTTCTGTCCTAACTTTAGGCATCCATTTATATCCTGGAGGACATTGATTAGCAAACCACCATTTCCAAGACTTGCTAGCAGACTCATATAATTCTGTAATTCTGCTTCTAGGGTTCTTAGTGGTGGAGTCTGATGCATTATCTTTCTTAGTGGGAGTTGCACCAGAATGGTTTACTTTGCGTTTAGGTTTACTAGCACTAATAGGCATCACAACTTGCTTCTTAGTTCTAGTATCTACGCCTTTAACATTATTCATAGCACACACAGAATGATTAGCATTAGCACATTTTCCACATTTGACACAAATAAATAACATTCAAAGCATTCGAATCATTCAAAGCATTCAAATCGTCATTACACGCGATTACAGACTTTTTATTCTTAAAAACATTCAAATTCCTAGGGTGTTCTTCTACTTCCTTCATCTTCCCTTGACTCTTGTGTTTCCAGACCTTATCATTCACTTGAGTGCTCTTAAGCTGAGGCCGGCTAACACTAGCAGTGGAGACTACTCCTGTAGTAGAAGACATACGAGTGTTAGTGTTTCTAGAAGTCTGAGGTGATTTACTAACTTTGTTTGTGGGTTTAGTGGTCATTCTATACATCCCTGGTTTAATCACATTATTGTGCTTAACGCTTGGTGCTACAGTATTCCTTATGGGTTGAGTATGTGGTAACCTTTCCTTTCCATCCATCTTGGGGGCAAACACAGGTTTTGCAAACGAGGAATTTGAGAAAGCAGATGGTTTTTCCAAGATAGAGGATCTATTCACTTTAGAGGCATTAGGTTGTCTAGCAACAGGTTTCTTAACGCTAGGTTCCAGAACTTTCCCACCCATCTTAGCAACGAGTTTCTTCAACTCTGCTATTGCTATGTCTTTTTCTTGTAACTGAGCTTTCAAATCCGAAATATCAAGACTTTTTTCGTTTAGTAATCGACACGACTCAGATAATTTTACTTCAAAGGTGTATCATTTGAAAAGCTGCCAACTTTCTTTTGCAAAGCAAGTTCAAGTGAGTGACAATGATTTTGAAGATAATCATATCTATGTTGAAGTAACGAAAACTATTTTTGGTCAAATTTATTCGAAAGCTCAGTTTCAAGACGTTCACACTCTTTAACTTGATCAAGATATTTGCATGCAACATCAGAATATTCATCAATATCAGCACAAGATGTAACATAAACACACATAATATCTTTTGAGATACATTCGTGTAAGAGTAGATCATATGCTATAGAAAACTCGTCTCTTTCAGGTTGATGGTCCTTCACTTCTTGTTCAAGAGATTCCACATATTTCAAATCATCAAACATGTAATAACCCGAAATTTTAAATTAACATTTAGACCGAGATCTAATCTTATTTTTAATATTCGGACCAAAATTTATTACTCGACTTTTATTTTTCATGTTCGTTCGACGAATAATATTGATTTATCGGCCAATCGGCGAGGTTAAGGCTTTAACGTATCCAATACGTTTTATTTATTATTTATCGTCAAAGTCTATGTCCGTCATCGACCGTTAATATCCTAGTTATGACATAGAAATATTTTATGTTGTCGTCGTTTTAATTTCCGTTTTATAAACATTCTTTTTAATTTACATTAAGCCTTTAGGCGTCGTGCTTTTATACGCCGTGTTAACATTTATTAAATTATAAGCCCTCCTTTATCTATTGAAATATAGATGTTCTCCGAATGTCAATGTTTTTATTTTATATTGAGAGTTTATTTTTCATGATTTAGCGTGTATTTTTCAAATCGCGTAACTTTTAAAATATCGGGATTCGATAATACCCGTCTTTACAAATAGTAGGACAAGTTTTATAATAAATCTCACCCCACTTTTCATATTACACGTATCACTTATGAAGTGATATAGCTAATACACGTGCCATACTTCATTTATTTTTCTATATACTAACATATTCATTCACACCTCACTTTAACTAAAAAGCTACACACATCCATTTTTCCTCCTGTTTGTAACGTCAACCCACAATTCAACACCAACATCACCATTTGTTTTAGTAGTTATTTATATCAAGATGCAAGATCATGTGTTATTAAGGTAATCTTGATAATAAGTGAAAGAGGCTTTAGTTGCTAAAATTATTTTGGCTTCTTTTCACACCAACACTACGCCAACAACATACTTGAAGGGTTAAACGGCTGATTGATATGATCAATTACATGTATTGATCTCGGGTCATATAAGCATGTTGGGTGCTTCGAGGTTGGAGTTATGGCAAAAGTTTTTATAATGGTCATTTGATCTTCATCCTTGTAAGAATTTATGTTATTATTTTCATTGTAATATTAATTTGTAATTTATTTTTATATATGTAGTTATATCATTTTTTTTATACTGAGAATCATGATATAATAGTTTATTAGTAGGTGTTGGACATTGTATATGAATTTGTTACACCAACATGCAAGCTAAACAAGCCCAAGTGTTAGATTTTGATCCTTATAATTAGATCAGTTCCAAAAACGTGATATATGTTCAAACTCAGTAGGTTTTGAACATCGGAAAATTATGTAGGGTTATAGCCCTGTGTTTTGTGGCGATTTGGCCGGGTCGCTCGTCTCGTGACGATACCCGATGAATTAGATATGACCGAAACGATAAAAAGTGTAAAATCTGAACATGCTGAATAAACGGACTGATTGCTTTTAAACGAACTCAGAATCACTAAAAAATGTAAAACTATGGGTTGTAGATAAAATTATGAAGAACTAGAATCAATTGGATAGTCCAACAGTTTTTTACAGTTTGGAATGGCGGCCAAAACGGTGAAACTGAAGTTGGCTGCGAAAAACAGCCAACTCTTCTAAGTGAGAAAATGAGCAATTGAGCTATGAAAAGTATATTTTAGGGGTAATTAAACTTATAATCAGTAAATTATATAAGTTAATAATATTTTTGATATAAATAACTCGCCCAGATGTTTTACGGTTCAGGCGATATGATCTATTTAGCAAGACAGGTCGGGTAAATTGTAAGAATTGGGTTATATTTAATTAACATAAAACGTGATAATTTTTATAAACACCGAAATGGTATGAGCCGTTTTTTTTAAATATAGACTCGTTTATTTCTTGATAACTAGAATACCCGAGACCCGACCATCGTGGACATTAAGTTGACATCGTTATGAGGCGTTTTAGAACCCCGTAATGCATATAAAGTGGATTTGGGCCACAAAATCCCAACTTACACTTATAATGGCTATTGGGCCATTATTGGGCCTGAGATTTATAATAAGTTTAGAGTTTAATACTGATATTGAAATGGATTAAAGTCACAACAACTTGTAATGGGCCACTAATGGGCTTTAATGGGCTTAAAGGTCATAATGAATACATGCTAAATGGTTATCAAAAGTTTTATGAAAAGTTTTATAAAACTTATACAATGTCCAAACTTACTAACGTGAACTATATACATATATGTATAATTTATTTCTCGTCTCGAGCCTAAGACGCGTCTCGTCATTTTAGGTCTCGTTCGGTCATATGTTGACCGTTGGGCATCTTGCTCTCGATAAACGAGCGATTGGTATCTCGTGAAGTCGTGTATCGACTATTGGATGTTTGTTCTTTGATCTATGTGTGATAGCTATATCAGGTAAGTCTATAGCCTCACTTTTATATTATCTTGTAAATGATTTTTAACACGCGAGGGGGAAATACATGCTGTTTTATAAAATGAACACAAGTTGTTTTCGGTATGCTGGACCCGAATATGATGATAAATGCCTAAGTACCATTGTCTTATGAAGTCCCTGAATTTCATGAACTGTTAATTACCTTGCGAGGTAAACGCTAATACATCTGATAGATCTATTTGGTTTGACAGCCTTATCCTAGGGTATGTATCCTTGTGATCACCTGAGAGGGATATAATGTATAAGAGGTCGTTGGTATATGACAATATTACCTGTTGTAGGGGCGCCGTAAGTGACTCGGTTTGACGTGTTGGTTAACGTTCAGTTGCATGAGCTTAAGGCATTTATCGATATATATATGACTTGTCTGTGTGACAAGCTTGAGATGATTAAAATTCTTGTGTTCAAATGATGATTTGAAAAACCTATAAACTTGCTCAACCGTTGTGTTGATGATTTTTAGCATGTATTTCAGGTAACCAAGATGGATAGCAGCGTAGCATGCAGGGAGGGAGTTGGTGCTTACTTGTCTAGAGTTTATATTATTTTCCATCCTTTGAAATGAATAAATGACTTTTAAGTCTTTGATGAATGTGATGTATTGGTAACGATTTTTGGGACTAAACGCTACTCTGATTTAATATATATTGGGATGGGAAACTTTTAGACAAGGTTTGTATTATTTTAACATCTCTTTTGAGGTCGTTGTCTATGATGGTGTGTGATATGCTATGAGTAGCGCCCCAAAGTGGTATTCCGCTGCCTTGTGAAATTGGGGGTGTTACAATATTGGTAATCAGAGCCACAAGTTATAGAGAACTAGGACGATTTTGAAAAACCTAAACTATAACTTTGGTGTGTTCTAAAAAGTTTTAAGCATGCAACTACTCCGCATGACTCCGGTAAGGCAATTCTTGTATTACTTTTTGATTGATTATGATTATGTGAACCTATGTGTATGTAGGAATGGTAATATGTATATGTATGAATATACGGTGGTATTTAAAGGCATTGTACGCGAAGCAATGGTCCTTGAATGATTGTCGTACCTTGCATAATGCGGTTTCGTATCGGATTTGGCCTCACCGCAAATCACCGATCTTGATGATTATGTATTATCAGATTACGAGTATGAAACTCATTTGATACTTTGAGTATGTATATATTATTTTGTAAGCTATCGCATATCGACTTCTTTAAGTTCTATTGTTATCATCGTATCGTGATGTGCCATTTTAGGACATCTCCTTTCGAAACGTAATTGATTGATGTGATATTCGTGTTCCGAGTAATTCTTCTGATTTTTAAGAATCATTTACCCGAGGCGACATCTTCTATGTAATGCGACGTGTGATTTGATTTTATATGACTACATTTTATTGGCGAAAAGGAGGATGCCAATGTTGGAGCCAAATTATATATGAGTCCAAACCAACTATATAGTTGGGTACAATGATGATATGCTCATAGTAGTCATTTGTTTGGGTGACTTAATACCATGTATCTAAATGGAATTGGACATTTAGATATAGAGATTTTAACTCGCCCAACTATGAGTCGTTTAAGGTTGTCTTATTGAAATAGGTTGGGACATTTGAATAAGAAAATTTTAAACCACTTGACCTTAGATTGTCGTGTTTTCCTTATTCAAATGGAATGGGATGTATGAATACGGAAATCATGAAGTAAGTTTATTGACACCTTGTATTTACTATGGTATTTGGATATGATATCGTGTTGAGAGGTAGTAATACTTGAGTAGGATGACTTATAATCGTCTTGTTGAAATGGATTGGGACGCCTTTTTATTTGAACAAGGAAGTTATAAGTTCCCAAACCGTAAATTTATAAACTCTTGTATACATGAAAGGGGATGCCTTTTGATGAAGACAAGGAGTTATGAATGAGTGGGCTCAAGTATGTCTGGCTCGATTTGTGGATGTTTGGTTTGCGTACGTCTTCCTTCGAATCGTTTTTCGTTGGTGTGAATCCTTCAATGTCGTCGCCATTATGATGATCATCGATTATCATCTATGTACGAGTAACCCGTTGGACTTCTCTCGAGATACGATTTATTTCGATGGACCATTTCTAATGTGTCTCGATGATCGCGAGCTTTATAAGCTACTCGTTAAGAACCGTTGACCGTTCCGAGAATATGCGACATGTTTAAGCGTAACCAGGATTTATGCGTGTACTTGTGAATTGACCGAGGATCAAGTTATCAACAGCAACTTATCGTGGATGTGAAGATTTTGAAATTTTACTTGCTATTATCGAAGGGTTCATTCAAGGTTTTCTCGATGATCAACAGTGGAGATTTATATTCGAAGTTTATGTTCGACCTTTTCTTTTTAGGTACTTATATGGTATGTGATCCAGTCGAATGATCATAAGTTGTGCGAACTTGAGACGGCATTGTCCAACGACGTCCGATCATGGAGAACGTGTACCATATAATATCTTTTGACCTTCCTTGTAAACCTAGACGATTACTTGCTTGTTTTTCACTCTTCACTGTTAGACTGAAGACTATTGAGACGAATTAAGCGCCGGGACGTCGCTTCCTAAAGGGTTAGATGATGTAATAACCCGAAATTTTAAATCAACATTTAGACCGAGATCTAATCTTATTTTTAATATTCGGACCAAAATTTATTACTCGACTTCTATTTTTCATGTTCGTTCGACGAATAATATTGATTTATCGGCCAATCGGCGAGGTTAAGGCTTTAATGTATACAATACATTTTATTTATTATTTATCGGCAAAGTCTATGTCCGTCATCGACCGTTAATATCCTCGTTATGACATAGAAATATTTTCTGTTGTTGTCGTTTTAATTTCTGTTTTATAAACATTCTTTTTAATTTACATTAAGCCTTTAGGCGTCGTTCTTTTATACATCGTGTTAACATTTATTAAATTATAAGCCCTCCTTTATCTATTGAAATATAAATGTTCTCCGAATGTCAATGTTTTTATTTTATATTGAGAGTTTATTTTTCATGATTTAGCGTGTATTTTTCAAATCGCGTAACTTTTAAAATATCGGGATTTGATAATACCCGTCTTTACAAATTGTAGGACAAGTTTTATAATAAATCTCGCCCCACTTTTCATATTACACGTATCACTTATGAAGTGATATAGCTAATACACGTGCCATACTTCATTTATTTTTCTATATACTAACATATTCATTCACACCTCACTTTAACTAAAAAGCTACACACATCTATTTTTCCTCCTGTTTGTAACGTCAACCCACAATTCAACACCAACATCACCATTTGTTTTAGTAGTTATTTATATCAAGATGCAAGATCATGTGTTGTTAAGGTAATCTTGATAATAAGTGAAAGAGGCTTTAGTTGCTAAAACTATTTTGGCTTCTTTTCACACCAACACTACGCCAACAACATACTTGAAGGGTTAAACGGCTGATTGATAAGATCAATTACATGTATTGATCTCGGGTCATATAAGCATGTTGGGTGCTTCGAGGTTGGAGTTATGGCAAAAGTTTTTATAATGGTCATTTGATCTTCATCCTTGTAAGGATTTATGTTATTATTTTCATTGTAATATTAATTGGTAATTTATTTTTATATATGTAGTTTTATCATTTTTTTTATACTGAGAATCATGATATAATAGTTTATTAGTAGGTGTGTTGGACATTGTATATGAATTTGTTACACCAACATGCAAGCTAAACAAGCCTAAGTGTTAGATTTTGATCCTTATAATTAGATCAGTTCCAAAAACGTGATATATGTTCAAACTCAGTAGGTTTTGAACATCGGAAAATTATGTAGGGTTATAGGCCTGTGTTTTGTGGCGATTTGGCCGGGTCGCTCGTCTCGTGACGATACCCGATGAATTAGATATGGCCGAAACGATAAAAAGTGTAAAATCCGAACATGCTGAATAAACGGACTGATTACTTTTACACGAACTCAGAATCACTAAAAAATGTAAAACTATGGGTTGTAGATAAATTTATGAAGAACTAGAATCAATTAGATAGTCCAACAGTTCTTTACGGTTTGGAAATGGCGGCCAAAACGGTGAAACTGAAGTTGGCTACGAAAAACAGCCAACTCTTCTAAGTGAGAAAATGAGCAATTGAGCTATGATAAGTATATTTTAGGGGTAATTAAACTTATAATCAGTAAATTATATAAGTTAATAATAATTTTGATATAAATAACTCGCCCAGATGTTTTACGGTTCAGGCGATATGATCTATTTAGCAAGACAGGTCGGGTAAATTGTAAGAATTAGGTTATATTTAATTAACATAAAACGTGATGATTTTTATAAACACCGAAATGGTATGAGCCGTTTTTTTAAATATAGACACGTTTATTTATTGATAACTAGAATACCCGAGACCCGGCCATCGTGGACATTAAGTTGACATCGTTATGAGGAGTTTTAGAACCCCGTAATGCATATAAAGTGGATTTGGGCCACAAAATCCCAACTTACACTTATAATGGCTATTGGGCCATTATTGGGCCTGAGATTTATAATAAGTTTAGAGTTTAATACTGATATTGAAATGGACTAAAGTCACAATAACTTGTAATGGGCCACTAATGGGCTTTAATGGGCTTAAAGGTCATAATGAATACATGCTAAATGGTTATCAAAAGTTTTATGAAAAGTTTTATAAAACTTATACAATGTCCAAACTTACTAAAGTGAACTATATACATATATGTATAATTTATTTCTCGTCTCGAGCCTAAGACGCGTCTCGTCATTTTAGGTCTCGTTCGGTCATATGTTGACCGTTGGGCATCTTGCTCTCTATCAACGAGCGATTGGTATCTCGTGAAGTCGTGTATCGACTATTGGACGTTTGTTCTTTGATCTATGTGTGATAGCTATATCAGGTAAGTCTATAGCCTCACTTTTATATTATCTTGTAAATGATTTTTAACCCGCGAGGGGGAAATACATGTTGTTTTATAAAATGAACACAAGTTGTTTTCGGTATGCTGGACCCGAATATGATGATAAATGCCTAAGTACCGTTGTCTTATGAAGTCCCTGAATTTCATGAACTGTTAATTACCTTGCGAGTTAAATGCTAATACATTTTATAGATCTATTTGGTTTGACAGCCTTATCCTAGGGTATGTATCCTTTTGATCACCTGAGAGGGATATAATGTATAAGAGGTCGTTGGTATATGACAATATTACCTGTTGTAGGGCGCCGTAAGTGACTCGGTTTGACGTGTTGGTTAACGTTCAGTTGCATGAGCTTAAGGCATTTATCGATATATATATGACTTGTCTGTGTGACAAGCTTGAGATGATTAAAGTTCTTGTGTTCAAATGATGATTTGAAAAACCTATAAACTTGCTCAACCGTTGTGTTGATGATTTTTAGCATGTATTTCAGGTAACCAAGATGGATAGCAGCGGAGCATGCAGGGAGGGAGTTGGTGCTTACTTGTCTAGAGTTTATATTATTTTCCATCCTTTGAAATGAATAAATGACTTTTAAGTCTTTGATGAATGTGATGTATTGGTAACGATTTTTGGGACTAAACGCTACTCTGATTTAATATATATTGGGATGGGAAACTTTTAGACAAGTTTTGTATTATTTTAACATCTCTTTTGAGGTCGTTGTCTATGATGGTGTGCGATATGCTATGAGTAGCGCCCCAAAGAGGTATTCCGCTGCCTTGTGAAATTGGGGGTGTTACAAAACATTTCTTGCTTAATTAATGTTTCAAATTCCAAAATATGTTTTTGCGTTCTTTCCGCGAGCAGAATCAAAATACTTTTCACAAGCACAGTTATATCGTGAGGAATTTCTTTATTTCCTTTCGAAAGTTCACGTTTTTTCAAGTTATCATCAACAACTTTTTTTAAATTTTCAATGTTACTCTTGAGAATACTAAGTGCTTGCCTACTCTTGCTTAAAGAAGCTTTATATGGCAAGTACTCAATAAATTTTGAAACATTAGTTTTCTTAGTGGCAAAAGCTTGTCTCCATTTATTTCTTATTTGTTCACATTCGAAAAATATTTGCTCACGAGTCTTCTGTGTTTGCGGTTTGAAAAGACCATAAAGACTGTTTTCATAAGCAAAATTATATCGTTTAACATATTCTTTATTAACTTTTGGTCTACTCTCTTCTTCTAAATCGTTTGTCTCTTCACTATCGGGCCTAACAACAAGGCAATCAAGATCGGTCCATTGGGACTCATCAAGGTATAAGTGTTAATTCTCAGATTGAGCTTGCTCAAGGTACTTAGGATTTGCAAAACTAGTTCTAACCTTGAAAAACGAACGAGGTGCCAACATTCTTATGGTTTGAATAGATTGATTAGTTTTGTAAACATTTTTCTTGTAAAAATCAATTTGAGTTTCAAGTTCCACCATTTTGTCGATGTCATTCGCTTGTTTAGTTTTGAAATCCTTTTCCATCTTTTCAACCACACCTTTCTTTTCATTAACAAGTTTAGTTTTATCCTCTTGAAGAAAACCATTTACTTGAGTTAGCTCATTGACTTTAGTGGTAGCAAGATACGTTTTGTGACGTTCAGTACTCAAAGAGGTGTTATAATTACGTTTCTCTTGTTCTAGAAGCTTAAGAGTTTCGTTATATTTCTGTTGATAATCGTCCTTTTTGACGTTAATTAAACACCCTTTGTACCCCTCAACCTCATTGGTCTTTTGAAGAAGCTGAGCTCTATAGCTATCAATGGTCTCACTAGATTTAATTAGAGCAGCTTTGCATTCTTCAAAATTTTGAGTGAGCGTAGCGTTTGCCTTCTTTAATTGCTTTTGACTCTTTCTAGTTTCTTTGACATCTTTTTGTAAATAAGCAATTAAGTTAGCAAGCGCAATACGCTCCCCATCATCATCATACTCATTTGCATGTTGATCATCCTCAGACTCATTATTGCACATGTCTGATGAATCAGGTGTGGTATTGCTATCAACCATTTCCATCATACATGTGTCATTAATGGCTTTGGGTAGCTCACAAAGCTCATGAATATTACCAAACACATTATATTCCTCTTCAGTGTGTACCTTATCGATTGGCTCAGTATCAAAAATTGGACCATTGTCATCTTTAGTGACGTTGAGAACTTCTTCAACTTTTGCCATGTACGAGTAATGTGCTTCAAGTTCTTGGTCGGAGGCTTCATCATCAGTGTCATCAAGCATTGCTCCTTCCTCAGCCGACAATTTAACCCCAGCTTCCATCTTCTTACAAAGCAGCATCTTTTCCTTATGGTAACCAGAATCCCTAACTCTTTTTAGCTTTCTGCATTCCTTTGCCATATGCCCATAACCTTGACAATTAAAGCACTGAATCCCACTTTGCTAAACCACTGGATTACCAACAGTTTCCCTATTTCCAACAAGAGTAGCAATCCTCTGATTATCATACTTAGTAGTTTGTCGATCATATTGTGCAGAACCCTCAACATGTGTTGGATTACGTCGATCATACCTAGGAGGAATTTCATCACGTTGACGTGTGTCATACCTTCGAGGACTCTCAACATATTGGTTCCTGGTTAAGATGATGTTCGAAGATTGTTGTTGGTGGGTTTGAAGATTTTCTTGTAGGTCTTCATAATGAAAGCAATTTGTTGTTTCATTTCCCTATCCTTCTGAGCTAGTTCTTCATCACTGTCCTCTTCAAATGATGGTTCAGGTGATGGTGATGGTGATGGTGCTCTTGTTTCTTTGTCTCGTGATCTTGTGGAAGCTGAATACTTAGATGAAGTGGAGTATCTTGGTGAATAGGATGTAGTGGAGTATCTTGGTGAGGAGGATGTAGTGGAGTATGACTTTGGAGCACGAGAGCGATGATCTTGGACGTGTTGAGTGGTAGACACCAAAGCAAGTGGATTAGCAGTCTTCGTTATCCTTTCAGCTCGAAGTTCATTTGCCTCATTCTGAAATTGTTTCAAAATGTCAAAGAGCGTGTGATAGTTGACCTCTCTAACTTACTCTCTTGTTTCACCAAAGTTACAAACCATGTCCACTCTGGTTAAAGTTGCTGTAGAAATTGCACATTAACTTGCATGGTGGAGACTTGCAAATTGTTCCTTGTCATGTCATTCATCATCTTGTAGAACCTTGAGTAATATGAATCAATTGATTCCCCATCCAATGAAGTAAACTTGCCAAAGTTCCAGAACAAATTAGTTTTGACATCTTGATTGTTAAGTGATTCTCCTTGTTGCAAGCGTTCAATGGCAAACCACATTTCTTTTGCAGTAGAGCACGCATCAACTGTTTAGTAAATATCATCCCCAATCCCACTGAGAATCAAATAGATTGCTTCTTTCTCTGCATCAATCCAAGCACGTTTCTCTTTGGAAGTGTTCTCATATATTTTCTCAATTGTTTGCTCATCGGAACCGGTCGTCGAGTCGGTTGCTGGAATTGCAGGAATGGTTATTGTAGTGAGAGTATAGGGTCCTTCTTTGATGCAACGTCGAAGAACATCACCATTGGGTTTAGTGTCTAGATATCAAAGAAATCGTGATTGCCATTGTGCATATCGACCAGTCACAAGCATTTGTGGTCTCTCTTTGTTACCCGCCACCATGATGTTGTTGTTTGTCACACGATACTCTTGAGTTGAATCCATTTCGAGAAACTTGAAATTGTTGAAGTGAAAACGGATCTTAAGTAGATGTGTTGTGATTGTTGTTGTTGATGAAAAAATGTTAAAATCCCCTAAAAAATGTCTCCACAAGTAACCAAAAATTCAAAGGCGAAAAATCACACGATTAGTAAAAAATTTCCATTTTCGGAATATTGATGGATTTTCGGAATAATGGTGGATTTTTGGATTAATGATGGATTTTCGGATAAATGGTGGATTTCCGAATTAATGGTGTTTTTCGGATAAATGAGCTTCTTCGGAATAAATGAATGTTTTCGGAATAATGAACTTTTTTCAGAATAACTTTGAAATATTCGGAAAAATGGGTCTTTTTCAGAATATTGGTGATTTTCGGATAAATTCACTTTTTTGGATAAATGAACTTTATTCGGAAAAATGCACTGTTCTCGGAATAATATGGATTTTAGGATAAAATCACTGTTTCGGAATTGTGGTTTTTAGGAATAAGTTGCTTATTCGGATAAAAGTATATCGGATAAAATCTTTTCTCGAAATATTGCTCCCTTTTCGGATAAATCACCCACAATGTATGGTTTCGGATAAACACAAGATATATGTTTTCGGATATACAAAAAAAGTGTGATTTCGGATAAAGAAAGGAAAAGCACCTTTCTTCGAAATACCAAAACCCTTTTCCAAACCTCTCTTTTCGGAATAATCTGTTTGCCAACGTAGCTACTTTTCTTCAAATCAAACCCCAAAAACAATCCAAACACCCCAAAAACTTGCGATTTGAACCACAAAAACTTAACCAAATCCCTAGCAAATCTAAGTAAGTGATTTATATCAAGATTTAGAGCCCGAAAACACTAAAAAATTAATTCGAGATGATTTTGATGATAAATCAACCGAACCAAACAATAAACCAAACAACCAGTTACAAATCTATCCCGTTGCGATTGATACCAAATGTTGTTCCCTAATTTAATCACTTCACAATGGTTGATTAATAGAAAATAGATGAAAAGAAAGAAGATTTCTAGAGAGAGAAAGTAGTGAGATAAAGTAGAGAGAAGATGGAGAAACTATATGGATATTAGATTGAGAAATGAAAACCACCAACCCTTCCTAACATGTTAGGAAGGGCTTATATAGTCGGGCTCATACATGTAGCCTTAATGGACTATATTGTTTAATGGACCGGGCTTGAATAAAATGCTAGTACCTTAAAAGAGGCCTTTTAAGCTAGCCATCAAGCCCGTAATGTCACGACTATTTTAACTAACTATTACAACGTTCTAATCAATATTACAATAAAAACCTATGACCGAACATTCTTGTTTGACTCAATATTTTGAGGCTTACAGTTTTTCATCACACGCAATAGTTACGTGATATTTTGCTAATCAATCCATACCAATGATAACGTCAAAACTACTAAGGTTTACGGGGATTAAATAAATATCGAAGGGATGGTTTAGAAGATTTAAGGTACAACCTCTTAAGATAGTATTGGTTTTAATGACTTCACCGTCGGCTAATTCAACTCTGTAACAGTTGTCTAACTTGGTGGAGGGATGTCTAGTAAGCTACTAAACTCGGTAGATATAAAACTCCTATCGGCTCTGGTATCAAACAAAATAGATGCATATCAATTGTTTAGAAGAAACGTACCGGTAACTATATTAGAGTCGGGGTTGCTTCTGGCATCTCCCACAACATAAACTCTAGCTGGTGCTCCTCTACCGTTCCCGTTCTTGTTTACTCGCTTTAGGCACTCGGGTTTGATGTGTCCCGGTTCTCCACAAACATAGCAACGAACTTCTCTCTGTCTCATATCATTTCCACCAATGGGATGGCAGTTTCCCTACTGTCCATTTCCACGGAAGTTTTGACCACTCCCGTTGTTGGGTCTGAAGTTGGTGCCAGTGTCGTTTCTATTAGCCAAAACGAAGGTATTGTTTGGTCCGGGTCTTCGACAAGACGTGTCATGGTAATGATGGAAACTACACTTGGCACACTTGGGTTTGGTACCTACATATCGAGGTGGTTATGAGGTAGTAGCACTGTAGACCTGACTTGAGTTTTGTCTATTGGGTGGTTGGGTCTAATGATGGCTATGGAAGTTTTCATCGGCTTTCCTCTTGTTTTCAGTCTGCCTTTCTGCATGGTTACGGCCTCGTTTGTCCATAAACTCAGTGGCGAACTCAATGGCACTCTCGACTGTAGTGGGTCGAGATGCGAGCACGCTGTCGTGAATGGATTCTGAAAGTCCACTAACAAACTTCTCGATCTTATCCTTCCCATCAGGAACCATTCTGGTGCACATCAAAGTTAGCTCTTGGATCTTCTGGTTGTAAGCTATAATGTCATGGTTCGTGCATTTGAGATTCCACAGTTCTATCTCCAGCTTCTTTATTTCTCCACGAGGACAATATTTCTCGGTAAGTCTTTCCTTCAAAACATTCCAATTCATCCCATAGGCATTATCGTGCCCAAGGTTAGCAACCAAAGAATTCCACCATGTGAGGGCACTTTCTAGTAGAGTACAGGTGGCAAAGTTCACCTTGTTTTCTTCCGTACAATCACTGACACGGAATACAGTCTCGGTCCTCTCGAACCATTACATTTGTTCAACAACCCCTTCTTTGCCCTTAAAGTAAGTAGGCTTACATTTCAAGAAGTCGGGTAAGTACACCCTCTAGCAATTCTGTCGTTCCTCCTTGCATTGGAGTTTTGACTGTCTTCCTGGTTTCTGCTGGGATAGGCTTCCCTAGCAGCTAAGGCGTCAGCTATACCCTGCCCAATGAGTACCCTAAGTTGGGCTACTAAGATAGTGGGCGTGGCATTAGCTCCTGAGGGGTTTGATCATGTGTTTCTTGCAGCCATTTTTCTATAATATACAAAAATGATATTTATTAGTTCATCAATATTGTATTTATATCAATTGCATGGAAATGAATTTGCATGAAGTTTATAACAAATTGGATAACCTGTCAAAAGTTCACGATAAAATATATAAGCACAAAGGAGTAATAGAGTAACATCAGTACAAGTCATTTCTGGCAAATAACAATATGATACGAGTACAACCAATCTAAGACAAAACACAACGTGCCTGTCTGAAATAATGGTACAGATGTTTTGGTACAACAAAAGATAACCTACCTACTAAGGTTAGGTACTAATGATGGAAATACAATTGAAACAATAAAAGATACAGTACATTAGTCCTAGATCATGTGAGCTGGGATGTAACCTAATACTTGTCATGATATACAAGATATCTAATCTAAACATGGTTAGCAGAATCACTGGAAACTGCTGGTACAAACAGGTGCTTGAGTAGCATCCTGTAAGGTGATCATGGCAACAAGGGTATCTCTGGTAAGTCGAAGAGCCTCTAGCAGCTGTGCCTGTCACGCCGTATCTGCACTCCTGAGGTAGTTGGTGTAACACCCCACTTGGATAAGTGGACCGTTACGTGTATTTATGGCGTGTCATCAAGCATAAGGTAAATGTCCTAAAACATTAACCGACCATAAAGGAATACCGGAATCAACATCGGTAATCCAAACATAAGCCCAAAACATGAAAAGTAAAATATTGAAGGAAAGGACTAAACAATGTCCAAATAAGCAGAATAATGTAAGAAATGCATAAAATAAGAAGTCTGGATAGCTTCCATCCAAATGCACATGCTCTCAGAATCCTAAGAGCGTCCTGGTGTACCTGCTGTTAGAACATGAAAGGAACTACGGCTGAGCATAACGCTCAGTGAACGGATATAAAGCATGATAAGAATATACTGAATGAAACAGGCGATAGAATACTGAAGCTGTAAGACTGATATGTAACATGTAGTAGAACTCTGCATAAAATCTGAGAAACCTGGTTCATATATACTGATACTGAAATATAACTATTAATTCTGAAAACATGCATTTACTGTATTTTATTTGCCAAAGCTTATATAGGTCACGTGTTGTAACAACCGTGCATGAATAACTGGAGGGGTGACCTCGTCATGCTGTAGAGGGGTGACCTCTAAATAACTGTGCTGGGTGGAGGGATCAGCTCCAATGTGAAGGATGTAGAGCACACACCACATTCACCCTGATAACTTGTAACACATATAAGCCTAGGATACATCCATACGCCCGACTAAAAAAATACTGATAAAATGGCCAAGCTGAGCTGAGTGGGACGATGCAGGATATCACTCTCCTGCATGTAAGTCACGACACCGGTGCCTCTAGTACCGTGGTTACGGTACCTCTGTAACTAGTACATAAACTGGTCGTGCTTGTATATAATGCTCAGGCAATTTATTTAGTTATTAACATGATTAATGATAAACTTAAACATATACTAGGGAAAACATTTGGCTGAAGAAGGGGAATCCTAATCATGCATAGAAAGGAAGTCCTTACTGAAAGGATGGAAAATCCGTACCTCGTGTCCAGTAACTGACCGAGATCAACTGACCGAAAGTCTAATCTGATTTCACGCGAGCTACATGAATAAGGACGCGAATAAGTTAACTTATATTCGTTTATTTAATTTTACTGATCGTATTGGCTTCTTATTTATTTATTTCTGAAATTCCATACGTATAATTGACCGCCAAATCTGACTCTTATAATAATTTATTTTAATGTATTATCGTTCTACCATTAGTTACGTACAAATGTCTTACTGACGATCTAGTATTACTATATTAAGAATCCCGCTAAAATAGAAAGTTTCTTAGATTAGAACATTCCCCAAAGTAATTTAATTCATTTAATAAAATTATACCCTTTTAATTATTAAAGAACTATTTTAATATAATACATTTAAAAATATATTTTGAACATTTATTAAACAATTTGCTTAAAAAGTTATAATATAAAAATATTCATTTTATTTATATTAATAATGTCCCGAGCCTACCGAGATATCCCATCTCGGTCGCACTAAACAAATCACATATAATACAAAATCTGTCAACACGAATTAGTGACAGAATTCTGTGTCACTAAAACTGTCGCTAAAACTGCCCCTTTTAAAGACTGCATATATATAACAGTTTTGCGACAGAAAACTGTCGCTAAAACTGTCGCTAAAACTGTCGCTAAAACTGTCGCTAACATTACTTAACATAACCATTCTAAAGTCCCATTTTTTTCCACTGGTTTTACATGTAGTTCCCACTGTTTGGTCATGTTTTCCCACTGTTTATATACCCAAACGCACCCTTATTATATACGCAGCCCCCAAACGCACCCCTTTGGTCGAATCTGGCCCTAGCCGCCCCTGTGTGGGTCACGGCTGGGCCAAGCTGGAGTCACCAAGACTTGGTGGTCTCGGTTCACATGAACCAACACACCCGGCCATCCTAAGCTAAACAAACGCCCCTTTTTTTCCTTTTTGGTTCGAGCAGTCACAAACAAACACCACCATATGTTGCGACTGCCCCCCCCCCCCCCCCCCCCCCCGTTGGGGCTGCTGTTCTCGGCTGACCAAAACAAGAGACGCCACCGAGACTTTGTCTCGGCTGGGCATCAACACACGCCACCAAGACCTGGTGGCGTCTTGGTTTTTCGTGTAGCCATCCAACACCGACTCCCTTTCTAATATATTTTCATGATTATCAGTTAACTTTTATTTGATCAGGTTGATTATCAAATAGCTAATGGAATAAGAATATATATAAAAGGAAAGATAAGCATACCCTATTTCCTGATAGAAAACAACTGACTCTTCTCCCTTTTTTTTCTTTATTCGGCGGCCAAACACACACACAAAGAAACCCTAAATATTTGTTGTTTTTGTTCGACTGATTATGGAAAAAAAAAGGAGTTCCCGTTTGTTTTTGTGTAACCAATAATGGGCTACAGCCCATAATTCCTTTTTTTTCTATAACCGGCCCTTACTCTTTCCTTTTATTTATTTTTATATATATTTTTTTAACTTGTATATAATAATACTTGTATATAATTTCTTGTGTTTGTTGTCAATAATTTCTTCGTAAATAGCTTAAATAAATAAACCGCGTATTTACATTTCTCGATTTAAATACGGGTTTTACAATTCTTCCCCTCTAAAAGAATAATTCGTCCCCGAATTATGGATACGACCGTACTGGGTTTTACAATTCTTCCCCTCTAAAAAAAAGAATTCGTCCCCGAATTATAAAGTACTTAAGCTGACTGGAATAAAAGCTAAAAATGCTAATAAGCTGGAAAAACATAGAAGCTGAAAGGACATACCCGAATCAAAACTGAAAGTCAGGATAAGAAGTCCGTATAGACTCCTCTGTTTCCCAAGTGGCCTCCCGCTCGGTATGGTCCCTCCACAGTATTTTGATGAAAGGAATGGTCTTCCTTCTCATAACTCGATCCTGGCGATCTAAAACTGCTTCGGGTTCCTCAATATAAGATAGTTCCTCCCGAATCTGATCGAGTGGATAATTTACTTTGTGAAGCTCATGATAGTTATACCCCCTGAGTAATGATACATGAAACACGTTGTGGACGTGTGAAAGCTGAGGTGGTAATGCCAATCGATATGACACTTCACCAATACGTTCAAGGATTTCGAACGGTCCGATGTAACGAGGGCTGAGCTTGCCCTTGAGGCCAAAACGTCTGACACCGCGTGCGGGTGATACTTTGAGGAACACACGATCCCCATTCTGAAAAAATAGATCTCTGCGATGCTTGTCGGCGTAACTCTTCTGGCGAGTACGCGCGTCTTGCAGTTTTGCCCTAGCGATGGCGACCTTTTCATTGGTCAGCTCTATCAGTTCAGGTCCTTCAATCAAACGTTCTCCAACCTGATCCCAACAAATAGGAGCACGGCATTTCCTGCCGTATAACATCTCTAATGGAGCACGCTTGATACTAGCATGCCAACTGTTGTTGTAGGCAAACTCAACCAAGCAAATATAGTCATCCCAGTGTCCTTTCCATTCTAATGCACAGGCACGTAGCATGTCCTCTAAGGTCTAGATGGTACGCTCTGACTGACCGTCCGTCTGTGGATGGAAAGCTGTGCTGAGCTTGAGCCTAGTTCCCTAAACTTTATGCAAACCTTCCCAGAAGTGAGAAGTGAAACGGGGATCCCTATCTGATATAATTTCAGAAGGTGTACCGTGTAATCGTACGATCTCCTCGGTGAATAGTTTCGCTAATTTACTGACTGCGAAATCTTTGCGAATAGGAATGAAATGTGCTGACTTGGTCAAACGATCGACAACTACCCAGATTGCATCATGTCTCCGCTGAGTCTGTGGTAGTCCGGTGATAAAATCCATAGAGATCTTGTCCCATTTCCACATTGGAATATCTAATGGCTGGAGAAGACCACTGGAACGCTGGTGCTCTATCTTAACCTGCTGACAGGTTAAGCATTTAGACACAAATGTTGTGACATCCTGTTTCATGCCGCTCCACCAGAAATGCTGCTTAAGATCGTGGTACATTTTGGTGGAACCTGGATGGATAGAGAACGGAGAGCTGTGAGCCTCAGTCATTAAAGCTTCTCTGAGAGCAGGGTCTTCTGGAACGCAGCGTTTGGTACCCTGCCATACGATACCATCGTCATCGATGCGAAATTCGGTCTGCTAGTCAATGTTCTGGATAATCGCCCAGATTTCACCATCATCCTTTTGGGCGGCTTTAATCCTAGAGAGTAAATCTGGTTCTACCCTCAAACTAGCCCAGTATCCCCTCTGTCTGCGTACTAAGAGCTCAATATCATACCGCTCCAAATCCCGAATAATTTCTTCCTGGACTTGGATGCCATTTATCATACCTGACTTTCTGCTAAGGGCATCTACTACTACATTTGCTTTGCCTGGGTGATACTGGATATTAGTGTCATAGTCTTTTAGCAGTTCTAACCATCGCCTCTGTCTCATGTTCAGCTCTCGCTGTGTAAATATATACTTGAGACTTTTGTGATCGGTGAAGATATCACACGACTCACCGTATAAATAATGCCTCCAGATTTTAAGGGCGAAAACGACTGCTGCGAGCTCTAGATCATGAGTAGGGTAAATTTTCTCATACGGCTTCAGTTGACGCGAAGCATAAGCAATGACTTTCCCATGCTGCATAAGAACACAGCCTAAGCCCTTTCCTGATGCGTCACTGTAAATCTGATAACCACCTGTACCGGCTGGAAGAGTGAGTATCGGTGCTGAGATCAATCGATGCTTGAGTTCCTCAAAACTCTTTTCTCTCTCCTCGGTCCATATGAACTTCTCACCTTTCCGCATAAGTTGGGTCAATGGTAACGCCAAACGTGAGAAGTTTTCCACAAACCTGCGGTAATAACCCGCCAACCCAAGAAAACTACGTATCTCAGTGACAGACGTCGGTCTTGGCCATTTGGTGATAGCCTCCACCTTCGCAGGATCCATAGTGATTCCTTCCGCAGAAACAATATGACCTAGAAACGCTACTGTATTCAGCCAAAATTCGCACTTCGAAAATTTAGCATATAGTTTTTCTCGTCTGAGAATCTGCAAAACTGTACGGAGATGATTCTCATGTTCCTCTTTGGATTTGGAGAAAATAAGGATATCATCGATGAATACAATCACAAACTTGTCTAAGAATTCGTGGAAGACTTTGTTCATCAAGTCCATAAATACTGCAGGCGCATTCGTGAGACCGAATGGCATAACAACAAACTCGTAATGACCGTACCTCGTGCGAAAAGCAGTTTTGGTTATATCCTGCTCTTTTACACGCAGCTGATGGTAACCTGATCTTAGATCGATTTTTGAGAAGTTCTTGGCACCCTGAAGCTGATCGAATAAGTCGTCAATACGAGGAAGTGGATAACGATTACGAATAGTGAGCTTATTCAACTCACGGTAGTCAATACACAATCGCATACTACCATCCTTCTTCTTGACAAACAAAACTGGAGCGCCCCAAGGTGACACGCTAGGACGAATGAAACCCCTTTCTAGAAGTTCCTGAAGTTGATCTTTCAGTTCCTTAAGCTCTACAGGAGCCATACGGTAAGGAGCTTTAGATACTGGTTCTGCACCTAGAATGAGATCGATGCCAAATTATACCTCTCGCATGGGAGGTAAACCTGGAAGTTCCTCGGGAAAGACATCTGGAAAGTCTGACACAACTGGCTGATCATGAATTGAAGGTGCCTTAGAAATCGTGTCATGAACTGTAGCTAGGAAACCCTCACAACCATGGTATAGTAAGGTACGAGCCTGTAAAGCTGAAATGATCTGAACATGTTTTCCTGGTAGGAAGCCTCGGTGAATATACTCTGGTGTCTGGACATCACCAAAGATGACCTGGTGAGCATGACAATCTATGGTGGCATGATGAACCGACAACCAATCCATACCCAGAATAATATCGAATTCACACATATCTAAAGGAAGTGCACTGACTGGACGGATTTTATCATCAAACTCAAGAGGGTGATTCTTATACACCTGGGTAATGAGTATAGAATCTCGCATGGGGGTAGATATACTAAGTGCACTATCTAGTGGCATAGGGGTCATGTTTATTTTAACAGCATATAAAGCGGATATAACTGAGTGGGTGGCGCCTGTATCGAAAAATACGCAAGCAGCATGTCCGTGTATAAACAAAATGCCAGTAATGGTACGTGTGGTCTTATTTGCTTGTTCACGGGTAGTAGTGTAGACACACCAGTGGTTGGTGGTATCGGTGGTGGTGGAGGTAAAATCTGAGGAATCTGGCCTGAGGTACCAGCAGCATTCCCGCTCTTGCAATCTCTCTTTAGATGGCCCAGCTGGCCACACTGGAAACAACCACTTGTACCACGACGGCACGGTCCCGTGTGTTTCTTTCCACATTTGATGCAAGTGGGATAAGTATACACGGTAGAAGCAGCCCTGGTTTGCTGAGAACCTGATTTATGATGAAAAACACGTGTCACGATTCTGATATCTTAACCTGAAATAAGGCTGTCTGACTGAAATTAAAATTACCAGAATTTGCCGGTCGGGCAACCTGCTGACCCCTGTTGTTTTGGTCACGCCCTTGTCCAGCATCTCTGTTGGAATTTATAAAAATTTAAGATCTGTTTTACACGATAATTTAGTATTTCTGGAGCTTAAAGACTCACCTGTAGCTGCCAGATGAGTTGGAGCTGCCGCGGTAATTATCACCGCCGCTCCTCTTATCTGACCGATTACGGTCATATGACTGACCGTGGTTCCTGTAGTTCTGATGCTGAGTAGCCGATTGGGATTGGTCTCCTCCTCTGTGTCTGTAAGATTATAATAACATATAAGTTGACAAGCAATAATGGGGCTAAATTGTTTAAGTCTGTTGTGCGAGATATACCTCTTCTCCGGACGCTCTACATTCTCGAGCTCATCTCTCTCGAAAAGCATCTCGACATCCCGAGCTGCATTAGCTACTTGTGACACATTAGTGAATGTGGCACTCATCAGTCTATCTACAGTCCTAGAGTGAAGAGCCCAACGAAATTGCTTCGCTTTCTCCTCTACGGTACCCGCAGCCTCCCCCAAGAATCCAGCCATCCTGAGGTATCGGTGCATGAACTCTATACTGTTCTCGCCATGATTCTGACGAATAACGTGGAAGTCCCTCTTCATCTTAGCTTGCTCCGCATGCGGGAAAAACTGGTCATAGAACATCGTCTTGAAACGTGCCCAGGTCAATGTAAGCTCCCAAGCATCTCCCCCATTGGACAGTTTCTGAGACCTCCACCAGTGCAGAGCAGGACCCTCCAACTTGTAAACTGCAAGCCTAACTTTGAAAACATCACCACAACCCATAGCTCCAAAAAATTTCTCTATATGGTAGATCCAGTCTTCCGCGTCAGTTGGAGCTACAGTCTGCTCAAACAGTCGGGGTTTCTGCTTGTTAAACAGATCCAGCCAAGCGGGTAAAGTGGCAGGTGGTGGAGCAGGAGAGTTGTTATTCTGCTGAGGTCCATTTTGATATTCAGCTTGGATCTCATCACGAATTTGGGGTAACATGGCCTGTATAGCAGCCTGAACAGCAGCAACAATGGCAGCTGCGTTAGGGTCATTCTCGGTTTCGCGTCTGGGTGGCATCTGAAATAAAAGAGGATAAGTTGATAAAACTGCCAAAACCTGGGGTAATAAATCTGAATATGCATAGTGTAATTCATGAAGGTACAGCCAATAAAATATGACATGAATACTGGTGAACGCCTAGGGTCAGTTCACAAAATGACAATTACTGAAACATAAATCCGACATGAGTAAGGATGAACGCCTATGGTCAGTTCATCCATACAAAATTTAAACTGCAAGGGTGAACGCCTATGTTCAATTCACTAAAACGAAATGTTCGCTGAAAAGCACATGCGATTAAGTATGGCCAGTCCTGTACCAACCGTTTACTTAATCAAAATTTTGAAAATCCGACTGATAAAATTCATGAGTAGCATGGAAAATAACGACGCCAAAATACAAGAAGTTCTTGGTGACTACCCACTAGTCACAGGTCAAGTTTTAGAGCCTACAGGTCGAACCATGCGCTCTGATACCATAATTGTAACACCCCACTTGGATAAGTGGACCGTTACGTGTATTTATGGCGTGTCATCAAGCATAAGGTAAATGTCCTAAAACATTAACCGACCATAAAGGAATACCGGAATCAACATCGGTAATCCAAACATAAGTCCAAAACATGAAAAGTAAAATACTGAAGTAAAGGACTAAACAATGTCCAAATAAGCAGAATAATGTAAGAAATGCATAAAATAAGAAGTCTGGATAGCTTCCATCCAAATGCACATGCTCTCAGAATCCTAAGAGCGTCCTGGTGTACCTGCCGTTAGAACATGAAAGGAACTACGGCTGAGCATAACGCTCAGTGAACGGATATAAAGCATGATAAGAATATACTGAATGAAACAGGCGATAGAATACTGAAGCTGTAAGACTGATATGTAACATGTAGTAGAACTCTGCATAAAATCTGAGAAACCTGGTTCATATATACTGATACTGAAATATAACTATTAATTCTGAAAACATGCCTTTACTGTATTTTATTTGCCAGAGCTTATATAGGTCGCGTGCTGTAACAACCGTGCATGAATAACTGGAGGGGTGACCTCGTCATGCTGTAGAGGGGTGACCTCTAAATAACTGTGCTGGGTGGAGGGATCAGCTCCAATGTGAAGGATGTAGAGCACACACCACATTCACCCTGATAACTTGTAACACATATAAGCCTAGGATACATCCATACGCCCCACTAAAAAAAATACTGATAAAATGGCCAAGCTGAGCTGAGTGGGACGATGCAGGATATCACTCTCCTGCATGTGAGTCACGACACTGGTGCCTCTAGTGCCGTGGTTACGGTACCTCCGTAACTAGTACATAAACTGGTCGTGCTTGTATATAATGCTCAGGCAATTTATTTAGTTATTAACATGATTACTGATAAACTTAAACATATACTGGGGAAAACATTTGGCTGAAGACAGGGAATCCTAATCATGCATAGAAAGGAAGTCCTTACTGAAAGGACGGAAAATCCGTACCTCGTGTCCAGTAACTGACCGAGATCAACTGACCGAAAGTCTACTCTGATTTCACGCGAGCTACATGAATAAGGACGCGAATAAGTTAACTAATATTCGTTTATTTAATTTTACTGATCTTGTTGGCTTCTTATTTATTTATTTCTGAAATTCCATACGTATAATTGACCGCCAAATCTGACTCTTTTAATAATTTATTTTAATGTATTATCGTTCTACCATTAGTTACGTACAAATGTAATTCTGACGATCTAGTATTACTATATTAAGAATCCCGCTAAAATAGAAAGTTTCTTAGATTAGAACATTCCCCAAAGTAATTTAATTCATTTAATAAAATTATACCCTTTTAATTATTAAAGAACTATTTTAATATAATACATTTAAAAATATATTTTGAACATTTATTAAACAATTTGCTTAAAAGGGTATAATATAAAAATATTCATTTTATTTATATTAATAATGTCCCGAGCCTACCCAGATATCCCATCTCGGTCGCACTAAACAAATCACATATAATACAAAATCTGTCAACACGAATTAGTGACAGAATTCTGTGTCACTAAAACTATCGCTAAAACTGCCCCTTTTAAAGACTGCATATATATAACAGTTTTGTGACAGAAAACTGTCGCTAAAACTATCGCTAACATTATTTAACATAACCATTCTAAAGTCCCATTTTTTTCCACTGGTTTTACATGTAGTTCCCACTGTTTGGTCATGTTTTCCCACTGTTTATATACCCAAACGCACCCTTATTATATACGCAGCCCCCAAACGCACCCCTTTGGTCGAATCTGGCCCTAGCCGCCCCTGTGTGGGTCACGCCTGGGCCAAGCTGGAGTCACCGAGACTTGGTGGTCTCGGTTCACATGAACCAACACACCCGGCCATCCTAAGCTAAACAAACGCCCCTTTTTTTCCTTTTTGGTTCGAACAGTCACAAACAAACACCACCATATGTTGCGACTGCCCCCCCCCCCCCCCCCCGTTGGGGCTGCTGTTCTCGACTGACCAAAACAAGAGACACCACCGAGACTTTGTCTCGGCTGGGCATCAACACACGCCACCAAGACCTGGTGGCGTCTTGGTTTTTTCGTGTAGCCATCCAACACCGACTCCCTTTCTAATATATTTTCATGATTATCAGTTAACTTTTATTTGATCAGGTTGATTATCAAATAGCTAATGGAATAAGAATATATATAAAAGGAAAGATAAGCATACCCTATTTCCTGATAGAAAACAACCGACTCTTCTCCCTTTTTTTTCTTTATTCGGCGGCCAAACACACACACAAAGAAACCCTAAATATTTGTTGTTTTTGTTCGACTGATTATGGAAAAAAAGGAGTTCCCGTTTGTTTTTGTGTAACCAATAATGGGCTAAAGCCCATAATTCCTTTTTTTTCTATAACCGGCCCTTACTCTTTCCTTTTATTTATTTATATATATATATATATATATATATATATATATATATATATATATATATATATATATATATATATATATATATATATATATATTAACTTGTATATAATAATACTTGTATATAATTTCTTGCGTTTGTTGTCAATAATTTCTTCGTAAATAGCTTAAGTAAATAAATCGCGTATTTACATTTCTCGATTTAAATACGGGTTTTACAGTTGGTCTCTACAGTAGTCCCCTAGTGACGGACCTCTGCTAAGTCGAAGAAAATCTGGAGTGTATCCCCCTGAGTCATGAGGGCAGTATGAGTGTGATACTGTTGGCCCTAGAAGGTGAACAAGCGCTGTCGGAGACGATCATTGTCCTCAGGCAACCACTGTAGGGTGTCCTAGACAGTCATCCAAGTCCCATGTGTAGCATTCGCCTCTGCCGCTACTGCCCAATAGAGAGAGTCTAGTCTCTCCTGGAGCACTCAGTGTCCATAATGACCTGATCGTAGTAAAGCATGAATAGCAGCCGTATCCTGAGCCTGTCTTGCTGCTAATGCGGCGATCTGTGCCTGAATAGGGTCGGGTCCTGCCCGTCCTGCCCGTCCTGCTCCTGATCCCTCCCATATCTCGAAAGTCAAGACAGAAGTAGAGTCGTACCTCCTCTTGCGAGGTGGCAAGGCTCTAGTGGGGTAGTTGTGAAGAGTAGAAAGTGGTGGAAGGGGTGGTAACATGGGTACAACCTGATCTTCTTCCCCGGTTGGGGAAGCGGGTACAACTAGTGGTGTGGATGTGGTAGAATCTGATATAGTAATAACTCCAGCAGCCTGGTGGTCTCAAGACTCGGTGTCTGATGACAGTCCGTCAAGTACTAAGGTCGGTGATGCTGGCGTAGCAGTAGTAGTCATTGGAGCGTTAATAGTGGGTACATGTGCCGGTGATGTCATGATAGTATGAAAATAATAGCATTTCAAGGTTGAGTAAGTATTAGCTTACACAATTCAAAAAGTTTTCAAAAATGTATATGTGATGCTGTATATGTCTTTTAATAGTGTAGGTTAAAAATTACGTATATACTTAGGTGATAATTTAGCCAAAAGCTATATATCAGTGCACAGTTAGTTCACACAATATGTATGCTCTATATGATTTATGCCTAACTATCATGGTTCCCAAAAATCAATTTTTCTTAAAACTGATTTTTAAATTCAGTTATAGTCCAGTTTTAAATTTTATTATTTTAAAAATTTTAGATTTTGATCTGGTTCTCTATAATTATGCTCTCTGATACCATTCTATAACACCCCCAAAGTGGTCAAATGCAGCGGAATAGTACATGGGTGTTACTTTGGTGGATCGATAGCACACAGTATATAGTGCACCGATCATACATGTCATTAAAACATATTACATGAATTAAATTGTGTAGATTAAGTAAATTGTCTGAAAATCAACATTTATTATTGTTCAAAGTAATATCCCAGCCCGATGGTAAACATGATGCTTCCTATAGGATGCTGGAAATCCAAGTGCACATAACCTGCTTAGTTACTTGAGAAAACATATAAAATAAAATATGGGGGTCAATACGAAGTTGGTGAATTCACAGGTTTAGTTTAAAAGTAAAAGTATTGATATGCAAAACACCATGAAGATAGTAGAGCTCCAAGATCAATATTATAATAGTTCCTATTGCCCTGTAATAGAAGATAGACAAGTGATCATGAGCCTGTGTGGATCGTTCCTAAGAAGTACCCCTATAATCCAACAATGTATATAAGTCTGGTTGCCTTGGTCGAGGCTAGGTGAGAGCTACTCACGCAGACTGGGATTGTCAATCCCCAAATAGATCTATTTATAACATCTCGCGCTTCATAATTAACTATTACAGTCCACGGGTGTGGGGCAAACAATAGGCAGTGAGTAAGTTACGGACCCGTGAAATGTTTGCATATATATTAAGTAGTATGTTAATTCCCTAGTTATAAAAGCTGTAAAATATGGGCCATGAACTCACCTTATTGGTGATGCAGTAGTGATAAAGTCACTAAGTAGGCTGGCACGGTATGATCACGAAGCAGCAGAATTACCTAAGTAATTTATGTGGGCCTTAGTAAATGCACAAATATAATGCACATATAAATGCAGTAGATGAAAATGCATGATCACAAATTTATTAAGTTGTTACCATTTTAAATGTTAAACTATTAGTAAGTTATCCAAACATATACACATTTAGTTTAAAAAAATGTATTTACCACGTTTTAATTTTAATGGTATAACAAATTAAATAAATGATTTTTTTGTAATTAAGACTTATCGTTATAATGTTTCACAAAAAGTCCTAGATTTTCAAATGTTCGATATTAGTCCTCCGGGTTACACAAGTTTCTTAATAAGCCTTTTAGTTTATTTAATTAAATAAATATAATAAACTTAAGTTAAATTGAACTTAGGTCCCCATAGAAATGAAAGTTTCCAAATAGCCCCTAGGGCTTGTAACACAATCGGTATTTGGCATAAAACACCCCTAGGGTTCGTCCGTTAAGTTCAACTGCAATTGTAGTCCTCATCCGTTAAATATAGTTTCAAAACTGCCCCTAGTGCTTATTTAACTTTCGGTTAATGACAAAATAGCCCTTAGGGTTTGTAAACTTTCGGGTAATTGTAAAGCAAGTCCCTAGGGCTTGCTTAGGATTCGTTAAATGACATAAAAGGTCCTTGTAGTTTTGAAAATGAATAGAAGTCCCAAAATTAGTTTTCTAGGGCTCGTTTAAGTTTCACAAAGTGACAACAATGGTCCTTGTGGTGTGTTTAAGATTCGGTTATAATTAAAACATCCCATTAACTTTTGGCAAATTACCAAATAACCCTTATACTTTATAAAACTCATGAAAATCATTTAAAGAGTTCATGACTTTACAAAAATTGACTTTTACTTTCATCAAGGTAAAAATTTGGCACAAAAAGTACCTAAATAGTGTTTTATTAGTTTAATGGGCTTGGTAGGCCCAATAAGGGTTTGGTTTAGTTTTAGGTTCATATGGGCTCACTAATGGGCTTAATTAGGTTTAGGAAAAATTATGTAAGTACTTATTCTAATCCAAAATAGCTAAACAAGGTAATGGGCCTAATGGGCTTATTATATATTCGGCTTATAAATAAGCTGTGGGCTATGGCTTATGGGTTCGTGGCTTATAGCTTGTTTTTTAGGCTTATCTTTATAGTGTTTATGAGATTATAAGTTACTCATGACACTTAGTTCATTTAGGGTTTAGGCAAGGCTAAGACTACTTGTTTTTTAGGTTCTTTCCTAGGTTTAAACAAGGATTACATTAGTGTACCTAGACCTAAAAATAAACATGTTTCCTATACAAATAATTCAAGCCGTGGCCTATAGATCTATCTAGGGTTCCATTTATCAAGTGTTTTTACGTGTGCATGATGTTTTATTTATGGTTTACATAGATGTGATAGTGTACACGAGGCATAGTTCTCATTATCATGGCTTATATGAATGTATGAATGAGGATAAGATGAGGTTTACTTACTTGATGGTGAAGATGGTAACAATGATGAGACTAACTAGAAAATCCTTGGAACACAAAAGATCTATGCGAATGAGTTTATAGCCAAGACCTAGGGCTTCTTTAGGTGCCTTGTTGACCAAGTTAGTGGTAGTAAATATGAATGCTAGCACTAAATGTGCCTTGAGACCAAGATTCGGGTATTGAATGTGTTTGTAGGTTTTAGTTGATCCGAGAGTGAGAGAGAGGGATATGGAGTGAATGTGCTTTGTGTTAATGCTTATTATCAAGTGAGGGTGAGGATGTTATGGTTTGGCATGGTACACGCCAAGAGAGAGGGAGGGATCAAAATAGTATCCTAGCAAAGTACACTTCAAATCCTAGGTTAGATCACCAAGGTACAATCCTTAATTACAAACCTACTACACTTGCCCCTTGTGGTTTTGTTTTAGCCGTCGCCTAGGGAAGGTCAAGGGGACATGCTGATGTCCAAAATAGTGTGAGTCTTAATTAGCAAGTGTTGTACATGTATAGGGAAATGGTATGTGTAGTATACAAAGGTTTATAAATGACTTAAGTGTAGTATACATTGTAATTCGACTATGCTCATTGTCTAGGAAGGTTTTGTGTTTGGTTTTGGTAACTTTTTAAGATTACTAATGATCTAGGTAATATAATGTGAGTGTAGGTTTAATTCTAGGGTGATTTGGTTAAGTTTTAGAGTTTGTGGTGGAAGTATATGTAGTAAATATAAGACGTATGGTTTTAGTAATATAAAACTACGACACTTATTATATTGTAGTAAAATTGATAAGTGTGAAGTTGAACTATTAAAAAGGTGGCTTTCGTTGACTCGTATTATTACTTATAGTATAAAAAGAGTATGTGTACATTTATTTTGTAGCGAGTTTAGGTACTTGGTAAACTTAAATACTTGTGATCATGGTTTTAGATTTTATACAATCCAAAATGATGTATGCAAATGCTCATGTGTTCCAGGTGACTTAATAGTCGCCAAAGTGATCAACTGTATGATTGTATGCTCATATGAAATGTAGTCATACGTAATGTTCGTGTGATCCCATGATTGAATACTCACAATCATGATAAGATGTTCAAAGTTCAAGTGGCCAAGTGATTGAATATTCACAATCATGTTATAATGTATATAGTTCTCGTGATCAAACGTGTGTATGCTCATGCATGATGCAAGTGATTGTATAAAGTTTTCATGCAAAGGTGGTAATATATAATATAACTCATGAGATGATGTGTACAATGATGTCATTACAAAACATGAAAACCGCGGGTTTTACAACCTTTATTCTTGATCATGTATTACATATATCCACGCCCATGAAAGACGCCGTTCGTATCACCCAGGTGTATAAAGGCTTTCCTTTCAGTTTGACGACAAGATCCATTCAGCTAACGCACTTCCCTTGGACATGTGCGAGTTCGATATGATTTTGCGTACGGACTGTTTAGCAGCACATCGCGCTACGATTGATTTCCATTCATATCTGGTCATATTCGGCGATATTCAGGCTCCTGAATACATTCATCATGGTTTTCTACCAGGAAAATCTGTATAAATTATTTATGCTTTACAAGCACGTGCTTTCTTATCCCATGGCTACGAAGATTTCCTAGCTACCATTTATGACGTGATTTCTGATGTTCCTTAAATCCATGATCAGCCGATTGTTTCCGAATTTCTGGATGTATTTCCAGAATAGCTTCTGGGTATACTTCCTATCTGTGAGGTGGAGTTTAGCATCGAGCTTTTTCCGGGAGCAGAACCTGTCTCCAAAGCTTCTTATCGCATGGCTCACATTAAGTTAAAGGAGTTGCAGGATCAGCTACAAGAGTTGCTGGAATGAGGTCTTATTCGCCCGAGTGTATCACCAAGGGGTGCACCGGTTCTGTTCGTCAAGAAGAAGGATGGTAGCATGAGATTATGTATCGACTACCGTGAGTTGAACAAGATCACCATTCGTAAATGTTATCCTCTTCCACGTATTGATGACTTGTTCGATCAACTACTGGGTGCTAAGCACTTTTCCAAGATCGATTTACGATCAGGCTACCAACAGTTACGAGTTAAAGAGCAGGATATTTCCAAGACTGCTTTTCGCACACGTTATGGTCATTATGAATTCGTGGTTATACCTTTTTTCTCACGAGTGCTCCAGATGTGTTTATGGACTTGATGAATGGAGTTTTCCATGATTTCTTGGACAAGTTCGTCATTGTATTCATTGATGACATCCTGATTTTCTCTAAGTCTATAGAAGAGCATGAGGATCATCTTTGCACGGTACTACGGATTCTTCGACAAGAGAAATCGTATGCACAGTTTTCTAAGTGTGAGTTCTGGTTGGGTAAAGTGGCATTTTTAGGCCACATTGTTTCAGCAGAATGGATTACCATGGATCCGGCGAAGGTGGAGGTTATCACCAAATTTTCAAGACCGACGTTTGTGACTTAAGTACGTGGTTTCCTTGGATTTAGTTAGCTACTACCGCAAAATTTTTGAAAGTCTCTCACGGTTAGTTTTACCATGACTAAGCTTACGCGTAAGAGAGAGAATCCTACAGTAGATTATGTGTTCCAGAGGATCCTACGCTAAGAGAGGTTTTATTGACCGAGACTCATAGTTCGCCATTGGCTATTCATCCGGATTCCACAAAAATGTATCATGATCCTAGACAATATTTTGGTGGAAGCGGTATGAAATAAGATGTAGCTACTTTCAGATCTAAGCGTCTAACCTGCCAGCAGGTCAAGATAAAACACCAGCGTGCTAGTGGTTTATTATAGCCATTAGAAATTTTTGATTGGAAGTGGGACAAGATCTCCATGGATTTTGTTACCAGACTACCGCAGACTCAGAGGAAGCATGATGATATTTGGGTCGTTGTCGACTGTTTGACCTAGTCTGCATGTTTTCTTTCATCCGCAAAGATTACGCAGTTAGCAGATTAGCAGAAATTTTCAGCAGGCGATCGTACGATTACACGGTGCTCCATCAGCGATCATTTCAGACATAGATTTACGTTCACGTTCACGCCCACGTCTCTGTTCACGTTCATGTTCATGATTTTCTTCATGTTCATGTTCTTATTCCATCTCGCGATTCACGTCTCACGTTCGCGTGTATGACCTTGTTCGCGTTTATGTTCTCGTTTCATCTCACGATCTATGTTCACGTCTTGTTCTAGAAAGGGTTGCAGAAAGCTTGGTAAATCAACTCAAGTTTAGCACAACTTTCCATCCTCAGACAGACGTTTCACATCACATTTCACGTCTCGTATCGTATCGTCTATCGTTACCTCCTCAGTTATCACACAATTCAAGATATGTTTCATGTATCACGTTCACCATATGTTCTCGTGTAAAACCCGCTTTAAAAACCCTAAGATCATTAAATGTACGAATTTACGGTTAAATTTAAACTTCTAATTAATTAATATACAACATGAATCATGAATATTTAATAAGAACATTATGTATATTAATTAATTTCATAAGTATTATGTATGTGAACACGAATATAAATGCACGATAAGAATTCACGTATAAGATATAAAAAACGAACATTAAACGAACACACGATAATAATTTAAAGCACGAAAAATAAATGAATTGGTATATGTGTTTGTGTGTGTCCGCGTCCAAACAAGAGAGAAGGGGGGGGGGGGGGGGAAGGCCCAATCCAATATTAATTCTTATGTAACCAAATAAGGATTCATAAAACATAAAACACAGAACATTAACTAAACCCTAAAAATCTTTTTCTCTTTTCTTTCTTCTCTTGGCCACGGCGAACAACAAGAACCACAAGGACGATTCGATATTGATCTTTGTTTTTACAACGGTAACGTGTTCATGTTCATTCCTATTAATCACACGTTGGTATCCTCGAATCCTTTTCTTTTTAATTATTTATGTTATGATCAAGAATCTTTAAAAACAAACCTAGAAAACATGTAACTGTTATATATCAATCAAGATTAAAACAAATTAAGGGTTGGGGGTTTGGTTTTGTCCCGATCGTAGCCAACCGAGACCATGTAGGGTCTCGGTGGTTTTTGTGCTCCATCAGCTGCAACCCCATGTGGGGGTCAGCGTTGGTTTTGTACCACCAGCCGTAACCATTAGGGTGGCGGTGGGGTTTGTTTGCTGCCAGCCGCGAGACCAAGAACCCCAACAGTGGGGAACTTGGCCCGACAGTAGGAACCGATACCATGTATGATCTCGGTGGGAAGGTTGGTCGCAGCAGGGGGTGTTTGGTTTCGGGCGCAGCAGCAAGCCGATAGCTTTGGCTCTTAGTGTGGGCTGTTGGTTCGGACGAGGCATGGCAGCAAGAGGCCACAGCCGTCGGGCTGTGGTACTCGGTTGTTGGTCTCAGGTTTTGGGCTCGGGTACTTGACAATTTTTACAAGACATGTAATTAAACCATTTATGTAAAATAGTTTATGTTATGTTTTTATTAATTAATTTTAATAATTAATATATGGTTTAATTAAGTAAGACTTAGGTTATGTTTTTATTTAAATAAAATCATGTTATAATTATATGTACATTTTTTTAAATAAAGTTGTGTTAAAATAATTAATAATTTAGTTATTCATGTGCACTAATTTAATTAATTAAAACTTAGTTTAATTAATTAATATCTTTTAAAGTAAAGTTTAATTTCATGAAACATGTAATATTATTAATTAATAATAACTTATGATAACATGAATAACATTATTAATTAATACTAATAATATGTTAAGCCTAAGTATTTATTATTATTAAGCTTTATAATATAATTATACATGACATAATATAAGCTTATTAAACTATACGTTATATCATTTAATTATTTAATAAACATACGATTAATTATAGAAATATATTAAATATGGGAACATGTTAATTAAGGAAACTTTCTATTTTTAGAAACTTACTATATATGGAAACCTGCTATTTTTGGAAAGTTACTATATATAAAACCTACTGTTTTTAGGAAGTTACTCATTATGTTATAACAAGTACTGTAAGACATAAAACATGAAATACATGAATCTAAAACACATGAAACTATAAGAAACACATGATTTAAAAATGAAATAATAAGACAAGACAAGAACAAGTATAATAAGTATGAACACGTCAAGTAAACTAAATAACAAGTATGTATAAGTAAAACCGACACTTATTCATGTCCCTTTATTATGTAGCTATTGTGAAGTCGGAGTAATCTTTCGCGTTCGTTTTCGTCTTCATTTACTGGATATAAGGTACGGATATTCCGTCCTTCAGTAAGGACATCTTTCTTCCTATATTAGGATTTCCCCGTTTGCAGCCATCTGTTTTCCCTAGTAGTTTACGTGTCTTAAACACATCAGTATATGTTATGATTATATTAGATTGTCTGAGCTTTATACATGCATGCCAGTTTCACCTAGTTATGGGGGTTCCATAACCATAGCACTGGAGGCACCGGTGTTATGACTCTTCTACGGTGAAAGTGATTGCTCGCAACGTCCCTTTACGTTATTTGGCCTTTGTTACTATTATCATGTGGGGAGAATGGGTGCATCCTAGGACAAGTAGTAAGATTTCATGGTAACTGTGGTGTGTGCCTTTCATCCGTTACAGGAGCTGATCCCTACGCTCGTATTATATATTAATTAGAGGCAGCCCCTCTAATTGCATGATGAGGTCACCCCTCTAAGTATTTATGCATGTTGATATAACATGGCCTATATGGGCTCCGGGCATATTTAAAATACAGATTTCCAAAATAAACTAAACATAAGTCTTTTCAAAATATAAAATCAGTTTTATGAACTTAAACCAGGTTTTCCAGGACTTACACTTATTCCGATGTTATTCATTCATTTCATTACTTGCTTATGTTTATGTTTTACATTCATTGTTATATATCCGCACACTGAGCGTATTGCTCAGCCGTATTTCTCTTTCCATGTCCCAATACGACAGGTACTAAAGGGTAAATCTAGGAAACAAGAGTACGTGCATGGAACGAGGCGCCTAGTCTTCTTTCTTCTTTAATGCATTTACATACGTTTGCTTTGTTGGACATTGTTTAGTCCTTTCCTTTACATTCTATACTTATGCATTTCGTGTGCGGAGCTTATGTTGGAACCGATGTTTGTTTTCAGTTTCCTTTATGGTCATTTAAGGTTTTAGAAATTTACCTTGCATGCTTTGATGACAAGCCATAATTATTACGTAACGGTCCATTTATCCAAATGGGGTGTTACAATTATGGTATCAGAGCCAAGGTTTCGACCTGTAGGCTCAAAAATCTGACCTGTGACTAGTGGGTAGTCATCAGTGTCTTCCTAAACTGACAGTTTATTTTCATGCATTTGTTTCATGTATCATTGTAGCAGAAATTTCGACTAAGTAATGGTTGGTAAAGGACTGGCCATATTTAGTCGCATGTGCTTTTATTCAAATCATTTTGTTTTGGTGAACCGACCCATAGGCGTTTATCCTCATTATGTCAAATTTTGTTTTAGTGAACCGACCCATAGGCGTTCACTCTTGTCATGTCAATTTTGTTTGGTGAACCGACCCATGCAAACTCATGTCATTTTCGTTGGCTATGCCTTCATAAGCTGTTTCATGCATCATTTTCTTATGTTTATCATATGTTCTAATCAGATTAATCATTTGATGCGGAAACCTAGATCTTTTGAGAAAGCTGAGATATCATCTGATGCGGAAAATTGGATTTCGCATATAGAGAAAATCTTCGATGCTATGGGATGTGATGGTGTCTACAAGGCAAGGTTGGCTTGCTATAAGTTTGAAGGAGATGCCTTTCATTGGTGGAGGACATACAAGCTAGCAAATGGAGGTGATGTTTGGTTAGCTGCGTTGACTTAGGATCAGTTCAAGACTTTGTTTTATGGTCAGTTATTTCCGATTGCTGAGCATGAGGGACTCAAGAGGGACTATCATTCCATTCGTCAGAGAACTGGAGAGACTAGCACTGAGTTTATGCAGAGGTTTCTTAGATTGGTTGGATTTCTAGGAGCTGCTGCGGGTACTGCTGAAGAACAAGTAAAGCACTTTCGCTGGGCTCTGCACGCCTCGACAGCAGATTGTTTACTTAGTGCTACTTACACTAATGTGACACAAGTTAATGATGCAGCACGTAGCTTGGAAATGCTACATGAGCGAGATGACTACAAGGAACAAGCTCGTCCAGAGAAGAGGTATAAAATTCAGTCATAAAGCGTTATCATTTCATTTCAATCTTTATGTTCATTTATACCTTTTCCTATTCCAATTATATCTTTCAGGCAGAAGGGTGAAGACCGGTCCTAGTAGGCCACTCAAAAGATTGCCAACAAGGGGCATGGTTAATCTAATGACCGCTATGGATCTAATAGGAGGAACGGTAATGAAAATTATCGTAACAATAGTAGCCAGTCCAACAACAACAGGTCCCTATATTCTTAAGCTTTTCGATGTTAAGTTGTTGTATGTTTTACATACTAACATGTCAGCATCATAAAAAAGAACTCTACGAGTGTACGTGACCAATGATAAGGGTTAGCAGTCCAACAACTCGTCTTCATCTGGTAAACTATGACTTAAACTTTAGTGCAATCATGTTTATGCCAAATGATCATATCTCACGCATATTTCTTAAACAGACTCTCAGGTAGCAAGGGTACCTCTAGGAGGTTACACCTACCCCATCTGCACGACTTGTAGTCGTAGACATCCTGGGCCATGTCGTAAGTCTGTCGATGTCTGTTTCAAGTGTGGACTACCAGGACACATGTTGAAGGACTGTAAGAAGGGACATACTGTTGGTAATTCTAGTGCTGCTCTTCCTAGCCACCAGCTTCGGGGCATGTCAACACTACCACAAGGGACCAAGCCAATAAGTCTTCAGGTACTATCACTGGCATCCTCTTTATGAAAGGTCATGTTGCTTATATTTTATTCGATACTGGTGCTACTCATTCAGTCATATCCACTACGTATGCCACTAGTATTAATTAAAATTCTACGCCACTAGAGAATATTTTAAGTATATCTACGCCTATGAGAGACTCTGTACGCAGTACCCAAGTGTACAAAGATCTTCCACTAGAATTCGATGATAAGATTGGCCTAGTAGAGGCACTTTCGTTGGATATGTGCGAGTTTGATCTCATCTTAGGCATGGACTGGTTATCCAAGCACCATGCTACTATCGACTGTCATACCTATCGGGTTATCTTCGGTGATGTTCAAGCACCAAAGTACATTCACAATGGATTCATACCAGGAAAGTTTGTACAAATCATTTCTACGTTAGAAGCTCGTGCTTTACTATCTCATGGTTGCGAGGGCTTCTTAGCTTCAATTCAGGATATTACTGCCGAAGTTCCATCGATCCAAGATCAACCAGTTGTTTCAGAATTCCCCGATGTATTCCCAGAAGAAGTTCTAGGTATACCACCTATCCGTGAAGTAGAGTTTAACATCGAGCTCATCCCAGGAGCTCAACCAATCTCTAAGGCTCCTTATCGCATGGCTCCCGTAGAGCTCAAGGAGTTAAAAGATCAGCTGCAGGAATTACTGGAGCGATGTTTCTAGGCCACATTGTCTCCGCACAAGGGATTACTATGGATCCTGCGAAGGTTGAAGCTATCACTAAATGGCCAAGATCAACATCTGCAACTGAGGTTCGTAGTTTTCTGGGTTTAGCTGGTTATTATCGTAGATTCGTGAAGAACTTTTCAAGACTAGCCTTACGACCAAGTTGATGCATAAAGGAGATAAATTCATTTGGACTGATGAGCGGGAGAAGAGCTTTGAAGAGCTTAAGCAGCGGTTAGTATCTGCACCTTTCTTACTCTCCCATCTGGCACAAGTGGATTTCAGATCTACAACGACGCTTCGGGTAAAGGATTAGGCTGTGTACTCATGCAACATGGGACGGTGATTGCATACGCATCACGTCAGCTAAAGCCTTATGAGGAGAATTATCTTACCTATGACTTGGAGCTAGCATCAGTAGTCTTTGCACTTAAAATCTGGAGACACTATCTATATGGTGAATCATGTGATATCTTCACTGATCACAAGAGTCACAAGTATATTTTCAGTCAGAGAGAGCTTAACATGAGACAGAGAAGATGGTTGTAACTAATCAAGGACTATGACATCAATCTTTAGTATCATCCCGGTAAGGCGAATATAGTGGCAGATGCTCTCAGTAGGAAGTCAGGTATGATTAATGGCATCAAGATACAAGAAGAAATCATACGTGACTTAGAGCGACTAGACATGGAATTATTAGTACGTGGACAACATGGGTTCTGGGCTAATATGAGAATTGAGCCAGACTTGATTTCTCGGATCAAGGCAGCTCAGAAAGATGATGGTGAGATTTGGGCTATCATTCAGAATCTTGATCGGCGGACAGAATTTCGTGTAAACGAAGAATGCATCATATGGAAAGGGACTAAGCTATGTGTTCCGGATGATCAGACACTCTGGGAAGCTTTATTAACTGAAGCTCACAGCTCTCCATTCTCTATTCATCCCGGATCCAGCAAGGTGTATCATGACATTAAACAACATTTCTGGTGGAGTGGCATGAAGCAAGAGTTGCTACTTTCGTATGAAAGTGTCTAACCTGCCAGCAGGTGATGATCGAGCATCAGCGGGCTAGTGGTTCACTACAACCGTTAGAGATTCCCGCATGGAAGTGGAACAAAATCTCCATGGATTTCGTCACCGGACTTCCGCTTACTCAGAGCAAACATTATGCTATATAGGTCATAGTTGATCGTTTAACCAAGTCAGCTCATTTTATTCCAATTCTCAAGGACTTATCAGTTAGCAAATTGGCATATATATTCCTTAAGGATATCATACGACTACTTGGAACTCCGTCAGACATCATATCAGACCGAGATCCTCGTTTCACGTCAAAATTCTGGAAAGGTATGCAGAAAGCTTGGGGCACTAAACTTAAGCTTAGCACTGCCTTTCATCCTCAGACTGATGGTCAATCGGAGCGTACCATTCAGACCTTAGAAGACATGTTGTCGGCTTGTGCATTGGAATGGACAGGAAGTTAGGACGACTACATTTGTTTGGTTGAGTTTGCCTACAATAACAGTTGGCGTGCAAGTATTAAGTGTGCACCTTTCGAGATGCTCTATGGCAGGAAGTGTCGTGCTCCAATCTGTTGGGATCAAGTTGGAGAACAAATCCTTGAAGGACCAGAAATGATAGAGGTGACTAATGAGAAGGTTGCCATCGCCAAGGCAAAACTACAGGAAGCTCGTGATCGAAAGAAGAGCTATGTAGATAAGCATCGTAGGGATCTAGCATTTAAGATCGGTGATCATGTTTTCCTTGACGTATCACAAGCACGTGTTGTCAAGCGTTTTCGACTCAAGGGCAAGCTTAGTCCTCGCTTCATCGGACCGTTTGAAATCCTTGAATGTGTCGGTGAAGTATCATATCGTCTAGCTTTACCTCCTCAGCTATCTTATGTTCATGATGTATTCCATGTATCCTTACTCAGAGGTTACAATTACCATCCATTACATAAAGTTTTGTATCCATTCGAGCAGATTCGAGAGGATCTATCAGATATTAAGGAACCCGAGAGAGTTCTCGACCGTCAACAACGAGTCATGAGAAGAAAGACGATTCCATTCGTTAAAATCCTTTGGAGGGACCATTCCGAGCGGGAAGCCACGTGGGAAACGGAGGAGTCTATCTGGACTTCTTACCCTCATTTCCAGTTTTGACTCGGGTATGTCATTTTCAGCTTTCATGTCTTTCCAGCTTATGTGTCATTTCAGCGTTATTACCTCATCAGCTTATCATATCTCTAATCCGAGGACGATTTATTCTTTTAGAGGGGAAGATTTGTAAAACCCGCTTTAAAAACCCTAAGATCATTAAATGAACGAATTTACGGTTAAATTTAAACTTTTAGTTAATTAATATATGACATGAATCATGAATATTTAATACGAACATTATGTATATTAATTAATTATCATCTTATATAATATAAGATTGAGTTGTCATGTCATTAACTGTGAGTCTTAATGATAGAAAACTCATACATTTGGCAACTTCTTCTCACAGCATTCAACGTACTATCATATAGCATTCAACACACTATCATACGAATTAATGATAGCATTGCAGGTTACATCAATTAAGGTACTGGAAAGTTTGTAAATTAAATAAGATTCATTGTTGTTTAATAAGCTTTTCTTCTTCCTCTTTTAGTTTATTGTTTGCATCAAGTCACAATCGTCCTTATAAATCCCATGGTGAATTGCCTTCATTCGTACCAGCTTCAACTTTACCTGCAAGATACATACGGCTGATCTTGATATGAATTCATCTCCAGCAAAATCCCAGTCAGATATGAAATCTAAAAAAGCTGTCCATTTTGATCTTACATAGGTCCAAACTCAAAGCAAGATGAAAAAAAATGTTTATGCTGACCATGCTCATACACCTTCTACAATCAGAACGTGTTCTTCTACTCGAACAAAGAAAGATGTAGTGATTGATCCTGAGGAGTCCGAACTTGATAGCCAACTTGATTATGTCACGGATACGGCAGATGTGCAACTCCAAAAGGTGGATGTTGTTCAGGCTAAGGGCGAGTTATTCTTGAATGACCTTGATGTTGGTGTTACTAGTGGTGATGCTATGTAGGTGATGGGATGTAAATTCTCCAAATGGCCATTACCTAAGTACCGATTCCATAGTTTCTAATGCAAAGGTATGCCTGTTATTTATGATTCTAGGAATTGAAATAAAAAAAAGAAAAAATAGATAGCCTGCATCCTTACGTGCTTTTTTGGCAGGGTAATGTTATGCACTACACAACCAAATCAAATGTGGCTTACTATTTTCTAAATGCTCAAAGAGGGATCCGTTTATTCAATCAAAAACTTCGATGTCCAACCTAACAAGGACGAATTTCGTGTCATAAAAAATGGAGCTTTCATTTTAGAGTTTGATGGTGAGACGAAGTGAGGAAGACAGTTTTCAAATCCAATGGATTTGTCATATATCCTTTTGAAATGGTGGAGATTCCTAACCTTGAAAACACGCACAACAAATATATGATAGGTTAGCATACGTTTATTTATGATGACTAATATAATGTAATTTTTTTGCAATGTATAGTAACATATGTTTTCATGTTGATGGTATAAAGATATCGTTGGATATGTGCAACATGTTAGGAGGATGGTTACCCAACGTTCAGGCTCAAGAACCCTCGATTTCAAATTGGCTAATCGCATGTATGTTTCAATATTTAAATGATGGTGTTTTAGCTTATATGATGTTGCATAACTTTAATACTATCTATGTATGCAGGGGACAGTCAGTGAGAGTTACCTTATGGGGGCTTTGGGTGAACGCTTGATTGAGAAACCAACCCGTCGGGCTGGCGTATATGCTGTTGTTTTGACGTGCATGATCACTAGATCTTATAACAGTAAGGGTTCTATCCTGCATAGCAACTCACGTGTCAAAAAAATATAATAAATGACCGATCAATGAAACCATAAAAATGCCCATATCTTATGCCTACATTATAGGTAAATTGTATATATGAAGCTCCTCATCCATGTTAATTCTTGATGATGACGCCATTCCTACGGTACGAGATTTGATGGGGGGGAAACAAGTCAGTGTGTATGTGGTATTTAGCGTGAATATAAAATAATTATAGGATTATAAACTGGTGTTCCATTATTGAACACAACTCCGTGGAAGGCGATAGGGAAATGTTTCCCATAGATCACACTGAACTAAAAGTTGGGACCCTGGAAAACATACTTATGTGGTCACGGAATCGTTCACAAGACGTAAATCCTTTTTCTATTACATAATTTGTACATGTGATTCCCTTACCCATGTCTAAATGTGGTTCATTACTCTACAGAGTGCAACCTTCCACTGCCAAGTACGCATAAACAACCTCCGGACAAAAAGAGGTTGGAACTATCCACATTGTGGTGGAGACAAGTGCAAGAAGGTTTATGGTCGGAAAGAGGGGAGGTTTTATTGTGGTTCATGTGAAAAGCCGGTTGAGTATCCAGTGTTGCGGTATGTGCACTTTTATGTGTGTACTATTTTATAAACCTACTTTCTTCCTATTATGGTGGTGTTGTACTATATATGTGTTGTTTTCAGGTTTAGGTTGGAACTTGAGGTATCGGACCCGACTGCGTCCGTCATAATTATGCTATTTGATGAGACAGCGATGGAGTTAGTTAAATTCTCAGCTGATTCGATAGCACAGGCTGATGAGAATGTATGTGTACATTAATTTATACACTTATTTCTTACAATGGTTATAATTACCTTGGTTATGCAGGTTGCTGAAGATGGTAGAGAACTGCCTCGTGCGTTGACAAACATCATTGGTACTTCCCCAATATTGGAGCTCAAAAGCCAGTCATATTTCAAGCACTCCAATTTTTAGAGCTTCACGTGCTGGAGAATCATTTCGGCTTCGGACGTTGCTGAACATGAAGAAGCTGCTACGGGCACACCTCTACGGTCAAAGTCTGCTTCGTTGAAACGTTTGAGCAAGGAACCAACTCTTACTACTCCGTCCAAACCTGTTGAAGACAACATACCCGTCAGGTTGTTTATATTTTTATGGTTGTTTACAACATGTATTTAAAAATTTGTGCCTCTCATAAAGTGTTACCCAACCTTTTGTAATGGCTGGATGCTTGTAGACACGAGCTTGATGATTCTGATACTGAGGATGAAACTTCAGTTGCATCTGGAAAGACGAAACCAAGGAGGTACAATCATTCTTTGTTGTTAAATACCGTGTTTACATGTCACATGTCGCTAACATAAGTTACCTCCAATCCTAATCTTTCAAGTTTGTCGAGTCTGACTCTTCTTCTGAGTAAATGTCCAACCGCAAAGCCATAGGATCAGCACTAAGGCCATAACTCAATTGTTTGGCACCACAAAAAACCAATGTCCAGAGTTAGACATGATAAAAAAACATTTTGTTTTGGTTAATTTTATGACATTTGAACAGTGTGGTTGGTTGTTTGTATGTTTAGACAAATGGTTTGGTTTTGGCAATTCCAGCATACAAGCTTCCACTTTAGATTCGTTTGGTTAGAATATTATTTGTATATGACTGGTGTGTAGGTAATGATTAATTAGGATGTCCATTTGCGGAAACATGTAGCCCGCAAGGAAATCATAAAGGTTTGTACATCCGTGACCACGCACATTGTTATATGATATGCAATTTAGTATACTTTACCAAAACCATGGTGTGTTTTGTAGGACAGACAAAGTATTTCTCGTCGGATGATGCTTTCAGTTTGGTGGACGAGCTAACCATTACAAACAAAAAGGTGACTGGCAAACCAATAGAAGCATAAAGGTGCTCAACGAGAATTTAGCTTTCAAATCTAGACGATTGCGTACAACGTATGTTTGTAAATTGACTAATGTAATAGTCGTGTTGATTTACCCTAAATTAATGTACATAATTTTTGTTTTTTCCCTATCTGTTTTTCAGCAACCTACTGGCTATTATGTTCATACAAATTTATGTGTTATATTACGCAAACACACAAATGCACATGCTAATGCATTACTAATACATATTGGTGAGTTAATATGTCATAAGCCCATTGAAACACTTTAGTGGCCCGAAAGTTACAGTTAAATGGAGTACAATCATACTCACATCATGCACATATAACAATATAGTTGATTTAATCAGTCAACTTACTGATGAGACTGCATTTATACATAGTCTCATCGTCCAAATCGGGCTTAAACGCTTAAAAATGTCATAAAATACCCCAAAATATGCTTGTGTTTGTTCATTATGTATTTTAGGTACGGATATCGTGAAATCAACAAAATAGAACAAGAATCGCAAAAACGGACACGGGAAACGAAGCCGCACAAAGAACCGGACTTGAACAATGAATTTCCAAAGAAGTCCTTGAAGTTTGAAGATTTGTCAACTTTGGTCCCTCAAGAATTGAAGACTTGTCATTTTATAACTTTGTAAAACCTCAAAATTACATATGGGTCCCTAAAATACCAAGTATGTACAAGAAAAGCCCTTGAAGAATGCTAAATATGCACATTTGGTCCTTGTTATAAGTTTGGAAAATCAATGTGAAAAATTTGACAATTGAACCAAAAATATTACAAAGGATTTTGATGTTTTGTTGTTTGATTACAAAGTGAACAAAAGACGGGAGCCTAGGGACCATTCCTGCCAGACAACCAAACTCCACCTTCCAATCATCACTGGCTACGTCACTTTAACCCGACCCTACCCATTATCCTTACCCAAACCCAAACCAAATCCAGCCCAAAACATCCCTTAACCCGGTTACTTACTATAATTAGTCAAATCTTGGTCAAATCCTTTGACGGGCGCCAAACACACTAATTAACTCCTAAAACAGATTAAACACCCACTATTCACGTTCATCATCCTCACTAACCCTAATTTTCCAAACACCTAATCACTATAAATTAAACATCAATATCTTCCAGATCCTTAATTTATCATACCTTAACCACAACCCACGCCCAAAACTTGTCACCCCGTGACTGTGGCCCCCACACGAAAACTCCCGTGCCCCATTGCTTGCTCAAAAATAGCAAAGATGGAATCAAACAGGCATCTAATGACCATAATTCAAATTCTTGGTCCCAAAGGAATGCACCAACATGCAAGATCAAGTCCAACAGCTGGCATGAACAAAAATCCAACTGCACATCACATGAGGCTAGTTTAACCAAGTTGAATTCAAGGGCTTTTAGGGAATTTCTAGCATTAGGGTTTAGAGATTCTAGAGGGTTCTGTTTAAGCTTATATAAGGATCTTACAACTTGTGCAAAAGCCCTTTGTTCCAGTTTTATCATTGTAAACTTTTTATTATTGAATAGTTAAAGTAATTTTTAAAAACCTTGCAATGATTTACTGAGTTCCAATTTTACTGTTTTATTTAGTGTATTGATTTAAGTTTTCCTGAAAAAGTAGTGTATTAGTCTATCATATCCAGTTTTAAAGCTCAAGGAAACTTAGCTTTTGCTGTGTTCTTAACTATCTTATAGGAGCTTAAGTTTTTGCTTTGCTGACAACAAAACAAACACTTTAAGTTTGTATAAGCCAGTTTTCTGTTTGACTTCAAATTGGTGGTTTAAGGATTTTGAAAAAGAAAATCTATTTTTCATTTTGGTTTGATAACTTTGGATCCACTGTTCACCATAAGCTTTGAGCTTAAGCTGTCTGACAAACAGCTTAAACTCAAGCTCATTGTGAGTTTTTCCTGGTAACTTTGTTTGTTGTGTTGTTTCATTGTTTCAGGTATCAAGATATTAACACCTAGACTGTTGTAGTCTAGGTGTTGGACTGTTTTAGTCCATTCTCCCATTCAAACAGCAATCATAAGACATAAGCCCTATTTTAGCTTATAAGGAGAAGGCATCAGCAGCCTTAGTGGGGACTGTATGTAGGTCTCACATGGTAAGTCAGCTTGAACACCCTTTTTTAAGTCAAAAATTTGGATTAGGTGGATTTTTTGTTTGTGTGTTAGATTTATAAATTTCTGTTTCAAATATGTTCTAGCCTTAGTTATGTATGTTTAGATTGGTTGATAGTTATTTGATTTGATTTCATTTGATTCTTCTTTGTTAAAATTTTCATTATCAGCTTTTAAGTAGTGTTTGGACAATCTGCTTAACTAGCCTAAGGTGACACTAGGATGCTTATTGTCGTGCACAACTTAGAATTGGACAACTTAGGTGGTTTTTGAAACTTGTGGTATTCAGTTAGTAGTATAAAAGAATTTGCTTGGTAAATTTTTTTAGTATAAACTGCCTAGCTTTATCAATAGGCTTAAAAAGGTTTTATTTTTTAGTCTTATGATCTTAAATCTAGTAATCAGTTAGTTTTATTGGTAGAATAGGTTTGTATTCCTTTGATTTTGAGTTTGGTGTGCTGGGGTGTTAGTTTTTGTTGCTATAAGTTCACTTAGGTGCCGACTAGATCAGCAAATATAACACCAGACCCCCTTAGCATATCAGTAACTGCAAATGGCCTGATTTGAGTGCATTTTGTGTTTGATACTGCTTGTTTTTTGCTCTCTATTGACTCCCCACACTCCACTGAGTGTGGTGGTGCCTTTGTTGCTCATAACCAACAACTCACAAAGAAAAAAAAGCTCTAAGTTGTTTTCTGACGTCAAGCAGTAGGAAGAAGTTCCCACTGATAAGCCTTGTGTTGCCACTGCTCCACTAGCAGACAAGGATTCCAACATGTCACTATCAGTTTTAGTTCTTTTTTGTCTTTAGTGCTCAACTTTGAGTATTTTTCAGTGTTTTCAATTTTCCTATGTTTGTTTAATTATTTTAAGATTTTTAGAAATAAAATTTTTATTTTTACGATTATTTTAATATTTTTAGCATTATTTTAAATTTTAATTAGTTTTTAATGTAAACTGTTTTTGTCCTATTAGGGCTATAATTACTTTTTTCAACTTTTTTCATTTTTCCCAGTTTTAGATAAGTAAAAAAGGATTTTTGAAAAACTAAAAATATTTTTCTCATTATTTTATTATTCTTTATGATTATTTTCATTTAAAATCAGTTTTTAGCCTTTTAAAAATAGAAAAATAGTTTTAAAATTTTAGGAAAAATGATTTTTAGCTTTTAATTAATATAAGTAAGATTTTAGTTTGATAAAGTATAATTTTGGACTTTTTGTTAATTGTATTTAATTTTAGGGCTTTAATTAGCATTTAAAATTAAATATTTAACACTACTAGAATATTGAACAACAGCGACGCAAATTAGCGACGGAATGAGTCCATCACAGAAAAATAGTTGTTAGTGACGGATGAGCGACAGATTAACTACAAAATTATCTTTGAAAAACTAGCGTCAAAATTGTGACAAGTTAGTAACAAAATTAGAGACGATTTACGCATCTATCACAATTCCATCACTAAATATAATCATATAGAGACAAAGTTAGTAACGAACACAAGTTGGAACCATTAGCGACAGAATTGCAACGAAATATTGATTCTCTTTTTTTATTTGTCACAAATACCTCACTGAGTTGTTACACTTAACTGCGGATTAGCGACGAACTTGAGTATGTAAATTTAATTATATGAGCAACAACACTATAATAACAATAAAAAATGAATGGTCTATAATTAAGCACATATTTTTTAACAAGAATAATGTATGTTAGCACGCACACACATACATATACTCTTGTTATATTAAGCTTATATATGGTTTAATTGTTGATAACGCTACAATATTGTTTTTATCTTGCTATTACGCTCATAAAATTTGTATGTGTAACCTTGTTTTTATTTTTACCTTTTCTTAATTTATTAAAACTTAACCATAACCAAAAGAAATTTTTCATCCCGTTTAACCTAGTTAACACGTATGATAAAATGTTAATCATATTTAATATAAGGAAAAAAAAATCTTAAATGGGTTGTCGGGTCGACCGCTTAATTTAATTCCAATCCAAACCTAACTTGTTTAATAAACAGGTCAGCAGGTTGACTCAAACCTGACCCAAGATTTAGTACACTTAACCCAAACCTGTTAGTTTTCATGTCAATTTCAGATCGAATTTCACGTCGGATCAGAAATCGACACCCCTAGTCCTAAGACATGTGCGTTTGAATAGTTAATTTCAAATGTAACGCCATTTAAAAAAATTATAATTCATAAAAACTAACTAATAATCTAACAGGCGTGAATAACAATAAAAATAATATAGTTTTATGATAAAACTATAATTTTGTTAAAAGATAAAAAAACTATAAAACCTTATCCATATAAAGTGTTTTAACATACATACACAACTGCTCCTCCTTGCTTAAACGGTTATCGGCAAAGGTGGAAAAAAAATGGCGCGATTTTGTGTAAATTATTTGGCGCCCGTAGATATGTGGATCGTGGAGCAGGAGTCACTTCCATAAAAGGTTTATCAGATGCAACATACTTTCAAGAAGCAGTATAACAAGGTATGTTCATACACCCTTGACTATTTTAGATCATAAAGTATGCTTGATTCATTGAGTTTGATTGCATTGTTATACTTAATTAGGTAATCGTTTACGTTTGGATCTTATGTTAGTAATCTAGGGTTCTTTTAATTTTATGTTAGTAATTTGGGGTTTTAAATCTTTTATCTGTATTTCTTATGCTCCATTGATTTTTCTTTATCAAGAATGTTTAAGTGATTAACTATGCCTAATTTGAGTATACATGGTGAACATCTGCCACCTATATAAGTAATTGTGGCCAAATAGTCAGGTTAGGATAGTTAGGTCGCAGACCAAAAATAAAACTAAGGTGCTTCTTACCGATCCTATGAGATCAACAGTTTAAGAAGGTGGGATAATGGGTCGGGAAAAATATCTAGCCCAAACACGTTATTAATTTGGCAAAACTGATATCCGATTCAAATTAATATACTCAATGTCTATACTTCCGTTTTTGTTTGTCTCCAACTTGGAGATTCCAAGTATTAGTTATTCCTTAACAAACTGAAGTTTGAGGATTATTTGTAATTTTGCTTCGCCCATGTATGTAGATGCCTTAAACTGAAACAAAGTAATACATGGAATCATAGAAAGTTAGCTAAAAGATTTTCAAAAATTTAGATAATTTTCTTCTTAGAACAACAGATTGATAAGTATAATAAAACCATAACATGGAAAAATTTATTTATTTAGAAAGAATGTCAATGTATCATGCTTTCCATGTAGTATAATAAAATAGGATTAATATGATAAAAAAGTTTTAAGAAAATCTGAGATCAAGTACTACAATTAGGGGTGTCATTAGGGTAGGGTTGACTCGACCCGAACCCGATAAAGCTTATCGAGTCGGGTTAAATAAGGTTATAAACTATTTTTTGGGTTGTTTTGACCCGAACCCGATAATGTTATCGGGTCGGTTTTGGGTTAAATATTTTTTGCTATCGGGTTATCGGGTCAACCCGATTAGACCCGAAATCATTTTTTTTAGTTTTTTAAGTAATAATCTGTATAAAACATACCGTGAAGTTCATACAGTCATACAAAATTTCATGATATCTATCAAGTTATATTGTCAACGTTTTCCAATAAGAAAATATGAGTACATGTTAACTTTAATAACAAGACATAAAAATAAGCCAGATAATAATTATGCCAGTAAGATCACATTCTTCATCCCGGCATAAGATCTCATTCTTCATCCCTCTATCTAATGTAAACGTTGTATTTTTCAAACCAAATTCACATTCTTTACTTGCAAATCGCATGGGGAATTGACAAATCATGAGTTGGAAACTTGTATAGTAATTCCTTATCAAGATGTGACCTTAAGAGTCAATTATATATTTAGTACATGTATGTTGCTTTAACGAAGTCTAGTTTTGTTTGTCACTAACAAGTTATTTGTTCTCTTGTTGTATTCAGGTTTGTAAATATTTTCACCTGATAACCCGAATCACCCGATCCGATATAGCTCGACCAGAATACAACCCGAACCCGATAACCCGATTCTTTATCGGGTCAGATTGCGGGTGTGTTTTTTATAAACAAAATCCGACTCAACCCGACCCGACAAGACCCGATAACACCCGTAACTACAATGGATTAAAAATCTAACGTCATTGATCTCGAACATACTTCACTATTCTATGACATTGCTGCTATGCATAAAATCAAGACTACTTGCAAGCCAGAAAGTAGTATCGCGGAATTAAAGTCATGTTCTGGTGTAAATAACGCCATTGCAGATGTAATGCATAATAAATTTAAGGATTATATTTGTTTCTGATGTGTGTAGACCAGACGAGTTAGCATGCTTGGCACCAGGAGTTATAGCAACAGGGTCGGTCATCTGGTTATGGTGCTGCTGAATCCGTAGTTCTTAAACTATCTCGTCATAGGTTGCGACAACAAAACACCGCGTATGCCTGAACTTATGTATATCAATTTGATTGGCTGTTATGATGATGCAGGACATGAATGAACAAGCTAATGAATGCAAAAACCAGGGTCTGATTCTAGCAGTTTTTAATGCAATTTATGAGAAGTCAATTTGGATTCTTTCATAAGATTTTAGGAAATCTTTAAATTGACCCTGGGCTACCTCCTCTAATTATTTTCTCTATAGTTTTGTTTTAAAATAATATCTTTTTGATCATTTTGGATGCAAAACAATTGACAAACAACAAGTGACTTAGTTTAAAAATAGAGTACGCATCGATGGCGTGTATATGTATTGTTTAGAAAATAGGTTCTGGAAAGTGTACTTGAATCTTCAGCCCACAAGAATCATATAAATGCCATTATTATAGATTAAATTCTTGTCGCATCCTTGCCTCACTTGATTCAAAATATAGTAACTTAATTACATTTTTTTGTTAATTTTAGGATATGTTCCCGGAACTCCTAAATCGAGCCCATCTCCTGTGAATGCATCTTCTCAAACGACAAAGAAAGCCGCTGACACATCAGAATGAAACAGCGACACCGAGTCAAATGAGGAAAACGCGATATAACCAGCAGTTGTGCCAACTGGAACATCAGAAGCGAAAAAAGTAGGCGATGATCCTCTTGGAGATGCAGAATGCACCTCTTCATGCTTAACCAGGTAGGTATCTCAAAAAGTTTGCTCCCGGTTTAGATAGGTATGTATAGGGCAGTTGTATATGTTCTATCCATTAACAAAATTACGTGGTAAAGAAATGGACCGAACATCTGGATCAAGTACCATAACACTTTTTGTCAGGGGTATGGTCATTCGCTCATTCCCATGATATAGCAACCAAATGGTTTAATGGCTAACCTCATATCCTGTCATATGTATGTAGAATGTGAATTTACAAGGATATACTGAAATTTTGAATTCGATACATCCTTAGTGGAAATCCATGCTGCAACTTGCTTGAAAGCTTATTTCAAGTCTTCTCGATATATTGAGGGTGAAATAAGTTATTATGTTTCTTTCAAATACAACTAAGGTGTCGGTGGAGAAATCAAGGAAAAAAAGAAAAAGAAACGTTGTCGTAAGTTGCAGCCTTGATTGAAACTGAGGTGGTAGTGGAGAAAGTTGGGTACAGCCGATCAAGTGACGTGTGATTGCTTTAACATTTTCCGCCAATTGTCCATCTCAGAGGGGCGTTTGGTTATAACTGCTACAAGTGCAAAGGTACGTGTAGAACTTTACTTCTACAATATGTGTGTTGCCTAGGAAAACCGCTATTCTATTACGTGTGATAATTTTTTTACCAGAGAATAACTTACTTTCCTGGACATATAGTCTTTTATTCAACCTTTCTTTACACATTTACAATAAGGTAACCAGTAAAACATTACTATCATTATCTATACCTTACATTTATATATCTATATTCTCTTATTGTAATATCAAATTACATATTTGAAAATAGGTATTGATATATCTAGGGATGTTTGGATCTGCTGGGAATCCAGGTTACACCTTTACATATTGACAAAAAACCTATATTTCAAAAACTTATATTTGAATTTGTTATGTTCCAGAACTATCTTGATAGCGTTCGTGGAGAGTTAAAGGAAGAATTAAAGGAAGAAATACGCTGAAAGCTAAAAGAAGAAATACGCGAACAACTCAAGGATGAAAGCCGTGCAGAAATTCAGGATAAGATATGCTTGTCGATCATGATCATAGTATCATGAGTCGTGTTACATGCCAAACAAAAACAAAGCAAGGTTATGCAAGTGGCGGTACATTTTGAATATCAACCATTACACTTTATAAAGAGCTTTAAATCTATTTAAGTCCTTGTTAACACTTTTATGTACGAGATATTCTTTGGTTTACATTTCCTTTTATGTTAAGATAAGATGTTAGTTTTCTTTCGAATATGCTTGTAATATGATTTTGATATGTTTGTTATCTTAATTGGATATGGATTTCTGACTATTATAAATGTCGTATTTGTTTGTGTCATATTTGTGTGTGTCGTATCTTGAACAAACGGCATATAAATTTTATTATTTACTGAGCAATTGCCGACATAATTTAGACTCAACATATTTTTAAATAACGACAAATTAGAGACGGGGTTCCTCGAATATGCTATGCAGTCGTGTTGACTCTAGCGACAGAAGTTTTGTTGCTGAGCCGTCACTTTATAGTCGAATCAAATCTCTTTTAAGCAACTTTATAAAGGCTCTAGTGAGGGGCTTGAGACCGACAATCTGTCGCTGAATTCAAACACTTTTATCGCTAAGTTTGTCACAAAAAATTTGCGAGGCCCTTTTTTGAGACGGAATTGATTTGTCGGCATTCCGTCGTTGTAGGGCTTTAGCGACGGAATAGCGATGAAAATGCTCGTTGCTGATACCAGATTTTCTAGTAGTGTAATTAATAATAAGTTTTACAATTTATTTATTGAATTTTTAATCTTATTTATATTATTTTAGACTTAATTTTGATTTTTAAATTGTTTTTAGTTTAACTTTTTATTTTTCGTCACGTTTTACGTTTTAACGTATACGTTTTACGTCATTCGTCATAGTTTAATCGCAGTGTAGCTCGTCTTTTAATTTTCTCTCTTCAAACCCAAAAACGATACTAATCCAAACATTGTTTGATAAGTATTGGCACACATCACACACCTCCTTCGAGAACGAACTCGTACTTATTTGATTTGTCGGTTTTCCTAAATCGTCGAATTTAATACTTGCCGATTAGACGCGTCTTTTCTAAAACGTGTACAATTTTGATACAATTATTTTTGCGCCGCTTTCGGGAAGGTGTTTAGTGCCTTATATATATCGTGTTTGTGTGAGTAGTGCGTTTTTGCTTTTAAGTTTTGGAAAGCGTAAATATCGTACATACTCGTTTGTTATTTTTTCTACTATATTATAGAATATCCAAATAAAACGTGTTTAGTTTTCCTAAATTAAACACACAACAATCTTTTTAGTATATTATAGAAATATTTGTTTTTGTTTTTCTTGAGAATATTATTAATATATTGTACTACGTATCACAATAAATTTACAATATCTCCAAAAGCGTGAAAACGCAACCTTAATTAGGATTTCATCGCTCAATTATTGTATTCGAATCCAAAGCAAAAATCAAAAGGCAAATAGATAAATACTTTCGAAAGGATTAATTTTGATTAACACAAACTATAAGGTGGGTATAAGGCGGTTGTATTTCACACCTAAAGGAAAAAAGCTCTTAAGTGCTTAGCGCCGCCTCGTTTCCTCCGCTTTCTTGTGCGTGTTTTAAAAAAAGGGCTAATCAAGGGTTTGCCAACCGAAGTATTATCTACGTATATATATTTGCTTGATTTTCAAAGATTAAACCCTCTTGAACGTTTTGGTGTTCCACCAACATTCTAAAGTCATCGAAGACGTTCACTCAACGTGATCGTTTTCATTCCTTGAGGCTCCTTTAATCGAGAAATTGATTCGAAGAGAGATTTGTATATTTGAGTCTACCTAATACACCGAAAATCCAAAAAAATTAAAAAAAAACAATCAAAAACCAAAAAAATTGGAAAACTTTAAAAACCCCAAAAAGAATCTTCTTTGCTACCCCCATTCTCTACGTTAGTGCATGCGCACTCGATCGAAGGATTATTCTAATTCTAGAGACGTTTCGAATAGACGCAATCGAAATCGAAGGAATCGACAACGAAGACGAAATTTAGAAACCGACGTTTCTAATATCGTTTTCGAAACTAAAGACGAGATGGCCGACAATCGTACGATGATGGAATTGCTCCAAGAACCCACCGAGGGTTATGGAGACGCGATCGTCGTTCTAGCAATTGATGCCGAGAATTTTGAGATCAAAAGCGGAATGTTGACGTTGATTCAAGCGACAAAGTTTTTAGGTCGTGAGGCGGATAATACTTATGATCACATTCAGGATTTCATTCGACTTTTAGCTACGAGCAAGTACAAAAACGTTGACACCGATGTCATCAAGCTTATGTTTTTTCCATACTCGCTCGATAGCTCCTCCAAGGATTGGTAGGAGAAAGAACCACCTAACTCCATAGATTCGTGGGACGATCTCGTATCTAAATTCGTTAATCATTTTTTCCCACCGTCTAAAACGACGTTTTTCAAAAACGAGATTACGAGATTTAAACAAAAGCCGAATGAATCGTTTAGAGACGCGTGGGATCGTTTTAAGGAATTGATTAGGCAACGTCCTCACCATGGGTTTTCCGAGTTACACCAAATAGATACGTTTTATAACGGTCTTAGTTTTCAAGAACAAGATTCGTTAAATTCCGCCGCCGGTGGCAAATTTTTGTGTAAAACTCCTAGGGATACCTTATTGATTATCGAAAATCGATCCAAGGTTTACCAACTCCGCAATACACCGAGTGTTTCCAATGTCGCCAATGTTAGTTATGCTAATCGCGATATTGAGAGGGTTGATGCGAAAGTCGACAAATTGACGAATGCTTTTACGTCGTTTTTATCGAGATGAAAAACGCTCCCGCTACGGTGAAAGTGGTTGAGGCATCGTGTACGTTGTGGGGTGGACCTCATAATTATTACGAGTGTGCGGCTACAGATGGCCAAACGTCGAGTGTAAACGCGTTAAATGGAAACAATAATTTTCAAAATCAAAATAACGCGGGTCCATCATAAGGAAATTATAACCAAGGCAACAATTTTTCAAATCAAAACCGAAACAATTTTCAAGGAAACAATCAACAAGGAAATCGAGGTGATTATAATCAAGGTCGAAATTTAAATTGGCAAAATCGAGATTTTAACAATCAAAACTCGAGTTTTCAAAACAACGCTAATCAAGGTAACAATTTTTCAAGCGGTAATCAAGGGAATTTTCAAAGAAGTAATCAAAACCAAGGGGACTTTAATTCTAATCAAAATAGTTCGCCAAACGAGTTTCAAGAATATATGAAAACGAATGAGGCTAATATGAGATGATTAGAGGGACAAATTGGTACTTTGAAAAACGAATTTTCCAACACTTTGAAAGGTCAAAATAATAAAATTGAACAAGGTCAAAGTGAGATGAAAAAGTTGTTTTCGACAATTATGAGCAATCAAGCGAGTTCGTCTTCGAGTACGTTACCTGGTAACACCGTACCTAATCCGAAGGAACACGTTAAAGTCGCCACATCGTCTACTGGAAAAAGTCGTGTGATTACCCCAAACCTTGATGGATTTAGAATTGTTCCTTCTTCTCAACCCTCGACTTCTAAAACGCCTTCATGTTCTAAAGTCGAGGAGATGAATGTGGTGACCAAGGAAAAGAGTGCACACCCTCGTGTACCTCAAATTCCAACCACGGTTCAAAAAGAGAGCTTTATCGACCTTACCCAAGTAACCCTTGAAGAAACTTGTGCTTCGATCCTTCTTAAAAAACCCAAAAGGCATATGCCGAGAAAGGAAGAGGTTTCGGGACAATTTCTATTACCTTGTGATTTTTCCGAGATTGATGGATGTTTAGCCATTGCCGATTTAGGTGCTAGCAATCTCATGCCTCATTCTCTTTGGAAATTGATGAGATTGCCTAGACTTACCCCCACGAACATGACAATCGATCTAGCAAATTGTATGCCTTTAAAACCAATTGGAATAGCCGAGGATGTCTATGTTAGAATTAGAAAGTTTGTTTTTCCCGCGGACTTCGTCATTTCCGATTACGAGTGTGACCCTAAATGTCCCATAATATTAGGTCGACCCTTTTTATCGACGACTCGAGCCGTAATCGACGTTCACGGTGGAAAATTAACTATAAAATATGGGGAGGAGAAAATGCACTTTTTCGCAAGTAGAACCCAAATTTCAAATGATCATGACAAAACCGATGCTTCCAAAAATGATTTCAAAATGTTGACTTTAGCGGAACATGTGAGGCTTGGTGCATGTTTTGAAAGAATTAAAAAGAACGGTTTTAGAGATGAAGATTTTAATGATCGTGAATATGTTTACTTAACTAAAAAAGGTATAAGCAAATTTATGGATCAAAAATCATTTTGGGATACATTCGGCGAAACAAGTGAACCACCAATTCCGAAGGGCGACGTTAGTGCCATCACGACAATGACCAATATGGACTCGTCTTCACCACCTTCGAAGGACCACGCCTTTGAGGCTTAAACTTCTAATTCATTTGAAGTGCCTCCATCACCTAGCCCAATACCTATTGAGGCTAAAGGTTTTATCGACATTGATCCGCTCGTCATAGAAAAGTCACCTAAGCATAGTCATTCGACTTGTAAGACCATGGTTGTGAGTGCTCACAACGACTCTTTCTTTGATGATGACAATGGCGATTTTGCCGAGATTGATCACGTGCTTCAAAATCCAAATGCCATTTTTGAGGATTCTCCTAAAAAACCTCTTTACATGGGAAGTACGATGGTTATGAGTTTGATCCCGAGATTGAGGAAATTATCAAACAAGAGCTAGCTCTTTTGCCTCCACTTCCACCTACAAGTGAGGTTGATTTTTCCAAAATCGAGGAAGAACTTGATGAGTTGGAACGTCTTATATTTGATGACGAACCAACTCATGTGACCAAAAATCCTATTCTCGAGGAGTTACCTAATCAACACTCCTCATTTAAGAATGACGTTTACCACATTCGTGATGATCTAACTTATCAACGATCCCCACAAAAGAATGATGGTTTTGTGCTTGATCGTGATCTCTTCGAGAGAGTTTCTAAAATCCTCAATGAGGGGAATAACAAACCTTAGTTTGACAAGCCTATCTATGATGAAGAAATCGAAGAGATCGACGTTCATGAGGCTGTGATGTGCTCGTACGGGTATATTAAAAGAATGCAATTACAAATCCTAGACAAGAAGCCAAAAACTTGATATGCGATCTTTCCACACATTGGGTCTTAAATTTATAACAAGAATTACCGATATAATTAGGAACACAAATTCGAGCAAGTATACTCTAGTCATGTTGCAATTAGGTTGGTAAGTCAAGGTCGTCCTATGGGACTTGGTTATACTCAAGTGTAGTTGGTTGTAACAATGGTAAGTATGATTGTCACGATCACACCACCATGAGAACCGTTAAAGGCACTAGCACACAAAGAACATACAAGTATAGTCAAACGATCACATGGACATTAGGATGATTAGTTTGGAACACATATTAAAGGTAATCCTTTCGACCTATAGAACCAATAATAAGACACTGGTGCTTTATAAATCAATAATACATAAGTCTCAATCAAGTGGTCACTCATGAGCCTTATGCCTAAACCAATAACAACAAGAATTCTTTCGACCCATAGACTTGGTTATCGATTTGATAAGTTCCATTTACTTGAAAGATGATTAGAGCAATATATTCAAAAGACTCCTTTCGACCTATAATCTAGATTAAACCATTACTTGTTATGTTTATTAAGTCTCTTGCACAATCTTCACAAGCACAAGACCAAATCATTTGTCGATTAATGAATTGACATCAACCATGTTGAGAATAATTTCGACATATAGACTCAACAATGATTAACCAAATTGACAAACAAGAACAAGTTCTAATTCAACCAAATATAATGTTATCACCATAATCCAATGACAAAAACTAATAATATCCAAACATCCATTTATCACAAGTTATCATATGAACAATACAAGCATCAACACATTCACAATATCATAAAACACAAGAATCGCCATGAACATGAACATAAACTTTATTGAATAATAAAGAAGAAGTTACCAAACATTAAAGTTCATAGTACCAAAATACAATGCCTTCTACCCATAACCATCTTGGGTTTTGTATGGAGTATGGTTTTCTTCTCAACTCCCCTATGGCTTATTACATGGACATGGCTACCAATTCCACCACCCCTCACCACTTGGGTGAGGGGTGATACCAAAATCACAGAATATGATGGATATGAGGATGGGTTTGATAATGAAGAAGATGATTATAAACACTACCCCATGGGTCTTATTTATAATTGAATTCTCCTTGGCCACCAAGTAGTTTTCTTTGGCTCCAAGGGTTGTAAATGAGGTGTTAATGAAGCTTGGAAGAGGGGGAATGGAGTTATGGTCGGATTGGGGAGCAAGGAGAAGTGAATGGGATGTTTAATGTGACTTCTCAAAAATCTGTCTAGGCAACTTGCCGACGGCAACTAAGCCTTGCCGGTGGCAACTGAGTGATGGTTTGCCGGCGACAACTGAGTGTTGCCGGTGGCAACTGGGCCACCTTGCCTTATTTATTCTTTGGTCCTTTTTCTTTGTTTCTTCCACCTTTCTTTCTTCCAAACATTCCAAGACTCCTTATCATTGTATTATTTATCATACGAGAGCTACACTTTCATGTCTCATTCATATTTTCACCTCTAATTGACGTCTTTTCTTCATTTATCGTGATGTAACCATTGATGAACCTACAATAGCAAATATGCTTCATTAAGTATCATATGTTCATAATAATCATACAAATATATGCATAAACACCACGAATACGCTCATATAAACATGTTAGATTTGAGCGTTATCAAATCCCCTCACACTTAAGTTTTGCTCGTCCTCGAGCAAGGAAAATAAAAACTTTGCTTTCCCTCAAGCAAATAAAATAAATTTAGAGTTGAACAAAATAACTAAGTTCTAAAAGAAAATAAAAATTTTAAAATTCTATGAAAAATTGAAAATCTTTTTCGTTTTTATAAGAAATGGCTAAAGGTGCAAACCCCCTCACACTTAAGAGGTTGCTTGTCCGCAAGCAAGTAAAGAAAAATATTTACCTCATGGTGCATGAAAATGATTAGAAAAATAAGATGAAAATCTACAAATTACAAAGAAACTAAATCAAATGGCATGAGCACCAAGTGTACACATCTAAAGAGGACTTTTATTCGGGTTAAGGCTAAGGCTTAATGGGTATGGATAAGACATGGGATATTTATAAGAGGTGTCACGAATATACAAGTTAAGAGTCTAAGTCCCATGTTGCTAGTCACCAGACATATCACAAACCCAAAAATGATCATAGCTACGAGCTTTATACAACACATATCGATCAACACATACGCATATCACGTCTTAGCACATTGGCTAATCGATATCTAAACATACTTCGTCTTCCTTCATCTTCATAATATTGTCATCACTTTTTTACTTTTTTTTCGATGACTTTTTTTTCATCCTCCTCTTTTTTTTTAAACAAACATCGCATGCTCCCCTCACACTTCGCTTAAGCACACACCACAAAAAATACAAATAATAAGCGGCCTACTTCATCTTTGTTGGAATGGCACACACACATAGCAAAGTGTGGCAACTAATAATCATAAAAAAAAATATCCACCATACATGCAACTAGCAACTCACCATTTAGACTTTGACAAGGGTTAGGCTAAGGTTTAAGGTTATATATTTTTTTTCTTTTTAGTGGATTTAACAAAAATTAAAAGAATGGCTCAACGGGTGTTCTAAGGGTATCTAGCACTAGACGAGAGTGCTAACAAAAGGGTTAATTTGGATGGTTAGCTAATCGATGCAACTAGCTAAAAAGAAAATGGAAAAGGCTATGTGGGTTTTATTAATAATGTTGCCTCTTTGTCACGCATATACACTTACATCACACAAGTGTGATCTCACTAAAAAAAAATTTGTGGGAACGATTATTGAAATATATTTACAAACAAGCCTGAGAAAACAATTAGATCCTAAGGGCAAACAAGTGTACAACTCTCCTTTATTTTTTATTTATTTTTTTCTTTTTTTCTTTTTATATATTTTTTTCTCACGCTTAAGTTTTGGATTGGAGTCAATGCTAAAAATAAACTTCATAGCGTGAAAAGTGAGGAAAATAAATAAATAGTCCAAGAGAAACGAAACTTCCCGGGCTATGAAATTGCAATTGATCTCCATACGATAAGATGACAAGTAAGGAAGATCAAGCGATTTCATCTCCAATGAGCGTATACACATACAATCCATCAACACGATCAATCCATCTTCCATAAGCTTTATTGAACCTGCAAATTAAACTAAACTACAAAACATGTTAATTTATTAAGCACACTTTCGTAGGCAACACGATTGCATTTAGCATATGCAACAAGCCTTTAAACCCCTCGGTATCCCGAGTGGACGAGTTGTAGTCTTGTGAGGGTTTCTAGCGAACACACCCACAAAGTTCATACATGAACCACATGAACTTAAACAAACAAACAAGCACGCATGCAAACAAAATGCAACACACACAAGACAACTAACACAAACAAGAACAAACATTATGCATATATATACATCACACATATGACAAATAAATATAATCTAAACACTTAAAAACATAAAACGACTCAACAAAAGTTAAATATGAAAAACTAATTATTTTTTTTTATATAATTTAAAGATGAGAAAAAAATACTTTATTTGGTGCCATGGAAATACTAATAAAGATTAAAAACGAAAAAGGAACAACTAAAAAAAATGAGATTTGAGAACTAATGGGATGCCTATAAGTTTGCATATTTTTTTACTTTATTATTATTATTTTTTTTCACAAAAACTTAGTTTAAAACTTCTCCAACTCGCAAAAATATTTATGGAACGAGTAGGGTACGTCATAGAAAATAAGAATATGATTTATTTGACGTTCTTTTTTTTTATCGTGACTCAAAAATTTTACTACTCACAAAAATTTCCAAGAAACAAATAGTTTAAGTTTCGAGCAATGGCTTTCATACAAAATTTTATTACCGCAACGAATAAAATTTACACAAACTCTCGACACCGTCATATTTCTCAAATCTAAAAATAAAACTTTATTTTTCAACTAAATGAAACAAAAACACATAATAGAGGTTTTGTACCAAATCTATTAAACCGGATGGTTTTCAAGACTTCGGGTTCTATCCACGGAGTTTGGGAATTTACCGGAGTGAATAAAAAAACAAACAAGGCACATAATTATTAAAACGGGGCGGTTGGGCGGGATATAAGCTTTATTAAGACTTGGTTTAAAAATCGATTAACGGATGTTAAACAAGTTAAAAACACAATTAGGAATGGTTTGGTGAAAGCCTAGTCTAAAATAAAAGAAGATAAAAAGAATTTTTTTTATTTTTTTTCGTAAATTTCCAGTTGCCACCGGCAACGTGATAACAGAAGGTGATTTGCCTCCTGGCAAGGGCCATTTGCCGCCGGCAAAGCAATTTTTTATTTTTTATTTTTTGTTTTTTTTGGGTCTGACAACCTTGCCGGCCGGCATGGGGGTGTTGCCGGCGGCAAGGTGAAACAGTGGGGCTCTTGCCGGCCGGCAGGGTCATGGTGCCGGCGGCAAGAGGAAACAGTGGGTCAGTTGTCGGCCGGCAAGGTGATGGTGTCGGCGGCAACTGCTCCAGTTCAGGAATTTTTTATTTTTTTTTTTCAAACTTTCTTATAACTTAAAAACAAAGAATTTTTGTAAAGACACTTTTATTAATATGATTAAAACACTTAAAAAAAATTAATCCAAACACACCCGTAAGAAATAATAAGACACCTTATGCAAAATAAGGAAAATAAGCGCAAAAATCAAAAGGAAAGGCTAATAAGCTACAAAGACAAGTAAAACCATTTAGCACACAACATTCTAATAACTAAATAAGACACATAACATAACATGAAACAAATGGCAAAAACTAGATTCCTAACTTTTTTTTCATGTATTTTCCATTTATTTTCAAAACAATTTTTTTGATTTTTTATTTTAACAAATATGACTAAAGGTATCAAATACTATTTATTTTGACTAAAGGAGAATTTTTGTAGTGATCAAAATCGTTAGAAAATGATGAATCCTAACGCCCCCTTAAACTAGGAAAAACACAAAAATGCATACAATGAGAAATGCAACAAGTAAGCACACAAGCATACAAGCACACAAGAACATAAACACATAAAAACACTTATACACATGACACATAACAAGACACAAACTCACAAACTCACAAAACACAAACATACACAAAAATTCATGTGGTCAAGTAATTCTAGTCATAAACTAGAGTGATTCGGGACAAGGTTTTTGGGTTTTTGAAACAAGAACTTTGGGACACATTTAGGAAGCAATCATTTAAACAAGCAATTTAAGCACACAAGAGAGGAAATCCCCACATCAAATATGTGATTTTGGCGCCAAGACTATGTAAGCAACTTTTTGAGAAATAAGAGATTTTAAGCAAAGGGTGCTCTAACCTTTGTCAAGGGCTAGAGCAATCAAACATTGGAATTTGGAGCAATTCAAAGCCTCCAATTGAGTAATCAACCACCAACCGAATTCCTCCTATGTGAAATTCGTCCCCCTATGTGGGTAAATGGGGTATAACAACTCTTTCGGGTTATGTAGAAATTGGTAACACAAATGATTCAAGAAACAAGGACACAAGCAAGCGAGCAATCAACAAGATAACGATTCCAACTAACAAAGAAAAAACAAACAAACACAAGAGTATGAACTAGCAAGTCCCCGGCAGCGGCGCTAAAAACTTGATGTGCTCGTACGGGTATATTAAAAGAATGCAATTACAAATCCTAGACAAGAAGCCAAAAACTTGATATGCGATCTTTTCACACATTGGGTTTTAAATTTATAACAAGAATTACCGATATAATTAGGAACACAAATTCGAGCAAGTATACTCTAGTCATGTTGCAATTAGGTTGTAAGTCAAGGTCGTCCCATGGCACTTGGTTTTACTCAAGTGTAGTTGGTTGTAACAATGGTAAGTATGATTGTCACGATCACACCACCATGAGAATCGTTAAAGGCACTAGCACACAAAGAACATACAAGTATAGTCAAACGATCACATGGACATTAGGATGATTAGTTTGGAACACATATTAAAGGTAATCCTTTCGGCCTATAGAACCAATAATAAGACATTAGTGCTTTATAAATCAATAATACATAAGTCTCAATCAAGTGGTCACTCATGAGCCTTATGCCTAAACCAATAACAACAAGAATTCTTTCGACCCATAGACTTGGTTATCGATTTGATAAGTTCCATTTACTTGAAAGATGATTAGAACAATATATTCAAAAGACTCCTTTGGACCTATAATCTAGATTCAACCATTACTTGTTATGTTTATTAAGTCTCTTGCACAATCTTCACAAGCACAAGACCAAATCATTTGTCGATTAATGAATTGACATCAACCATGTTGAGAATAATTTCGACATATAGACTCAACAATGATTAACCAAATTGACAAACAAGAACAAGTTCTAATTCAACCAAATACAATGTTATCACCATAATCCAATGACAAGCACTAATAATATCCAAACATCCATTTATCACAAGTTATCATATGAACAATACAAGCATCAACACATTCACAATATCATAAAACACAAGAATCAACATGAACATGAACATAAACTTTATTGAATAATAAAGAAGAAGTTACCAAACATTAGAGTTCATAGTACCAAAATACAATGCCTCCTACCCATAACCATCTTGGGTTTTGTATGGAGTATGGCTTTCTTCTCTACTCTCCTATGGCTTATTACATGGACATGGCTACCAATTCTACCATCCCTCACCACTTGGGTGAGGGGTGATACCAAAATCACAGAATATGATGGATATGAGGATAGGTTTGATAATGAAGAAGATGATTATAAACACTACCCCATGGGTCTTATTTATAACTGAATTCTCCTTGGCCACCAAGTAGTTTTCTTTGGCTCCAAGGGTTGTAAATTAGGTATTAATGAAGCTTGGAGGAGGGGAATGGAGTTATGGTCGGATTGGGGAGCAAGGAGAAGTGAATGGGGTGTTTAATGTGACTTCTCAAAAATCTGTCGAGGCAACTTACCGGCGGCAACTAAGCCTTACCGGTGGCAACTGAGTGATGGTTTGCCGGTGGCAACTGGGCCACCTTGCCTTATTTATTCTTTGCTCCTTTTTCTTTGTTTCTTCCACCTCTCTTTCTTCCAAACTTTCCAAGACTCCTTATCATTGTATTATTTATCATACGAGAGCTACACTTCCATGTCTCGTTCATCTTTTCACCTCCAATTGACGTCTTTTCTTCATTTATCGTGATGTAACCATTGATGAACCTACAATAGCAAATATGCTTCATTAAGTATCATATGTTCATAATAATCATACAAATATATGCATAAACACCACGAATATGCTCATATAAACATGTTAGATTTGAGCGTTATCAGGATGACAAATTTGTTGACCCCAAGGGGGCAGTGTTCTTTGTTGATCAACGTTTTGAGAACTCATACAATCCATCACCCCCTAACCGCGACTTAAATGTGAGAATTTTTATTATGCCTAACATCGTCTTAGAAACGCCAAATATTTTCGACATAATTCAATCGGGTTTTCATAAAGAGTTTTTAAAGGATGAAAAAGGAAAATATTTTAAAATTGATTTATATGATTTTTCTACAAGTCTAAATCCGTCATCAGATCATTATTTGAGTACTAAAAGCTCGTCTACTCCTTTTGACGATGCTTTGTATAGTTTTAGTGTGGGGGGGCCCTTATGTTTCCTCACACTTTTCCACCGAGGACGAGATATTCTATCCCGGAATTGCTTGTAAAGGGAAATCTCGGTCTTCCACTAATGCAATAAATGGAAAATATTTTTGTTTGCTTGGTGTGAGTCTACCTCGAGTAGCTCATGATTGTGCCCCACCCTTTGTCCCACCGTTCTATTTCTCACCTCTTTTCTTCTACCCCTTTGGGGTTCTACTATCGGTTGGAGTGGCGTTGTTTCATCTTTCATATGAAAACGAGGACTGTATATTTGACCCCGGTATACGTATATCGGGTTTTTAAAGTACTCCATGTACTTTTGGGCATTGTTTATCATGTAAGCCCCACCAAAAATGACCATACCATGATTATCCCTAAATGATCACAAATTTTGGGGATTCGAGTCGAGCTTTTGACTCGGTTATCAAAAACAAGGTGCCTCGTGGGGGATTCTCATGCTTATCCTTGTAAATATTATTGCTTTCTAATAGTGTAACGAGGGGACTTGTGCTCTTCCACCATTTGTTTCGTGCTTGTTTGTGATTGTGATTTATTAGGTTCATCGTCATCATTGAAGCCACTCGTGTTCGTTTTATGGATCACTCGAGCTTCGATCATTTCCTTTGAGATTCCGATATCCGATGATATCCTTTTATGTTCTAAAGTTTATCTTATTAGCATAATTCATAAACGACTTTTAGGTTATTTGTTATACCCTTTCCATGCTCAAGATTAAGCATGCGACTTTCGTCTCTAGTATGGGGGTGTTTCACCCTTAGACTCAAAACATTGAGGACAATGTTTAGTTTTAGTATAAGGGGTGAGTAGATACTTCACCTTGCTTATGTCATCACGCAATCCAATTTTCATCTTTTTGTTATCGTTTTATGCAAAATAAGGCTAAAATGGCCAAATTTTAAATTTTTTCTAATTTTTCATAAGTGTTTAAGACACGAATGTAGGTTTTCCGATGGTGAGAATAAGAGTAAATTTTGACTCGATCGTACGTGTTGAGCACTTAGCTTCGATTCCTTAACTTATTAGGCTAAGTCTCTTAATTGAGGACGAGAAATAATAGAGTTAATTATAAGTTACTATGCTAAACGTAGAGTACTCGTATTCTTTCAAAAACTCATGTGTCCTAATTATTTGCTTATTCTCCCTGCGCTTTTATAATAAATTGTTAATAAATATTTATTTAGCGGTTTAGTCTCTATTGTTGGTTTCTAATATGTTTTAGTAGCTTCCATGTAATTAAATTGGGAAAACATTAAGGTATCGCCAGCTTCGCGGTTTTGAAGTATTGGCAACCCGAATAATCAAAGGCTTCCTCCAATAATAATTTAAGTTCCTCTTCACCTAAATCAAGCAAAAATTTGAAGCTCACAAGGCCAAAAAATCTATGCGAAAATTGAAAGTGAATGTCTTAAATCTTGAAGCCTTAAAGATCCAAAATTCGATTTTGCGTTAGAATATACGTCAAGTCATAATAAACACCTCATGGCGAGGTTAATAAAAGACAAGGGCAAGACCAAAGCCATAATAAACACTTCATGGCGAAGTTCAATAAATGGTGGCGGTAAACCAATTCCAAATTGGTAATAAGTCTCATGTTCAAAACCGTTATAAAACTGTGTTTATCGATCCTTCTTGTTGACTTAATTTTTTGACATTGTTGTCTGATAGGTGTGAAAACACCCATCCTTTTTACGTCTTAATTACAATAATAACCGAGCCAAAACGTGTATTTTATGTCATTTATGTCGGAATTATGCGTGGTTTGTGTTTTTGTTGTGATTTAGGACGAAAAGGTGAAAAGTGGAGAAAACACGGAATTTCACGGGCTTTTATCGAAGAAAAATACAAAAGACGAAGTCGAAAGATCAAAAGTGGAAAACGAACGGAAGTCCAAGACCAATTCTGAAGATTTTATCGAAGAAAAAGTCAAAAGACGGAAGTTTACTAAAAGCCGAAGAACTCAAGTCTAATTTATTGAAGAATTACAAGACGAGTTCAAAGAAATCCCGAGACAAAGTCATTAAAAGTCCAAGATTAACAAAATATTAAGAGGACAAGGACTTAAGTGTGCAATAAAGGAAAAGAAGAAAGAGGTAGGAAGCTTCCTAAGCTCCTCCCTAATCTCCCTATAAATAGTTTAGTGTTTTCATTTCATAGTTGTTGGGTGGCTTGACAAACCACTTCCACCATTTTCATATTGCACTTTAAATTTATGTACCTTTAATTCATTGTCTTGCACCTTTAATTCAATTAATTTCCAAGTAAGTTGTCTTTTTTTATTGTTCTTGAATCTTTACTTTTCTTGTTTAATCTCTCATCTTCCTTTCTTTGATTCTAGTTTACTTTTGGTGCGATATATATTTGATCCGTGTTGATCTTGATGTTTTCGTGCTTAAAAAGTTCATCTTTTTATTCATCCATGAGTTTCTATATGGATTAAGCTTTGAGCTTGACATGCTTATTGGCTTAATTTGTGTTTAGCTTATTTACTTTTTAAAAGTTTTCTTAAAAAGGTTTCGTCTTTTTAAAGTTTGAATTAAAAGTTTGCTTATTTAAGTTTTGAAAAGTTGTTATTTGTGCTTATTGAGTCCTTTTCATTATAGATTCGTTCAAGTTTGGTGATTAGCTTATCGAAATAGCTTATTACTTGCTTATTTTTCAGATCAAAAAGGTAATCGGAAAGGGTAAACCCCTTTCCGATCAAGCATTCCGACCACCCCCTCATTCCGATCACATAGATCGGAAAAGGGTTTTCAGCTTTCCGATTTGCTCCCCCTCATTCCGATCACCTAATCGGAATAGGGCTTATATCATTCCGATTGGTTCTGTTTTATTGACATTCCGATTGTGGTGGTTTTGTAGACATTCCGATTTGGATTACTTTATTGTATTCCGATTGGGTGTTTATTGCAAACATTCCGATTAGCATTGTTGATCTACATTCCGATTTGTTTTGTTTTCTAGTATTCCGATCAGGTTTATTTTCCGACCAATACATTCCGATTATGTCCCTTTTTTGCACATTCCGATCAGCACTTTCCGATGGGGGTACATTCCGATCGGATTCCGATTGGATTCCGATCAGGTGTATTCCGATTGGATGTTTTGTTTTGTTTTAATATTAAGCTTGTTTTTCCGCCATTTTACTTTAGTGTTATTTTGTTCATTTTTCTCGTTTTGTTTTTAGTCTATTTTAATTTCGTTTTGCATTCTTATTTGATTGTCAATTTACTTTTCATTAAGTTTTAATTTTACGTCATTTAATTTCTCGTCATTTTAAAGTTTTAAACATTGCACCGTTTACGTTTTAACTAGTTTTAGTTTTAATTATCCGTCCTTTATTTCAAAGTCTTGCACATTTATTTTACCAAACCCAAAAATATTGTTTTTACCAAAAATGACTGAGTCACACATTTAACCAGAAATCAATTCGTTAAGATACCGAGAAAACGAACTTTCAACTAGTAAAAATCTCATTCATTAAAATGGCGCCGCTGCCGGCTCTTTTCGTGACGATTAACGGTTTTTTGCGAGAGACGCGTTCGCTTTTGGGATCCGTTCACTCGTGAACGTTATTTTTCGTGTCCAAAATTTTCAAAAATCCCAAAAACATTTAAAAAATCATAAAAAGCATTTCTTTTTCAAAGTTTTTCACCAAAAATATTCTTCTTGCTTATCTATTTTTCTTCATGGATTCTTTTGTCCATTACGTCGGGTGTGGGAGACGATTGTACGGGAACGACTCTTGTCAATGGTGTACATGTGAGCGGTGCGGAAATGATATCGACAACACGCAATTCGGATTTTGTCCCTTGTGCAACTCGACTAATTCGTCCTTTTTGAATCCACCTCCTGTTCCCCCGTGCATCTATTGTGGAAGAGATTCTCATTGGCATGTTTCGTGCCCGGTTCGATACCCGTATGGTCACGAGCAAGAACCGGGGTACAACTATGACAATGACAATAGCTATCCACAAGATGCACCCAATCTTGTTCCTCACCCGTTTTGCAACAACTGTGGGGGTCCTCACGATACTTCTTATTGTCAACCAATGAATTATTATGAGCAAAATCCGTGTCCTCAATTTTCTTCTCAACCAAATCCGTGTTCTAATTCTTCTCAATCGATGAACTACTATGAGCCACACCCATGCTATAATTCTGGTTTTCAACATTTTGATCCCCCACATCACACCCTCAATCATCAATCCTCTCAGCAAATTAGTCTTGATCAACAACTCACTACTTTGAATGGCATTCTAGAAAGTATAGCTCAACTCCGAGCTGACTTGCATCCGGAAACGCAACCTTTGCTTGATGTGGACGAAACCTTGAAAACCACCGACACCTTTTTGAGCCAATTTAGTCGTTTTCCCTTCTTTTCTACACCAAAATGTTTAATTACAGCGTGGGATAGAATTGGTGAAATTGAACACACTCGGGGAGATGAACAACAAAAGTTGCTACATGAGCTTCTTAAAGATGTGGAGGTTATCAAGGAAGAGTTAGCCGACTACGTCACTCCTAACTGGAATCGTCCCATCTATTATGATGATGACGACGACGATGATGTCTATACTTTCAACCAATCTACTGAAGTTGCTGCTCCTACTCTCGATGTTCCTACTGCATCTACGGATCTAGATTCATTAAATGAGCTTAGTGATGTTGGTCTCGACAAATTATTAGATGATGAGGTTTGTGACTTACCTGCTATGGAGCCTGAGGACGACGTTGCTCTTACGGAAGAGGTCGATCCTAGTGATGACGATTCTTCTCTCCGCTATGAGAATTTCACTTTTGAAATTTCTCATTCTCCACCGGGAGATGCGGGTGATGACGATTTATTCTCTCCGGCTTACGAGAAGTTCACCGATGAACTTGATCTTGTGGATGAGGTGGAAGACATGCTTCTTCGCGATAGATTACGGAAAGTGCACCTTCTTATTGCTCAAATCGAAGAGTTGACTTCTCCTTCTCTTTCCAAGTCTTTACCTCCATCTATTCCTCCCGTTGAAGATAATGACCCATTGCTGGAAGAAATCGATATCCACTCCATCCCTCCAGGTATTGATGATTATGACACGGAGGGGGACATTATTTTTGATAATTTGCTGCAGGAAGGTATTGTCCTAAGTCCCCCTCCCGAGCACCTTTCATCCACTCCGTTAGAGACCATCACGGAGGATGAGTGCTTTGACCCGGGAGGTGACATTGATTATGCTATGATTGATAACAATACGGCTTTGCCTCTTGCTCAGCATCCATTGTCTTTGGGGGATGACAATGTGCTTACTTTACCCACCCCACCTCCCGTGGATCTTGATTTCACATACTTTTCGTATGTTGAAAGAACCTTTCTCCCATTCAAGACTTATCCCCCCGCCTCTCCTTTGTTGATGTCAACCGGGAACGAGGACAAGGTCTTTGATCCCGGTATCACATTCGAGGCTCCCCCATGGACCATTTAATTCGAGGACGAGTCAGGCTCGTGACTCGGTTAATATAAACAAGCGCTTTTTGGGAGGCAACCCAATTATCTATCTATTTTCACCATAAGTGTAGGGGGAGCCCCTGGTGTTTCTTGTTTTCTTTCCTATCATGTGCAGGGATTAGAGCTTTAAAGACACACTCTTGATGACTTTTGACGAACCGTGATTCCGTGTTCCCTTCTTCCCGGTTCTATCCTAAACTCTCTTCGATTCACTATTTTATATTTCTCAATATTAAAATAGGAATCTCTTTAGTTGTCTCTTCCTTAGCGAGATTTAAACAACGTGCATAATGTCCTAAGTGTAGGGGAGTTTACTCCCACATGTTTAAACATTGAGGACAATGTTTATATTAAGTGTAGGGGGACTTCTATCGAAGTTAAGTGGTCTTTTCCTTGTATTTGTCCTCATTTTAACCGGAAAACTTGATTTTTCGACATTTTTTAAAAATTTTAATCTATTTTGGCCTAGTTGTATAGTTGTATTTTCCTTTGTTATGGTTATTTTCTTTCCTTGCTAGAATAAATTTTCAATAAAGTGGTTTTTTAAATTTTTCAAAGTCGTGAATATTTTGACTCAACCCGAGTTTACTTATCTTAGTTTACTCTAGCTAGTATCCTTAACATGTTTAAGTCAAGTTTTGCTAGGCTTTTATATAGGGAGCTATAAAACGTGAAAGTCTTAACTCTCACGGGTTAAGAACAAGAACTTTTTGCAAGTTCCTATAATTGATCCTAGAGAGTCGTTTATCAAGGGAACTTTAAAATGCGATTTCTAAACTTGAAAAAGTCTAAGAATTTGCAAGATCCTATAGATGACTCGAAAACCCAAAACTTTGATTTAATAGGCTAAGCATCCACGAGTCTCATTCCTTGAGATTTTAAACTATGGAGAACGAGAGATGATAGAGTGAATTATAAGTTTGGTATTCTTTCGTGAATTTATGTGAGTTAATTATAAGCCTATTCTCCCATCGCTTGTTAATAAATTTATCTGCAATAAATAAGGTTGTACGATTTGAAAAGTTACTTAGCTTCTAGCACAAGATCGTTTAAAAGTTGCTCGGTATGGATTAGAGTTCATAGCCAAGGCATAGCTTATTGAAGCGGGATGCGAAGATTGGCGAGTCTAAAAAGGTCCTAACAAGGCATGAGGGCTACATTTTGTTGCTAAAGATCCAAAGTGATGTGAAGAATCATTTATCAAAAATCAATATGAAGGATCGAGACACACAACGAAAAGCAAAAACTCCCCAAAAGTCATGGAGAAGTCTATCCGAAAAGACCCTAACAAGGTATGAGGATAAATGAAGCCAAGTCCAAAAAGGAGGCGGATCGTTGTATATCAAAGTCCATAATAAAGATTGGAGAAAAATGAAGAAGTCGTGGTCCAAGTATGAATCTCTCAAAACTTCAAGTGAAGAAATTCCTATATGAAGAGAAGGCCATTATTTCATGAACGTCTCTCAAGGTTTGAAGTATGAAGTCGCTGCCAAATATCGGTCCGAGAAAGGTCTCAAATCGCGAAGCGAGTTATGCCAAGATATGAACTTTATGAGGTCCCGAGAAGCAGTTTTAAAAGATTTTGTCCTTTAGCTAACTATTGATTAAATCGTTCACTTTATTTTCGGCCTAATAAACTATCGAAATAAGTCAACAATGCATCCTCGTGATCATTCAAGACAACAATAAAATATAAGAGATACACCTAGGAATAAGGGAGTCTAAGTGAATAATTGGCCCACATGAGTTCGTGTTAGATTGCTAACTTATAATACAATGATCTTGTTTTTAAGCTTGGTTTGGGGAAAGTGAAAACTTGAGGATGATGATCATTCATGACATTTCCAAAACCCAAGGTATGTTTTTGATTTCTTTACTTTGAATGTTTATAGTTTTCTATCTCTTTAATAAAGGCCAAGTTGGATTGATTTTGATGAAAAATATAAACATGCTTTGTAACTAATGCATTGCATGAGGACATTGCAATGGTCAAGTGTAGGGTATTTGATAGGTGTAAAAACACCCATCCTTTTTACCACTTAATTACAATAATAACCGAGCCAAAACGTATATTTTATGTCATTTATGTCGGAATTATGCGTGGTTTGTGTTTTTGTTGTGATTTAGGACGAAAAGGTGAAAAGTGGAGAAAACACGGAATTTCACGGGCTTTTATCGAAGAAAAAGACAAAAGACGAAGTCGAAAGATCAAAAGTGGAAAAAGAACGGAAGTCCAAGACCAATTCTGAAGATTTATCGAAGAAAAAGTCAAAAGACGGAAGTTTACTAAAAGCCGAAGAACTCAAGTCTAATTTATTGAAGAATTACAAGACGAGTTCAAAGAAATCCCAAGACAAAGTCATTAAAAGTCCAAGATTAACAAAAGATTAAGAGGACAAGGACTTAAGTGTGCAATAAAGGAAAAGAAGAAAGAGGGAGGAAGCTTCCTAAGCTCCTCCCTAATCTCCCTATAAATAGTTTAGTGTTTTCATTTTTCATAGTTGTTGGGTGGCTTGACAAACCACCACTTCCACCATTTTCATATTGCACTTTAAATTTATGTACCTTTAATTCATTGTCTTGCATCTTTAATTCAATTAATTTCCAAGTAAGTTGTCTTTTATTGTTCTTGAATCTTTACTTTTCTTGTTTAATCTCTCATCTTCCTTTCTTTTATTCTAGTTTACTTTTGGTGCGATATATATTTGATCCGTGTTGATCTTGATGTTTTCGTGCTTAAAAAGTTCATCTTTTTATTCATCCATGAGTTTCTATATGGATTAAGCTTTGAGCTTGACATGCTTATTGGCTTAATTTGTGTTTAGCTTATTTACTTATTAAAAATTTTCTTAAAAAGGTTTCGTCTTTTTAAAGTTTGAATTAAAAGTTTGCTTATTTAAGTTTTGAAAAGTTGTTATTTGTGCTTATTGAGTCCTTTTCATTATAGATTCGTTCAAGTTTGGTGATTAGCTTATCGAAATAGCTTATTACTTGCTTATTTTTCGGATCAAAAAGGTAATCGGAAAGGGTAAACCCCTTTCCGATCAAGCATTCCGACCACCCCCTCATTCCGATCACATAGATCGGAAAAGGGTTTTCAGCTTTCCGATTTGCTCCCCCTCATTCCGATCACCTAATCGGAATATGGCTTATATCATTCCGATTGGTTTTGTTTTATTGACATTCCGATTGTGGTGGTTTTGTAGACATTCCGATTTGGATTACTTTATTGTATTCTGATTGGGTGTTTATTGCAAACATTCCGATTAGCATTGTTGATCTACATTCCGATTTGTTTTGTTTTCTAGTATTCCGATCAGGTTTGTTTTCCGACCAATACATTCCGATTATGTACCTTTTTTGCACATTCCGATCAGCACTTTCCGATGGGGGTACATTCCGATCGGATTCCGATTGGATTCCGATCAGGTGTATTCCGATTGGTTGTTTTGTTTTGTTTTAATATTAAGCTTGTTTTTCCGCCGTTTTACTTTAGTGTTATTTTATTCATTTTTCTCGTTTTGTTTTTAGTCTATTTTAATTTCATTTTGCATTCTTATTTGATTGTCAATTTACTTTTCATTAAGTTTTAATTTTACGTCATTTAATTTCTCGTCATTTTAAAGTTTTAAACATTGCACCGTTTACGTTTTAACTAGTTTTAGTTTTAATTATCCGTCCTTTATTTCAAAGTCTCGCACATTTATTTTACGAAAACCAAAAATATTGTTTTTACCAAAAACGACTGAGTCACACATTTAACCGGAAATCAATTCGTTAAGATACCGAGAAAACGAACTTTCAACTAGTAAAAATCTCATTCATTATTGTCTATTAGGGTGAATTATTAATTCAATGATTTTGGTTACACCGTTAAGAATCTATTTTTGGACCTAATCTCTATTCACGCATAAGTCAATGATGTATCCTCGTGATCATTAAGATAAAAATAAAATATAAGAGATACACCTTAAGAATAAGGGAGTCTAAGTACGTGATTAACGCATATGAGTATTGTTAGCATTACTAACTTGTAATAACAATGATCTTGTTTCACGCTTAGCATGGAATTGGGTGAAAATCGAGGATGACGAACTTATCTCTATGAGGCATTCACGTGTTCTTATTCTTTGACCCTAAAAGTCACGTTCTCGTGATGAAAACGATACATTATGTCTAAAACGCATGTAGTAGTTTATTTAAATTTACGTCTCAATAAATGTCATATAAAAATGAATTTTGGAAGTACTATGATACTTAATTCTAGCATTACGTGAGAGCACGACAATGGTTTAGTATGGGGGAGTGATGAGACTGCATTTATACATAGTCTCATCGTCTAAATCGGGCTTAAAACGCTTAAAATGTCATAAAATACCCCAAAACATGCTTGTGTTTGTTCATTATGTATTTTAGGTACGGATATCGTGAAATCAACAAAAGAGAACAAGAATCAAGCAAAACGGGCACGGGAAACGAAGTCGCACAAAGAACCGGACCCGAACAATGAATTTCCAAAGAAGTCCTTGAAGTTTGAAGATTTGTCAAGTTTGGTCCCTCAAGAACTGAAGACTTGCCATTTTATACCCTTGTAAAACCTCAAAATTACATATGGGTCCCTAAAATACCATGTATATACAAGAAAAGCCCTTGAAGAATGCTAAATATGCACATTTGGTCCTTGTTATAAGTTTGGAAAAGCAATGTGCCAAATTTGACAATTGAACTAAAAATATTACAAAGGATTTTGATGTTTTGTTATTTGATTACAAAGTGAACAAAAGATGGGAGCCTAGGGACCATTCCTGCCAGACAACCAAACTCCACCTTCCAATCATCACTGGCCACGTCACTTTAAACCGACCCTACCCATTATCCTTACCCAAACCCAAACCAAATCCAACCCAAAACACCCCTTAACCCGGTTACTTACTATACTTAGTCAAATCTTGGTCAAATCCTTTGACTGGCGCCAAACACACAAATTAACTCCTAAAACAGATTAAAAACCAACTATTCACATTTCATCATCCTCATTAACCCTAATTTTCCAAACACCTAATCACTTCAAATTAAACAACAATACCTTCTAGATCCTTAATTTATCATACCTTAACCACAACCCACACCCAAAACTTGTCACCCCGTGACTGTGGCCCCCACACGAAGACTCCCCTGCCCCATTGCTTGCTCAAAAATAGCAAAGATGAAATCAAACAGGCATCCAATGACTTATAATTTAATTTCTTGGTCCCAAAGGAATGCACCAACGTGCAAGATCAAGTCCAACAGCTGGCATGAACAAAAATCCAACTGCATATCACATGAGGCCAGTTTGACCAAGTTAGAATTCAAGGGCTTTTAGGGAATTTATAGCATTAGGGTTTAGAGATTCTAGAGGGTTCTGTATAAGCTTATATAAGGAGCTTGCAACTTGTGCAAAAGCCCTTTGTTCTAGTTTTATCATTGTAAACTTTTTATTATTGAATAGTTAAAGTTATTTTTAAAAACCTTGCAATGATTTACTGAGTTCCAATTTTACTGTTTTATCTAGTGCATTGATTTAAGTTTTCTTGAAATAATAGTGTATTAGTCTATCATATCCAGTTTTAAAGCTCAAGGAAACTTGGCTTTTGCTGTGTTCTTAACTAGCTTATAGGAGCTTAAGTTTTTGCTTTGCTGACAACAAAACAAACACTTTAAGTTCGTATAAGCCAGTTTTTTGTTTGACTTCAAATTGGTGGTTTAAGGATTTTGAAAAAGAAAATCTATTTTTCATTATGTTTTGATAACTTTGGCTCCACTGTTCACCATAAACATTGAGCTTAAGCTGTCTGACAAACAGCTTAAACTCAAGCTCATTGTGAGCTTTTCCAGGTAACTTTGTTTGTTGTGTTGTTTCATTGTTTCAGGTATCAAGATATTAACACCTAGACTATTGTAGTCTAGGTGTTGGATTGTTGTAGTCCAATCTCCCATTCAAACAGCAATCATAAGCCATAAGCCCCATTTTAGCTTATAAGGAGAAGGCATCAGCAGACTTAGTGAGGCCTAGATGTAGGTCTCACATGGTAAGTCAACTTGAACCCCCTTCTTTAAGTCAAAAATTTGGATTTGATGGATTTTGTGTTTGTGTGTTAGATTTATAAATTTCTGTTTAAAATATGTTCTAGCCTTAGTTATGTATGTTTAGATTGGTTGATAATTATTTGATTTCATTTCATTTGATTCTTCTTTGTTAAAATTTTCATTATTAGCTTTTAAGTAGTGTTTGGATAATCTGCTTAACTAGCCTAAGGTGACACTAGGATTGACTTATTGTCTTGCACAACTTAGAATTGGACAACTTAGCTGGTTTTTGAAACTTGTGGTATTCAGTTAGTAGTATAAAAGAATTTGCTTGGTAATTTTTTTTAGTATAAACTGCCTAGCTTTATCAGTAGGCTTAAAAAGGTTTTAATTTTGAGTCTTATGATCTTAAATCTAGTAATCAGTTAGTTTTATTGGTAGAATAGGTTTGTATTCCTTTGATTTTGAGTTTGGTGTGCTGGGGTGTTAGTTTTTGTTGCTAGAAGTTCACTTAGGTGCCAACTAGATTAGCAAATATAGCACTAGACCCCCCCCCTTAGCATATGAGTAACTGCAAATGGCCTGATTTGAGTGCATTTTGTGTTTGATACTGCTTGTTTTTTGCTCTCTCTTCCCACACTCTACTGAGTGTGAGGGTGCCTTTGTTGCTCAAAACCAACAACTAACAAAGCCAAAAAGCTCTAATCCATTTTCTAAGGTCAAGTAGTGGGAAGAAGTTCCCACTGATAAGCTTTGTGTTGCCACTACTCCACTAGCAGACAAGGATTCCAACATGTCACTATCAGTTTTAGTTCTTTTTTGTCTTTAGTGCTTAAATTTGAAATTTTACTAGGTTTGTTTAATTATTTAAGATTTTTAGAAAAGAAATTTTTATTTTTCTGATTATTTTAATATTTTTAGCATTATTTTAAGTTTTAATTAGTTTTTAATGTAAACTATTTTTGTCCTATTAGGGCTCAAATTACTTTTTTCAACTTTTTTCATTTTTTCCAGTTTTAGATAAGTAAAATAGGATTTTTGAAAAGTAAAAAAAAATTTCTCATTATTTTATTATTCTTTATGATTATTTTCATTTAAAATCAGTTTTTAGCCTTTTAAAAATAGAAAAATAGTTTTAAAAATTTAGAAAAAAATACTTTTTTAGCTTTTAATTAATATATGTAAGATTTTAGTTTGATAAAAATATAATTTTGGACTTTTTGTTAATTGTATTTAGTTTTAGGGCTTTAATTAGCATTTAAAATTAAATATTTAATTAATAATAAGTTTTAAAATTTATTTATTGAATCTTTTGTTCTTATTTATATTATTTTAGACTTAATTTTTATTTTTAAATTGTTTTTAGTTTAAATTTTTGTTTTTCGTCGCATTTTACATTTTAACGTATACGTTTTACGTCATTCGTCGTAGTTTGATCGTAGTGTAGCTCGTCTTTTAATTTTCTCTCTTCAAACCCAAAAATGAAACTAATCCAAACATTATTTTATAAGTATTGGCACACATCACACACCTCCTTCAAGAACGAACTCGCACTTATTCGATTTGTCGGTTTTCCTAAATCGTCGAATTTTATACTTGCCCATTAGACGCGTTTTTCCTAAAACGTGTACGATTTTGCTACAATCACTTACCTTTTGGCAGTATAAAACATTAGACCTATAACTATAAGTAACCGGTTTGTTTGGATGTGAATGCATCAGCAATGTCATATCAGCTCACATAATATCCATTGCTTATTAAGGCTTATTAAGTTTATAAGTTATAATTTGCCATTTAATTGATTTGACAATGCTGAAAATAAAACTGACAACAGCCTTTTTGGTAGACTTGCTATTTGTTTAGTTTATTAACATTAATTTATGTATTTACTTATAATAATCATGATGCCTATATAACTGATGGCCTTTTGGTAGACTCAACATTTATAATAATCATATTGGCTATATAACTGATGACCTTTTGGTCGGGTCAACATTAATAAAAGTAAAAAGCTATATAACTCTCTACATCCTAATGAATATCTTCACCTTTTTTTCCTTGAAAATATATTCCATCTACTAAACTGTTTTTTTATGGATAATAATCAGTATGGCTTTACCTCTATGAATCCATTGAACAATCCTACAAGTGTCCCTTCCCTATCCAACATTTTCCCTAAATCTGTTGTCATCCATTCACGTACCATTATTGAGAATGTAAGAGTACAGAGCTTTAGTGGCTTAAAATTGGCAGAACTCCCTGCGTTTTTACCAGGTAATGTTAAAGTCTATGCTTATAATTTATATTTGTTGTATATATATATGTGTATATATATATATATATATATATATATATATATATATATATATATATATATATATATATATATATATATATATATATATATATATATATATATATATTTATATAACGAGAATAATATTCTACAACTAGTAATTCATTTATTTTCAAACCGACCCATTTACTATCTATTTTTTGATTGACTGTAATTTATATTGGAATGGTTACAATAGTATCAAAAGAATGAAAGATCCTCCATGATATGTCCAATGTGAATTGATCTCAAAAAATCTCTCGTTATTGCTCAAAGGAGCAGTAATAGGTAGGGATGACAGGATTTGAACCTGTGACAAACATATATATATATATATATATATATATATATATATATATATATATATATATATATATATATATATATATATATATATATATATATATATATATATATATATATATATATATATATACTAGTTGCGTAACCCGCCTAACGGGCGGGTTCGGTTCGTGAATTATTATTTTGGAAACAACAGTCAATAATTGGATATAGGATTGTGTGTAATTTAACCTGTTTTGTTAAAAGAAAATAACCTTTGATGGTTTTTAGGCCTGGCTGACCCAACGGACTGATGTGATCTCATGTTAATATTTCAAAGTATACAAATAAACGGATTTGTGTTTGTTTGTATATAATTCTTTTAAAACAACATTTGAAGATATGTTATATTGGTCGGAAATTGGACATATAGGTGGTGGTGTTATAAATTTATTTTTAATAAAAGGATGCTAGCTTTTGTTAGTGTTAGATGTTGAACATCCAACGTACGTCTTTATTCTCTTGTTAATTTTTGAACGTAAAAAAATAAAAAAAACATTGTTTTCTTTAAAGTTATGAATTTGAAATTTAATTGTTTTGTGACTAAGTGATCAAACTTAAACTTTTAGGTATAGATTGTAATTCTTCTAGTCCATTTACCGTCTTTAGTATAGTAAACGACACCTGATAGACTCGGTCATAATAAATCTAACACTAAAATATTATCCTGCCCGTTTACACTCGACCACTTTATCTTTATACCACCTGCGCTTGAACCTAGTAAAGTGTATATTAGCAGTTTAACACCTTTATATGAATATTTTAAAACTGGGTTTTGAATCGAGTCGATCGAGTCATTGGGTCACCGGTTCAATCGATTGAACCGTCCGTCGACCAGGTTTTTAATTATAAAAATTATATATATATTTACAATATTACAAAAAATATAATATAAAAATTATGAATATATCATATATTTGGCCTAAAAACCATTTACTAACAAATAAAATATGTAAAAAATAAAAGTTACTTTTCCAAATACATATAATTAAATTGCGGAAAAAACAAAAAAAAATTAAAGCCCGACCGGGTCACACGAACCGAGTCGACCCGGGTCCTTTCAAACTCGAAGGGTCACACTGGGTTTCTAAAATATAATACCCATGTCAATTTGACCAGTTTTTTCGACTGGAACCGATTTAACCGATTGAACCGACCATCGACCCGGGTTTCAAAACATCGCTCTATATTCAGTTTAGTTTTGTACTGCTTGACATTGACATATAATTAATAAATGAATATTTGGCAAATCATCAAATGTAAAAACCGCGACTAAAAAAGGAGGACAAGGAATTAACGGACTAAAAAAGGTCAGAAAATCAGATATCGAGATGCCTAAACTCAAGAATGTTTAGAAGTTTGGTGTCCTTTGTAACGAATCCCGAAGAAAAACTTAACACAAACGCCTACCACGATTAAGAGAACTACTCCCAAAATTAAGCCTAACTACAGAATATGAAAAAAAGGAAACACCAATTTAAATAGACTATAAAATGATTGTGAAAATTATAAACCTATTACATATATATCCCTTTTTTGATTCAAAATTACATATTAACTAAAAAATACATATATATCCTTCTTTTGATTCAAAATTACATATATATCCAAGTTAACTAAAAAATTACATATATATCCAAACTAACTAAAAAAATACACAGAAATCCTTTTTTTCTCAAAATTACTTATATAATCGATTACAACATAAAACTATCATATATATACTCTCATACCCGGTTTATATATAATTGAAAACTCAAAATACATATTATGTATCATTAATTTAGAGTGACTACTATACCATTTTTATTTCTTGTCAATTACAGGTAATAATTGCAAATACTATTATTTTGTACAATATACTTTTGGTTTGTTATAATCAGTTTGAAAATATTTTTCTATCTCGTATTCAAAAAATGAAATTTCTTTAATTTAAATGAATAAAATAACGAGTTAGCTATTTTTTCACCCAATTATTCACGTAGGTTACTTCCAATAAATAGCTAGTATACATTGTCATTCATTTAAATCCAGAAAATTTTATTTTTCAAATATAACATATCAAAATATTTTCAAGTAGTTATAAACAACTTAAAAATATTTTATATAAAACATAAGAATTTTTAATAACAAACTCGTCGCTAATAAAGATACAATGGTATAAAGAAAAAATGGGTATAGTTAGCTTTTTAAAATGAGACTATATTAAATACGCATTTTTAAGGTTTTAACTATATATTGGGTTTTTGGACAATACAAAAACTTTTTATTTTTTATTGGATATATATGTAATTTCTAATCAAAAGAAGGATATATATGTAATTTCTAATTAAAAGAGGGATATATATGTAATTCTTAAACTAAGTTGGACATATATGTAATTTTAGTGCAAAATAAGGATATATATGTAATTGTCCCTAAACCTTTTACATCTTCACAAGAATGTTATGCAAGTGCCCGTGAGAACTGAAAGCTACAAACATTTGTACATTTGCAATTAAACTTCTTATGTTCTCGTATAAACAAAATGAGCCTTGGTATGGGCGAATAGCTAATAGCCAATAAACCTTATTAATGTAGCAATACCTTCAATCTCGCAGGTGCACTCGCAATGTCACACTAGAAAACATCAAGATATCTTTAGAGACATGGCAGAGAGGTATCCTCCATAGCTCCACCCAAACAATCTAAAATTATTTTCTTTTGCTAGCCCTTCTTTGATCAGCCACTCGGCTTTATAAACTTTATCCTCAGCGTTAAAATTCACAAAGTTGTGCTTCATTGCAATTTCAAATGCCCTACTGTCATTGCATCTTCATTGCAACTTTAAACGGGCTGGCGAGGTAGATGAACTTACTCAAAAACACTTCATCATCTGGTAGTATGCCATATCGTGCAACGGGGTGAACACAGCGTACACCAACTCGAGCTCTAGACCTATCACGAATAAAATTTTGCAAGATCACATCATTTTCTATGTCAATTGACACTATATTACATTCCACGATGAATAGGAACTCGGATCATCTTCCAAAACCATGCCCAGATTTGACATATCTCTATCTTTTCTCATCTTCCAAAACCATACCTTGATTTGACATATTTCATCTTTTCTCAAGAGTGTCCTCAACTTTGCTGCTACTAATGAAAATAAGACTACATATTTCTCTTAGGTTCTATCCGTTTAAGCTCGTCCTGGCACATCATGAATCACATAGACCTATAATAAGGAAACAATACATTGATCAGATCAGATGGGTAAAATACTCGACCTGAGCTAATGATGATATGTCGATATCAAGAGCATTATAATAAAACAGGTCCACACATACTAAAATAAGTAATTATTCGTTGGATTTATCTAGGGCAAATACTTTTATAACAGGCCTGGCTTATTATGCACGTGCTTACTTAAAGTCTTAGCAAATGCAGCCTCCTCTCCTCTAGAAAAAGCAGTCCGAATATCCATTTAATATAACCCGACTGACGGGCGGGTTTGGCTGATCAAACTTCTTTCGAAACAAAGTTTGACATTGATTTTAATGGTTATCAAGATTATCTAATAATTTTTTTTTCATTGGTGTCACAACCCGCATCCCTATTCTACAAAAACACCAAGCATCCATCAACTTTAGTGTCATTCTAATGGGTCGGATAGTAGAGGCGTTGGATGGTCCCTTATTTTTTATAGTGAGAACATAAGATAAAGTACCAAATAACACAAACCTTTCTTGGTGCTACTATAACTTCAACATCTATAAATTTAACGAATGGCGCATCAGGAATACCGTCATTGTTATAAGGCAGAAAATTCAGGTTGAAAAGGCATCTTAGGAGTTAGGAATGAAGGTCACATGTCAATACTAAAAGTAGTTACCAAGTTAAGAATTACAGTATAATAAGGATGAAAGAATTATAAATTTCCTGAAGAGGATGTGCCATAAACTATGTAAATGAAAAGGTATTGGCAATTTCAGAAACAGAACATATACACGAAAGATCTTTTTAAGCGTCTTGGATTTATTGGTTGATTTTCTTAGATTTAGTGATTCAAAATTTGATGCTAAAATTGCAAATAATTTTACAAATTATCATGAAACAAATATATGTAGAAGAAGGAGGAAGGCGTGCCTGTAACTAAAGTTTAGTCTTGCTGATGTGTATTGAATCAGCTTAACCCACCCATGTTGCAAGTGATTCGATTGGCAGCCTCAGCTATTGCTGTTATAGCCTTGTTGGGTAACTGCCGTAACTGTGACTTGTTTCTAGCTGAACATAGAGGTTTGCTGTGGGTGACAGATGATCTGTTTGAACTACCAACACTTTGAGTGGCTAAATCAGATCAAATTAGGGGGAAAAAAAAGTTAGAAAATTTTCTGCCTTTCTTGAGTTCAATGATTTTATTGCCTTTATAAAGGGGAACACCTACAACATGCCACAAGAGAGAATAACTTGCATACCCTCAATTTTCCTCAAGAGAGAGCTGGATGATTCTTTCTTATGGCGTGAGCCAGTGTGCCATTAGTTGCAGCAAGGCGCTGACTCTATCACAATATATCAAAGCCATTTGAACTGTGAGAAAACTTAACGCAATTATGCAACTGATGTTGCGCGTGGTGCAAGTCGATATTCCTGCTATCTAAGCAAAAATAGAACAATGTTCCAACAGCTACCTACGCAACAAACATCAAGTAAATTTTCTATACCAAATTTGCTTGATAATGAGAACAAATATTTCTTATGATAGAAGTAAACATGAATATGGGATAACAATGAAGGGACTATGATGGCAATGCAATTCCTTTTTCAAATCACTCTTATCATTGAATTAATCACAAACCATTTGTTACCCCGTCGACACACAAACCATTTATACAACTTATGTTTGCTATCCATATATTAACAGCATGCCGCCAGTTATCTGTATTAATGGGTTCCCGAAAATGTTTTATGGTAAATCTTATCATACGAGCTGGTATTTTACCTGATAACGCTCCATATCATTTGTGATCTGAACCACGTTACCTTTACACAGTTGGTAAAGGCCAATATTGGTAGATGCTCTCAAACTCGCTAGATAAACCCTCAAAACCGAGGAAAGATAATCTACACAGAATTAGACCAAAGGTTGTAGGGAAGAAGTTCACTTCCACAACAGCTTTGTAGGAACCGACTCGCTCTCATAGATGCTCCAGATCCTACAATTATCGGCTATTTAGAAAAAGAGTTGTAAATCAGATTCAATAAATATATGTACAAATATACAAATATATTTATAACACAATCGCCTTAAGTAGGCATCCCCATTACAATACCTATTCCAACCCAATGCAAACTGTTATGACTCATCTAACCATGAGATATAGACGTCTTGCGTCGTTGGTCACTGTAGAGATCCACTACACCTTACCCGTGTTGTAGTTAATCAAGGGGTGAATAACAGTTAGTAGACCCGAAATTTAAAGAAAAGGAAAACTTTTCTAAACCAAATATCAACCATATAGAAGAAACTAATAACTTTGATGAACATTGTTTTAAAAATGAACTTAGTTTTTGAAGATGTACCTCTAAAAAAATTTTGGTTTTCTTGGAATCGATAGCAACAACTACTTCATATGGAAGAAATAATATGTAAGATTTTAAAGAATCGGTTTTCGAGTTTAACAGCACTTTACAGAAGACATCTTCTTATACAACCGAGACTTCATCTCTTGTGATCTGAACTGAAGGTAAAAGGTGGGCTCAACAGATGGCCTTGTACTTTTGAGTCTGGAAGGTGGGTGCATTTGGCTATTCTCATTATGGTTAAGAGGTTCTGGACTGGCATTTTATCAATGTAAAGAGGGTCTGGTTAGTAAGACTCATTAGGAAGGTTTCCTGTCGGTTGAGGTTGAAAGCTTGCAATCTTTGTATGGTAATGAAAATTTTATGTCGTGCTCATTATTGTACTGATGTATAGTTTTTATCCTAGTATTCTGATGTACAGCTTGCAATATTTAGCTCACAGACACTTCAGTTGTTGTTATCAGTACACTATCCGAAAAACCAACAAAAACTTCGAAGTAACAGAGCAAAAAGTCATAAATTTGCACCTGAAGCAAGTTTCATTCACATATCAGTACTTCGAAGGCAGTGGCACCTTTTTGCCAATTACCTGAGAGAGACCGTATCAAAGTGTATAAGGTGTTTATGGTTCTTAGTATCAGCAACCGATACAATTCAATAAAAATACAAAACTGAACGTTACGCCTATAGCATCGCAATCACTTTAAATATGTGTGAGAAGAAATTACCCATAACATGAGCAGCTTCTCACAAACGTTTGACATGTCATAAATTCAGCAAGTCTTCAATAAGAATTCTTATTTTTGAAAAAATATAACATTAAATAAGTTGCAATGTTCCAAAACATCCTAATCCGTGAATGATATAATTGTTTGATTCTAAGAGAGAGCACAAAGACTTATAAATTTATACTTGTTCAGCAAAAAAAGTAGTATTATAGATGAGGTGAATTTAGTGAAACGTTTGTTATATTCAATATGCTAGGTGAGCAGGTAAGAACGAATATGCAAAACAAGCAGAAAAGGTATTTCCAAGATGCCTGCTTGGATTAGTATCAGCCTATACATAAAACAACATATCAGTACCAGTAATTTATATTAATCAAGTATGCAAACCTACCTCAAGTAATAGAATTAACCACACAAAGGAGGGTGCACAACCTTAGTTGATAATTCAATTCAGTTTCCATCTGTGTGTCTCGTATCCTTGTCAGTTCTCTGATTAGCATTAAAATCAACTAATAGTTGATCACTGAAATAACATATGTAGAATGTGAATATTTTTATTCGGATTAGCTGAACCATTTTCATGAAAAAGGATTAACATGAAAACTAAAACAATTAAATATATATGTGTTGCTGTGAAGGAGAAACGCGACAGCAGACTACTGAAATGCTTTTGTTAATATAAGATTATCGTGCCATGAAGTAAGGGAATAAAAATAAACCTCTGTTTTCTAGCCAAGTCAAAGTCTGGTATATTTAAATTCATATCATGATCCAGCAAAATGATGCCTGCTTTCAAATCCCTATAAACTTTCAAATCCCTATAACAACTCTAAGTTGCGAAACTTGATGCAGGTAGAGACGACATCGTGCAATCACAATGATAGTACGGAAGCGTTGTCGCCGATCAATCAACATCTGATACATAAAAACAGAAACATAAATTTGAATTAAGATTTTGGTTAAGCTTATAAATTGAGCTTATAAGCCATTTAAGGCTTATATATAATAAGCTCATAAGTCTTTAATTAGTGTTTGGTTTAGCTTTTATAACTAATAAGGTAGAATGACTAAAAAGTACAAAAAATAAAATGGGTGTAATGAATTAAATAAGGGTATAAATATTTTTATATAAGCCTACACCTCCATATAAAAGCCTCAAAGTTTTGGCTTATCAAAACCCCTTATATAAGCTTATAAGCTAAGTCATATAAGCTTAACCAAACACTTGTTTAGGCTTATTTAACACATATAAGCTAATAAGCTTATAAGCCAATCATATAAGCTTAACTAAACACCCCCTTACACCAAAAGAGGATAGTAATCAATGCTAAAAAGATGAAAACCAATCACTTGATACACCAATGTTGGGATGAGACCCGAATCCCGGAATCGAACCGGAACCGTACCGATTCCCGGTACTCGAATCTCGTTCGGTACGGTACTGGTACCACGAAATAAGGTGAAAAAAAATTCGGTACCATTAATTCGGTACGGGACCGGTACCAAATCGGGAAATTCCAAAAAAAAACGAGAAAATCCCGATTTCCCGGTACCGGTATCGATACAGATACCGGTACCGGTATCCGAATCCTGTTCGGTACGGTACCTGTACCATTAATTTATGCTCTGGAAAAATTCGGTACCATCCATTCGGTACCGATTCGGTACGGTACCAGTACCGTGCTCATCCCTACACCAATGTGATGAACCAATAAAGGTGTAATTCCATTAAAGTATACGTTTACAAATGATTACCTTAAGAGTTAACTGCTTTTTTGGTCCTCGTGGTTTGGGGCAGTTTTCACTTTTGGTCCAATTTTTTAAGTAGTTTCGTTTTTGACCAAAAACTATACTATTTCTTTACTTTTGGTCCAATTCTGTTAACTCCATCACTTTGACCGGTCAAACTGATTTAAAGTACTAAAATACCCTCGTCAAATAATGTGAAATGACTAAAATACCCTTTATTATTGTTATTATTATAAATATAATTATAATTATTTTTTATTTTTTATTTATTTTTTATATAAACACGTATTGGATGGCCTCGTGTATATCTCCTCCATTGTTTTCTTTTTAGGTCCAAAACTAAAGAACAAAGAGCTCCTTCATCCACCATTTATGACGAGCCCCTCCACCAGCAAGATCCTCCACCATTATTCTGTTTTAGATCTGTAGCTAGAGAACAAAAACATACAACCACATCCGAGCATCAAGAACCAAATTAACCATAAGCAAGCCGAGAACCAAGATATGCGACCATATCCAAGCCTCGATCTTCATCGAGAACCAAGATATGAGTTCTGGGGGTTTTGGTAGCGATGGCGTAGTGGCGAAGGTTTTTTAATTTGTGTTAAAGGGTTAGTATTAGTGATGGCAGTTTGATGATGGGTTTGGTGGTGTCGCTGACCGGCGGCGGTGGTTGTATTTATCTAATAATTAAATCATCATCTTAGGATGTATTTATTTATTCATGATCTGATAAATATAAACACTAAGAAGTGGATGTGGTGATGATAAAAGAGTGACGGGTGGGATCATATTTAGGTTGAGTTGTGTTATTAACATCAGACGAGTTAAAAGTTTTAGAGATGAATTTACTTTGTTAGTTTTTATTTAATAGTTATATTATTATATATAAATATAATTAAACAAAAAATGTAAACTCTTTTAAGAAAAAAAATTGGTATTTTTTTATTTTTTTAACAGGTATTTTTTTAGTTTAATAAACAGAAAGAGAACTAGTTTGTAGGACCAGCTGATTTGTTTAATATAATATAATAAATGGATAAAAATACCCCTTTATTTGACGGTCAAACAAGTCAAACTGACAGATTTAACGGAATTGGACCAAAAGTGAAGGAATAGTTTACTTTTTTGGTCAAAATCGAAACTATTTGAATTTTTGGACCAAAAGTGAAAACGAGAGCAAACTACGAGGACCAAAAATGCAGTTAACTCTTACCTTAAACATTCAAGTTCAATTCCCACTATGTGCAAACAACCTTGAAGTGGTCACGCTAACCTCTTGAAAAGGGAGGGCTTTACCTGGTTTGAGTGTGTGTGGCGGTGGGCTCAAACCCCGTGGATTAATCGGCCAATGAGTCAAAAATCACGGTTACCAAAAAAAATAAAATGATATCAGATAACATCTCAAGATCTAGAGCCTGCTTTCTTGAAACTTTAGTACGCTCACAAGATCAATTTTCTAAAGAAAACAAAACTGAAACAAACACTATCCTCTTCGACACAACATTTTATTTGCAAGATTACAGTGACCTACTTGATGAATAAAATCATGCCCGCATGTAAGATCAGATTGATGAAAATCTTATAAATATTTATGCACAAGTATACAAACAAATAAAACTGAATCATATCATAATATAAACATAAAAACGAATTAAATGTGCCATTTATTTATGGCTAGGTTACGGGTTTTGTCATATCTTTATGGCTAATTTTTCATCATGCAATGGTTGGATCTAAACCTTCGAGCACCATCAACACCAATATTTTGCTTTGGGAAATCAATCAAAGGAGTCACATGATATATTAGAGAGTCACATGATATTAGGGCTATTGTAAAGAGAAGATACATAATAATTTTTTCTAGGATGAATCAATCCAGAACTTATCACATTAGAATCAGAAAGTCGTAAACTTAGCCCTATATATATATATATATATATATATATATATATATATATATATATATATATATATATATATATATATATATATATATATATATATATATATATATATATATATATATATATATATATATTGTATAGTTTAATTAATTATTTTAGTAAGAAGCAATAAACGGATGCAAGAATTAAGAAAGAGTAAAAAAGTTACGTTAATAAATGAAAAAGGTAAAACAACAAAATGTGAAGTATTCGATAAACGATTGATTCTTTAACAATCATAATAAAAGAGGTCTAAGAATTTTGGTTTAAAGTATAAATATCATATCCTTTAAAGATGCATTTACAAATTTGGGCATCTTGGATGGTCTACTCACCATTTGAATAGCTCATGAGTATAAAAACAAACAAAATTCCAACGTTATCAATCTATATGCAATGTTTTAATTTGCAACATTCTTCATAGATCAGAAGCATTCGACCTCATGTCAAAGAATTCACAAAAATCGTCAATAAGTCATTCTTTTAAAAAAAAACATTTCGTGAACATTAAATAAAACTTTTTACATGTAAGAACATTTATAACACCAAATATTAAAAAGAAATTGCAGTCAAATAAATGTATAATACAAAGTATCAACTCAGAAAAAAAACATTGAATTACCGTTATGCAACAAAACCACCATAAATATAGTCAGGACATAATTACCACCATGATTATATACTCAAACACACCATTTAAATAAAGTCTGAGCGATGCCCGTGCATGTTCCTTTATTGCATTAACCATCCCATTTAGTATGATTTTTGTCTGATTTTCAGTTTCCATTATCAGGCTCAATCCTTTAGTGCTCAAAGCTGACTTTTCGAGTAAAGCTTATAGAGAGGTCTAGAATCACCGATATCTTAAAAAGAACTTACAAACATGTCATTTAATTATTTTGCCTTCCCTGATGCCAGTGTGTTGCTTATTTTACATTCATGAAAGGACTTCCATTTCATATCGTAAAAGCACCAGTTTTCCACATGCTAAGGAACGTGAAAAATGCCCTTTCATGACTGCATTGATCGCGTAAATATCTTCAATTTCTTTTGGCTTTTGCATAAGAGTAACCTACAGTATGTTCACACTCACATCAAAAGACTGTTATTAAATAGTAGCAGAGATTGCCAACTTATCTTACATAGAAAAGAGAATGAAAGAAACAGAGATGGGAGTGTAGAACACCAAGGCCAATCCAATTTTCTCCCATAAAAACAATCAGTTCTTTTAAATTCTTAGGAGTAAAGGATGCAGACCACCTTTAATTCTTATTGGTTTTGCAAATATTAATTCAACTACTGTAACTTAAAATGCTAATGTGTTACAATGGTATAGGGATTCTTGGCGCCTTTGCGGGATTGTTTGGTGTGATTATTGACTCGATACCTTTCATTAGCAGGTGTAACATGGTTTTGGGTACAAATTACTCAGGGACTGCACATGTACCATGAGCATGGGTTTTAACACGTCTAGATGATTAGGTAACCTTTGTTATTTTATGTATTTAAATGTAAAAAGCATCTTCATTAGGAGACTTTCCTCAAGCTTAGTTATATATTTCTTTTTTCTACAATTATTTTTTTTCTACACTTTCTAATAAAAAGCACGTTTTTCTACACATTCTAGTAAAAAGCATATGATAGAAAGTGTGTTTCCAGTTAATTTATATGTATGTGGTAAACTAAGGATTATGTGTATAACATACAGAGTACTACACTGCCATATACCCATTTGAATATAATCATGTTTTTACCCATTCACTCATTTAACAAACTTGCTTGTTACAACTAAAAAACAAAATGAATGAATGCATACTTTATAATTTACCTCTAACTTTCTAGTTGAGTCATTGAGATACATTTGGAGCCTTTGTAAAAGGATTGATACCCCTTTGAGAAAACCTGCATGCACATAAAAAATGTCATATTAAAACAAAGCAATCACAATTAGAGATCATAAGGGTCGGTATATGATGTTTAGTTCAAAACACATTCCGTAGCTTAACTGATTTTCTATTTGGGGAATATACTCTTAAAATCTTTCTTTGAAGGTCTATCTAATAAGTTTATAATCACAATCCAAAGAGATCAAAAACACCCATAAAAAACATCGCAAACCTATCAACAACGTCGCACAACATACACTGTGGCAACAAAGATGTAGGGCAATGCAACATATGTGGTTAGATTAGATCTGGATCATGGATCAAATAGTGTGAGCGTGCATAATATAGTAGAACTGATTTGAGTTGAATTGAAACGGGTGGAGCGTGTATGTGTGTTTTATATCTGAATAACCTAGGATCAGTTTGTATTTTTTTTCAATGGTTGAATCGTTGATATAGTGTGCGTTATTGATAGAAACATTGTGGTAATTTCAGCAACTAATTATGGGGTTTATATAAATAATTAATTTTAACAAAAATAACTTATTTCATTTAATATTTTTTTCAAAATTCAAAAAATCAGTCAATATTATTAAATTTACGTTTCAACTTTTTAAATGACATTTAGTTTTTTGTTACAAAGTTTCTAAAATTGTAATGACTTGCCATAGTTATATATTTTTTTATATTTATTTTGATTAAAAAATATATATATATATATATATATTTTAGATAAATGATAGGAGTCCAAAAATTGATATTTTTCGATTCATTTTAAGTAAGAATATACATTTTAATATAACTTTCGTTACTTTTACATACAAAATATATTATTTTCGCTGTTGTTAAAATTGGTTCTTTTTTTTTAAATAACTTTCGTTCGTCTTTTATATAATAAATGTTTAAGTTATTTATTTATTATTAAATATATTTGGCACTTTTTACAGTTTAAAATTATAAATGGTTAGTTTTAGATTTATTTTATATGGAACACATAAGCAAAATTATGTTTTTGTAAAAGATTAAAAATTATTTATAAAAAAAAACCATTAAAATTTTTTATATAAGTTTTGTACTTATCGTCTGTTTACATTCTTTTCTTTAAATTTTGTTAAAATATTCCATTGTGCAAAGCTTGAAGAACTTGAATTATTTATTATGAGAGATTGTCAAAAGTTTTTTACTAACTTTTCTAAAACACTCGTGCATTATTTCATTATACAAAGCTTAAAGAACTTGTATTATTTTTGCCACTGTGAAAAGAAAAACGTCCCAATACTTGAAAACATTGGTGCAAAAATGTAATCTTAATATATGTTTTATGACATTTTTAATGCTCAAGCTTAATTGAGTTGTACATTTAAGCTAATTTAGGCATTATTTTTAATGTTGCAAGTTTTAAAGGTTTGTAAATTATTTCATTTTATTAAGATATATATATATATATATATATATATATATATATATATATATATATATATATATATATATATATATATATATATATATATATTGTAGAAACTGGAAGGGGGGGGGGGGTTGAATAGTTTCTTATATTTACTTGTTAAAATGTGGTTTTCAAAAATCCTTTTTCAAAAACTTAGGCTTGAGGAAATATGTGAAATCTTCTTATGGACAATATGAACAATGATAGTGTAACTAAACTAATACTAACAAAAATATATGCACAAAGAATAAAGAATGTAAAGAGTTAAGGGTAAAGAAAGATCAAACCGAACACCAAGGATTTATAGTGGTTCGGCAACGAAGCTCACTCCTCGTTCCTACTCCACTCCTTGAGTACTCCTTACTCGAGAGTTCACTACACAACAAGCTCCTTATGGTGGAGAAAAACGTACACGTCGCTTAACCAATTTTCGACGCTAAGCTAAAAGTCGAGCCCTAATCGTAGCTAGGACCAATCTACACAACTATACTTAGTACATACACAACTTCCAAATAGACACAACTACTTGGATCTTCACAACTATGACACAACTAAAAATGTATAAAATTAGATCTTCAATGAATCTTTGGTGGTGGACTCAACACTTCACAAGGATAGTGTTCTTCTTTTTTCACTTGGAGAGGAAGGGATGGAAGAACAAGATTCACTTCTTAAACAAGTAGTAATCAAACAAATGATCAAAGATTTGAGTGATTAAAGAAGATTGTTTGAATCTGGAAATAGATGTGCAAAAGAGGTGAATTGAAAAGCTGAGAATGGTCCACTATTTATAGGACAAAGGACCAACGGCTATTTCTGCCCGCGGTTCCTTATCTTAGCCCGCGGTACCTTATCGATAAGGAACCGCCTAGGAGCTAAGGAACCGTTGGACTAGACTCTGCTCCCTTTTTGTCCTTTAGTGGTGGAGGTCATATTTGGTTTAAAAAATATCCTGATAGAATATTCCTAACCAAATAAGAATATGCCATTTTCAAATTTTCAAATAATTAATTTAATAAAACATTTTCTTAAGAAGAAAGTTTAATAAAAACTTGTCACACTTAATAAAAAGTGAGTTTGAAGAAAAGATTAAATCACTTGATCACTTGATTAAGGTTAGTACTTGTTTATCCATACCTTAAGTGAAAATGAGTAAAATGAAAAATACTTGAACTCAAGAATTCGTTTTTCGTTGTTTTCGTAAATGCTTGTTTTTACATATTGTCGTAATCAAAACTAAGCGAGACCGAAAAATGCATGTAACGTTTTTAGGCATCATTGCATTAACAGTCTCCCCCTTTTTGATTTCGACAATACATAAACTCAATCACACAAAAAAACAAGATTTTTGAAGACGAGTTTATTCATTTCTCCCCGTTTGTCGAAGCAAAAAGGTTGCACAAGTCAGTGTTGAAGAGACGGACTTTGCAAAGACTCCCCTTGGTGCTTACTCCCCTAGCTTGGGGCACCGAGGAATCGAGATATGGTGACAAGATACATAGAAGAGTTAGTTGAACAAAAGAAACAACCAACAAGATATAGCAATATGTCACAAAATAAAAGAGAATAAAACAAAAAGACAAAGATCCAAGATAGGTTATTAAAAAAACATCATACAAAGATGTATGGAAAAAGAAACAAGCCAAAAGCATAAATCTAATCCTAGTTATTCTAGAATTCTAAGATTTGCTTGAATTTGGTGTCTTGTGTATCAGCAACCAATGCTTATATGAAAGACAAGGTAATGGCGGAGGGTGGTGGTGGTGGCTTGTTGGAGATCTCATAATCATAGTGAAGAGGAGGCTTGATTAAGAGACTCTTGATGTAGCTCAACTCCTCATAGATGGTGCCATAGTAAGATGTTGATATTGACAAAAATGACAATATGTTCCATGGTGCATGACATTATCATGAGAAGGAGGAAGAACACTAAAGGGTGGTGGTGGAAGAATAGATGTTCCACAATCAACATTCTTGGTAGGAGAGATGTGATTAAGAGTGTTCTTGGGTGAGTTTGGATTGTAATGGTTTTTGGGTGAGTTGGGATTCAAGGCTTTCATTGGGAGAATAAGACATTTTGAGGTGTGAAGTATGGCAAAATGCTTATGGTTTAAATAGGGAAGGCTTAGGGTATTCTTGGGGTGGTCAAAGGGTTTGAAACAAAGATTCTCAAAAATGATAGAGCAAATCTGGAGTTTCAGACAAAAACCCGAAAAAGGAAGGCACTGTAGGCGGTTCCTTATCAAGGCTGGCGATACCTTATCAATAAGGCACCGCGGTTCACATATGGAACCGCCTGCAGAGGCTGTGTTTGGTGTTTGGAGGAAGATTTTTCAGCAAATCTTATTTTTCTAGTCTAACTTATCATAGGAATATGCTTAAAAGCAAAGATAGACAAAGAAAACATATGCAAACTTACCAAATAGATATTTGACCAAAATACATAGATTAAAAAATCGATGTAGGAGGTGTGTAAGACAAGACCTTAAGTCATGACACAATGATCCTCCATGATTCTATCTTGTTCTTGCTATGTTTGAGAGTATCATACATATTAATTATGTAAGCTCTATATTAATAGCGAGAATCTATGAAAAATCGTTTTTAGATTGAATTAACAATGTCAAACGTATTTCTCAACCATTTTCAAAAGAGACTTTGAGAATTTTGAAAAGGAGAAGAGAGGGTTTTTCAAAAAGAGTTTGGAAGACTCAATGACTCAAAGTGGTAAAAGAAAACACACAAAAGGAAATGAAATTAAGGAAGATGTTCCATTAATCCTAGACCTAGACGCAAGTAATTAAAAGGTTCCCTCTTAAGTGGCTTAGTGAAGATGTCGGCTAAGTTGTCTTCGGAGGGTACCTTCTCAATTGAAATGTTCCCCTTTTGAACAATATCCCTAAGCAAATGGTGTCGAATTTCTATGTGTTTGGTTCGCGAATGTTGCACAGGATTCTTGCTAAGGTCTATAGCACCTTTATTATCGCACATGATGGGAACATCATCAAGAGAAATACGTAATCAACAAGCGCTTGCTTCATCCATAGAGCTTGTTGGCATGCTTTTCCGGCACTCACATACTCGGCTTCCGTGGTGGATATTGCAAGAGCGGTTTGTTTCTTGGAGAACCAAGAAGTTAAACAACAACCCATGAAGGTACAAACTCCACTAGTGCTTTTCCGGTCCACCTAGTCTCCCGCATGATCCGAGTCGGCGTAGACAATGGTTTCTACGCCGGTCCCTTTAGGATACCATAATCCTAAATGTATAGTGCCTTTAATGTATCGAAAGATACGCTTAACCGCTTCGAGGTGAGAGGTTTTGGGAGCCTCTTGGAAGCGAGCACAAAGGCAAACACTAAACATGATATCCGGTCGACTTGACGTTAGGTACAACAAGCTACCAATCATACCTCTATATTTGGTGTTGTCTACCTGTTGGGAATAAAATGTAGCCAGTCCACTTGAGCGCTGACAAGAGGAAAACAAGCGTTGATAAGAAGAAAACAAACGCTGACAGATCAAGCGTTGACAAGAAGAAGTCAAGCGTTGATAGGTTGAAGACAAGCACTGATAGAAAGATATGGTCTACGCGTATTATTGTTTTCAGTTTGTTTCTAGTAAAGATAAGTTCAACATTGTATTTTCTATAATTACTTTACCTAGAATAGTTGATACGTAGACTCTTGTACAAGGCTTCTTATGTCTATAAAAGAAGACCTTTAGGTTATGTTTCATAATAAGTTTTCATACGTTAAACACTTTCATTGTAAGCAAGTTCGTTATTATCAATCAAGTGAAAGTTTGTTTTACATCTTTGTGTGTTCTTGTTTAAGTGTTAATTCCGCATAACACTTAGATTACTTTATACATAAACAAAGTTTCTCTACGTGTATAACTTGATCTAATCTCGTATACACAAGCTTAATCGATCTAAGTTTGGGATCAACAAGTGGTATCAGATTTTGTTGAGAAACTTTTGATCTTAAAGAACACAAGAACCCTAATTTTCACAAAACCCTAAAAACATCATGTCCAATCCAGAAGTAACCTCCTCCTCCTCTTTGCCCAACATCAAGATTCCCATGCTTGATGCAAACAATTTTGAGCTGTGGAAGTTCAACTTTGAGCAAAATCTGGGGATCTATGACTACACTCTCTAGGAGATTATTGAATATGGAAACACGTTCAATAAAGCTCAAAAGATTGCTGATGCCATTGCTAGAAGATCAGCTGTTGCTGGATGTTCAGAAGCAGATAAAAAAGAAAAACCTGATGATGGTAGAGCTGTGTCTGCTGAAGACATAGTAAAGAAAAGGGTTGATATGAAAACCCTAAACATTCTGAAACTCTCTTTGGGACAAGAGAACCAGTATAAATACAGAGGTTATGAATCTGCAAAAGACCGTTGGGCAGCTCTTGAAGTTGCATATGGTGGCAATGATGATACTAAGGAAGAGAAGAAAAAGCAACTCATGCATGAGTATGCTGTTTTCAAGGCTCAACCTAATGAGAAGCTTAGCAGTGTGAGAAGCAGACTGCTTGACATTACAAGCAAGCTGTCCTTCATGGGGACACAAGTTGGTGATGTTGACATTATTGCCACTTTTCTTAAAAGCCTTAGTGATGCGTGGAAGATTGAGGCAAGATCTATACTTGCCAATAACACTCATAAAAGTTCTACTTTTGATGATATCTATAACAAACTGAGGCTGTTGGAGAATGAAACTCTTTTGGAGCATGGAAGTAAGTCTACCAATATCAACATGGCCTTCTTCTCACATAGTGAAGGTCAATTTGATCAGAAGGACTCATACATGCACCCAGTTACTGGATCATCATGTGTCAACGCTGGATCATGTCCTTTCAACGCCTCACATTCAGACGCTGACACATACAAAATTGACTCACCAAGAGTTAAGCTTGCTGGTTTGGATCTGGATACTGTGTGTGCATACATTGCTTCTTTGCCCAATGGTTCAGTGATTACATATGAGGACCTTGAGCAAATAAGTGATGAGCACTTGGAGGAGATGGATATAAAGTGGAACATGACTCTTGCAAGTATAAGAGCAAACAGGTGGAATAGAAGGTTTAAGAAGAAGATGACCTTTAATGCAAAGGACACTGCTGGATTTGATAAATCCAAGGTTGAGTGCTACAATTGTCATCGTATGGGGCACTTCATGAGGGAATGCAGATCTCCAAGAAGATCTGTTGCTGGCAAACCCTCAAGCCAAATTGTTAAGGCTCAGGATCCTAAGGCCATGGTGGCAGTGCAACAAATTGATGGTATTGGATGGGACTGGAGCTATTTGGCTAAAGATGGGGAAGAGGATAAAGCTTTGGTTGCTGAGATAGAAGAAGAAGAGCATGTTCAATATGCTCTTATGGCACACTCCTCCTCTTCATCAGATAATGAGGTATACGATGATGCTTTTTGTAGTAAGGGTTGTCGTTTAAATACTGAAAAACTTAACAAAGAGGTTTTAAGATTGTTAAGTGATGTGAGTACTGAGAGATGCAAATTGTCTAACTATCAAATTGCTCTCACTCAAACTGAGAAGACAGTTTATGAGTATAAGAAAATGGAATTTGACTTAAAAGATAAAATAAATATCTTAAAACATGAGTTAAATGCTAGTAATGATGTTAGAAATATCATGGAAAGGGTCAATGGTGAACTACAGGCTAAGTTAGATGAGGCTATTAAGAATAAGGATTATGTTGACCTTAAAATTTAGAGATTTGATAAGGCCTCACAAACCCTAGGAGAATGTGTTAATAAACAAAGGGATCCTAAGGACATGACTGGGATTGGGATGAAAGACTATACTATTGTTCCATCACCAGCTGGGGACTTCTATGGTGTCCAAAGAAAGGACTTATCTTGGACTGGTTTACCAGAACTCCAAGAGGATGAATTTATTCCTCCACCAAGAGTCATTACCCTAGTTAAAGAGTATAGACAAAAGTTGACTTACTTGAATGAATGGAAGAAAGCCAACCCTACCTTGTTTGTTAAGGGTGGCTTGTTATGTGAAAGTCCAAATGAGTCTACTCCTATTAAGGTAACAAACCCAATCACTGGCAAGACTGTTGACCTTGGCTCAAACACTGTTAAGAAACCTAGCATTAAGTATGCAGAAATGTATAGGAATACTAGGTCACCAAAAAGCCAAGTTAGTAATGATGGAACAGGTTTCTTTTCTTCTAGACCTAGGGTTGTGTCTAGAAAAGCCTGTTACACTTGTGGTAGCTTTTCACATTTAGCATACAAGTGTGTCAACGCTTCCAAGGTCAACGTTGTTAAAAAGTCAAACATTGTCAGACCCAAAACTTTTGTGGAGCAAGGTCCACAAGTTGTTAGACCAGCCCCATTCTTCACTAAAAGGTTTAACACTCATGGACAAAGACCATTTCAAAAGACCAATACTTGGTCTAATAGGCAATGGGTTTCTGTAGCAAACCCTAGGTTCAACGCTGACAACGGTAATCTCAGCATTGACAAGACCAAATCCAACGCTGACAGAAACGTTGCCAGACCTAAATATTTGCAACCACAGGGTAAGGGGTCTAAAGCTTCTTCTAGCTTGACATGGAGACCTAAGCAAGATCAAAACCCTAATTCTAATGGGCTTTCTATGACCTGCAATAGATTTAATTATATTTCAAAGGTCATTACAAAACCTATTGAGGTTAACTAGGTATTTCATCCAAAAAGGGATGAACAAGGGGTTGTTATGAGAACTAAGTATGTTCTTCTTGAACAACCAGATGAATCCAAGTCTGCTCAGGCTTGGGTTCCCAAAGAGAACTAATTTGTTTTCTTTATGTGCAGGGCATTCAAAAACAGGTCAATGATTATGGATATTGGGACAGTGGATGCTCTAGGCACATGACTGGGAAGGAAGATTATCTTACTAACTTCACTCCCATTAAGGATGGTGATAAGGTTTACTTTGGAGGCGGATATGGAACTATCACAGGCAAAGGAACTCTTCTCACCAAGAACTTGCGTTTTGAAAACGTGTTTCTGGTAAAAGAACTTGATTACAATCTTTTTAGTGTATCACAAGTTTGTGATAACAAAAATAAAGTTCTGTTTACTGATACTGAATGCTTGGTGTTAAGCAAGGATTATAAAATCCCAGATGAGAAATATATTGACTATAGAACACCTAGGCATAAAGACATCTATAATGTGAATCTTAATGGTATTAGGATGAATAATAATATGTCATGTTTTTATGCTAAAGCTTCAGTTGATGAGAGTAATCTATGGCACAGGAGACTAGGGCACATAAACTTTAAGAATATAAACAGGCTTGTGAGACTTGGCATGGTTGATGGTTTGCCTGAAAAGGCTTTCCACAATGACCACTCTTGTGTTGCATGCCTTAAAGGCAAGCAGCACAAGGTCTCATTTAAGGCTAAACAGGTGCATTTTAGTTCTAAACCACTTCACTTGCTGCATATGGACCTATTTGGTCCAACTAATATAGAGAGTTTGAATGGTAAATCATACTGCTTTTTCATCACAGATGACTTTTCTAGGTTTACTTGGACTTTCTTTTTAGCTATGAAAAGTGACACTGCTGATACTTTAATTGACTTTATTACCCAGATAGAAAAGAAAACAGGTAATGAAGTTAAAATGCTTAGAAGTGACAATGGTGGTGAGTTTAGAAATAAGCTATTGGATGATTTTTGTGACAAGAAAGGGATTACTAGGCAGTTTAGTGTTGCTAGAACCCCACAGCAAAATGGGGTTGCTGAGAGAAAGAATAGAACCCTAATTGAAGCAGCCAAGATTATGTTGGCCGATGCTCACTTTCCCATAGCTTTTTGGGCTGAGACTGTGAATACAGCTTGTTATGTTCAGAATAGAGCATTGGTCAACAAGATACAGAACAAAACACCTTATGAGTTACTTTGGGGAAGGAAACCTAATATTGGTTTTCTTAAACCTTTTGGTTGTCATGTAGTTGTTTTAGATACTAGTGATGCCTTAGGTAAATTTAGTGCTAAAGGTGATGAAGGCTATTTATGGGTTATTCAGTGCAGATCAAGGGATATAGGGTTTACCTTAAGAAGGAAAAACGTATACTTGAGAGAGTACATGTTAGGTTTTTAGAGAGTAAACCTAGTGATCCTGAAAGTGGTCCAAATTGGTTGTTTGACTTGGAACCTCTATCTAGGACTTTAAATTATATGCCTGTTACTAATCCAGACATTATGAAGGTAACTTCAAATGTTGTGGAAGAACCACTTGTTGATGTTTCAGGTACACAGGTTAATGAAGAGGTTGGATCACAAGCAGACAAGTCATCTCACATACAAGAGTATGTCACTATCCCCATATGAACAGATGCTTTTGTTGCTGCTGCTGCTGCTGGAAAGGAAAATGGTGGTCCCCAAGTACCACCAGTTAACAACATGCATGGTCCTTCAGGCGCTGACAAAGGCAAATCTGGCGCTGACAGGACAAATTCAGGCGTTGATGGCTCAAACGTTGACAACACCATTTCAGGCGTTGATAACCCAAACGCTGACAACCAAGGTTCAGGCGTTGACAACACTTTTGAGCATATTTTCTCTTCCAATTTTGAACAAGGTGAACCTTCAAGCATACATGAAAAGGATCATACTAATATTGATGGAAGAGAGTCTGAAGAAGATATTGGCAACATGGATGATGAGATTGAAGACAACAGACTTTTTGAGGAGGAGTTCTCACATCTACTATGAAGAATCACCCTCCTTCTCAAATTATTGGGGATGTCATGACTCCTGTTCAGACTAGAAGATCTCATCAGAATCTTGGTGGATTCATTGCCAATATACACAAGAAGGTTGATACCCCTCTTGTTCAAGCATGTTTGTTTGCCTGTTTTCTGTCACAACGGGAACCCAAGAAGATTTTTGATGCTCTCAAAGAACCAAGTTGGGTGGAAGCAATGCAGGATGAGCTTCACCAATTTGCAATTCAGGATGTTTGGAAGCTGGTTGATTGTCCCATGTATGTCAGACCTATTGGGACAAGATGGGTTCTAAAAAACAAGAAAGATGAAAGAGGCATTGTGGTCATAAACAGGGCACGTTTAGTGGCTTCGGGATATACACAAGAGGAAGGGATAGACTATGAGGAGGTCTTTACACCAGTTGCAAGGATTGAAGCTATAAGGATATTTCTAGCCTATGCTTCCTGCATGGGCTTCACTGTCTATCAAATGGATGTGAAGAGTGCTTTCTTATATGGCATAATTGTTGAGGAGGTGTATGTGATGCAGCCTCCTGGTTTTGAAGATCCATAGAATCCAGACAAGGTGTATAGAGTCAAGAAGGCTATGTATGGACTTCATCAAGCCCCAAGAGCATGGTATGGCACATTGTCCACTTATTTGGTGGAAAATGGATTCAAAAGAGGCACCATAGACCAGACATTGTTTACTAAGAAGGATGGTAAGGATGTCTTACTTGTTCAGGTTTATGTTGATGATATCATCTTTGGCTCCACCAATCCAAAGATGAGTGAGGACTTTTCCAAGCTTATGACAGACAAATTCAAGATGAGTGCAATGGGGGAGATGAACTTCTTTCTAGGGTTACAAGTTCAACAGAAAGAAGATGGTATCTTCATCTCTCAGGATAAGTATGTAGCAGAGATCTTGAAGAAGTTTGGCTTTTCTCCACATGAAAAGAGGGCTACTACTCCTATGGATAGAGAACACCCTTGGGGAAAAGTTGGAGATGGAAAAGATGTGGATGTCAGGCACTATAGATCAATGATTGGTTCATTGATGTATCTCACAGCCTCAAGACCTGACATCATGTTTGCTGTGTGTGCATGTGCACACCATCAAGTGACTCCCAAAGAATGTCACCTTTATGCTGTCAAGAGAATCTTTAGGTACCTAAGATGTTATCCAGATCTTGGCTTATGGTACCCAAAAGACTCACCATTGGAGCTTATTGCATATTCAGATAGTGACTATGGTGGTGATAAGTTTGATAGAAAATCCACAACTGGTGGATGTCATTTTCTTGGGAGTAGGTTGATATCTTGGCAATGCAAGAAACAAACAGTGGTGGTAAATTCTACAACTGAAGCAGAGTACGTTGCTGCAGCTGCTTGTTGTGGACAAGTCTTATGGATTCAGAACCAGCTGTTGGATTATGGGTATAATTTCATGCATACTAAGATATTTGTTGACAATAGCAACACTTTATACATTATTAAGAATCCTGTACATCATTCTAAAACAAAACACATAGAAATTAGACATCATTTTATAAGGGATTGTTTTGAAAAGGGTTTAATACAACCAAATAGGGTTGACACAGAAGAAAATGTGTCTCATTTATTAACTAAACCGTTTGATGCGGGAAGTTTCCAATACTTGTTAACAAGTATTGGAATGATCAATCTCACTTAATATGTGTTTTGGGGTCTTATTATAAAAGTATGTACAGGATAATGCATTGTTATTGGTCTTGTTGCGGATTTAGATTTTCCACTATATTTTTCTAACACTGACAACAGTTACCTTAACGCTGATAAATGTTATTGTGACATTGTCAGCAATATATTTTTCTAACGCTGACAAAGGTTTCTTTAACGCTGACAAGTGTTATCGGGACGTTGTCAGCAACAATGTTAGTTTTGTGGTTTTAATCCAAATGTGCAGGTGGTGTTAGCATTATACCATTGGATACAGAGTTTCTTATGGATACTTGGAGAATCATTTGAGCATGTTTTTATTTATGGATGATGGTTGGAATATTTCTATTCCTATCTTGACATAATTTTTTTATGTTCATGCTTATTTTTTTGGCAACATATGTATCACAGTTTAAGGGGAGGTTTTAGGAACCTTTAGGACTTTTGGGTATTCTTATGATACTCTTATCACAATTCTAGATTGTGTCCACAGGTGAGTATGAGTTAGTTTTACTAAATCATGAGGCACTGTAGCATGCAAAGTTGATATACTATGCATGCTGCCAAGACATTTTTGGCTAGAATTGGTTGTGGTCTGTTGGGAGACTTAGGAATGATTTTATCATGTGTTTTACCTGGGAGTAACAAGGAATTTTATGAGATAACTTAGTTGCTAAGATTTTTGGTTAGCAAGGGTCACTAGAGGACTGTTATGTCTATCTTGCATAAGCAAGTGTGCATAACTGGACAGTGCTTGCCGCCCTATAATAATTATCAACTTATAGGTTATCTTCACTAGGATAAATTACTTTGTTAAGGTCCTTTTTCATTTTTATAAACTTTTATTTTTGGACGCTGACAAGTATTTTTCCAAGCGTTGTTATGACCAATTTAGACGCTGACATGGCTTTGGCAAACGTTGACAAGAATATAGCCGTTGGGCGTTGATGGGTTATTTTTGACCGTTGACACTCATTGGGACCTACCCAGTTGTTACTTTTGACGAATTTTAGGGCCGTAATTTTGGGAGCAGATAACTTTTAATTAATGCATGAGATAACTTATTTTCTTTTCAATATTTTCATCATGATATTTTGAAAATAGTTGCCTCATTTTTGACCAATCACATGCTTATATCTCTCCTATATAGTTGGCTCCTATTTTTAAACAGGGTACCTATCATTCTTGTCTAACCATTTTCTCATATAATTCATCTTCCTAAATCATTCACAAACAGCTTTCAACAATGGCACCAAAATTTAAAGAAGTGATTTGGTATTGGGATTCAGGAGTCAACACAACATGATTGCATATTTGGACGCTGATGATGCTCTGTTTCCCCAATACACCCAGATGGTGGCGTATTTGAATGCATCCCCAATTAGGTATGCTCTTTCTCATGCTCCTCTCATCTCTGTCACACATATTAAATAGTTTTGGAACACTGTCAGTTCCTCAACAATTAATAATGTGACTACATTATCATCTATTGTTCATGGGCGTACATGGGTGGTTACTGAAGCCTTGGTTCGCCAGGCTTTGCATCTTGATGATGCAGATGGTATAACCACCCTCCCCATTCATGAAATAGAACAAGGACTAAGGGCTTTGGGTTATCCTTTCCTTGATGAGGTAACTTTAAACAAATATCATAAACAGGAGTTTCCCCCAGCCTGGAAGTACCTCATACATGTCATCTTACAATGTTTGAGTCCCACGTGTACTGCACACAATGAGATTAACAGATCCATTGCTAGTGCTATTGTGTGCATTGCACGTGGGCAAAAGTTTAATTATTCTAAAATGATTTTTGATGGCATGTGTAAAAACAAAGGGAGTAAGATGACTTTGGCTTATCCTAGATTTTTACAAATGGTTTTTGATGTCCAAAATTACTGCACAAGGGATCATGATGATTTTTATGAGATCCTTGTGCAAAAGAAAGCTATTTTTGCTAAGATGAACTCACCCCCTCACCGTGACTTACCCCTCACCCCAGATATGCTTGCTGTTATTGCAACAGCACAACCCCAACCAGACCCACAACCACAACTTGACCCAATACCAGCACCTTTACCTTCACTTCAACACATGGAAATTGACCAACAACCCTTTGACGCTGACACATTAAATGTTGGCGTTGACACACCTAATCCAGACGTTGACACCATTCCTTCACAAACCCAAACACCCCTTAACCTTCCAACATCCACCCAATCAACATCATCTTCTACCCCACCACAATATAGGTTGCAAAAACGCCAAAGGACTACTGGAGTGTTCTCCTCTAGTGGTCCTAGCTATGTAGCAGAGAGAACCACCACCACAAGTGTGGTTGGTGCTATGGATGAGGCTGGGACTATTGGTTCTGGCTTAGATGCTGGCCAAGACAGTCCTAACATCTTTAAGACCTCATCCATGCCCCATGAATCTAACTTGGGAGGTCAAATACCCATTTTAGAGGAGGGAAGATTGGAACCAATGACATTAATGGAATTGACGGCTGTCTGCATTAGCTTGAAAAAGCAAAATGCAGACTTGGTATAAATTGTCAGTACACAAGGCCTTGAACTCAAGCAATTGAGGGAGAGGATTGTTGTTTTGGAGAATGCTAGCACAAGGCGTGGGATGGAGGAATCTTCCAAAGGGGAGGATAAGCAGATTAATGTGAGTGATAAGGGCTCACATGATGGTTTATCTTTGGGTGTTGCTGAAGCCCTAACTGAATTGAAGAAGCAACCAGGGTTTGATAAATCTCTGGTAACCCCTACAAAGTTTGACTTGTCATTTACAGCTATGTTGGAGCAAATTACAAGAGGCGCTGAGACAAGTTGTAAAACCACAACATTATACATTATCGTGTCTCTAATTCGAGGACGAATTTTTTTTAGGGAGGAAGAGTTGTAAAACCCAGAAGTTCGGTTTAATTTATTCCATCATTTTGAATATAACTTAAAGTTTGAATGGTAGAACTAGATTAAATTTTAAAGATGGTAGAATTATAATACCCAGTATTTGTACTGACTCATTATAAGACTTATTTATATGCAGTATAAATATACAAAAGGTATACTAATATATTTCAAAAAGAGAAGAAAATTATTGAAAGTTGCTAACACTCCTTTTGGGCGTATTCACAAACAGAGCAAATTTCAAGTTACCATAATTGTGTATTATATACTGGTGGCATTAAAATTCATAACAAACTGAGTTAGTCATTTATCTTCACATTCCTAGAATCACGCTCAAAATTACGTCGCCTAAAGAAACATGTTTTGATGTTTAGTTAAAATAGTAAAATATCATGTCTTGTTTTATCTCCACTAATCCCTTCTTATTATACCTTTACTCCTCAAATTTTATCTATTCACGACACAAACTCAAGAACCATAAAATCACTTGGAACCACAAACCGAGAGGGAGAAAGAGACACACACACCATAATGTGATTTGACTCACATCCAGAACGAAGTTCTAATCTCTATGTTTGTGTTCTTCACCATTGGCTTGTGTTCGGGATCATGCTTATTTGGGGTTCACGATGGTAATTAAGGTTCGAACGTTGTATCGTGGCAAGTTTGCCTTCTGGTTCAGATCGAAGTGTTCATGGCGGGAATCGCTATAGTCACAAGTTACCGTTCGTTACTGAAGTTCTGGATCAAATTAAATCGATTTGCCGAGTCCAAGTTCGCTCACAAGTGGTTTATGGTTTGCGTATGGGCTGAGTTATGGTTCGCCTGTCCGTAGATAAGTGGGCTAACAAAGTCTGATCGCATTCCATTGAACTATATTGTTCTTGTACGAGTTTCGGTTTTTATCGTGTTTGACTTGGATTTCGATATCGATATATTCGTTGTTCGCATGGAGGTATATCTTGAACCATAAAATCATACGTTACATATGAGTTTTACGTTGAAAGTATGAAGTACTTTATTAGTTAAATGGGTTTTGAAAATGAGAATTATTACATACATGCCAATGAACTAAAAGTGGGTTGAAGTACTTGTTCACTCTTCATGTCATTTTATCTTGACATGGTGATGCTACATCAGTATGTATTATAGTATACTAAAGTTAAACTAATGCTTGTAACCGAGAATGATAATGGTTTCTCAAACTTCTACTAGACTAAATAACAATAAGGCTTACATATAAGATACACATGTATGTTTGAGACGTCTTGTAAATATTTTTAGTAAAGGACATATAAAACTTATATTAATGGATCTAAAACATAATCTAGTTAAATTAGTAGTAATTTGTTTTATGAATATTGTAGATTATTTTATGGGAATTAACTTGGAGTTTCGTTAAGCGTTATGATTTGGCTAAGGTACGGATATTACTATCTCTCTACTATTATTTGTCTCTTTCGTTTTGATTGATCGTACGGATTTTCCATCCTTTAGTAAGGACTTCCTTTCTATGTTTGATTAGGATTCCCCGTCTGCAGCCAAATGTTTTTCCCCGTATGTGTTTAAGCTTATCAGAAATCATGTTAAAAACGAAATAAGTTGCCTGAGCATTATATACAAGCACGACCAGTTTATGTACTAGTTACGGAGGTACCGTAACCACGGCACTAGAGGCGCTGGTATCGTGACTCACATGCAGGAGAGTGATATCCTGCATCGTCCCACTCATGTTCAGTCGGCCATTTTTATATGTATGTTTAGTGGGGCGTATGGATGCATCCTAGGCTTATCAGTTTACAAGTTATCAGGGTGAATGTGGTGTGTGCTCTACATCCTTCACATTGGAGCTGATCCCTCCACCCAACACAATATTTAGAGGTCACCCCTCTACAGTTATTTAGAGGTCACCCCTCTACAGCATAACGAGGTCACCCCTCCAGTTATTCATGCACGGTTGTTACAGCACGTGACCTATATAAGCTCTAGCAATTAAAATACAGTAAATGCATGTTTTCAGGTTTAACAGATAACAGTTCAGTTTTATTATTTATAAATCAGACTTTACAGATTATACACAGATTTTCGCTGCAACTTTACTTATCAGTCTTACAGCTCCAGTATTTTATCATCTGTTTCATTTCAGTAATTCCTTATCATGCTTTATATCCGTTCACTGAGCGTTATGCTCAGCCGTAGTTCTTTCATGTTCTAGCGGCAGGTCCACCAAGACGCTCTTAGGATTCTGATAGCATGTGCATTGAATGGAAGCTATCCGGACTTCTTACTTTATGCATTTCTTACATTATTCTGCTTTTTGGACATTGTTTAGTCCTTTCATTCAGTATTTTACTTTTCATGTTTTGGGCTTATGTTTGGATTGCTGATGTTTGATTCTGGTATTTCCTTTATTGTCAGTTAATGTTTTAGGACATTTACCTTATGCTTTGATGACACGCCATAAATACACGTAACGGTCCACTTATCCAAGTGAGGTGTTACAATTATGGTATCAGAGCTATAGGTTCGACCTGTAGGCTCTAAAACTTGACATGTGACTAGTGGGTAGTCACAAGAAACTCCCTAGATTTTGGCGTTGTTATCATTCATGTTTCTCATGCATTTATCAGTCAGTTTTCTTCATTTATCAGTCAGTTTTCATAAATTTTGACTAAGTTAAAGGTTGGTACAGGACTGGCCATATTTAGTCGCATGTGCTTTTCTGCGAATTTTGTTTTGATGAACCGACCCATAGGCGTTCACCCTTTCCCGTTCAGATTTTGTATTGGTAAACCGACCACAGGCGTTTACCCTTACTCATGACATATTCATGTTTTCAGTCAAATATTACATGGTGAACCAGCCATAAACGTTCACCATTTCTCAAGTCAAATTTCATGCTTTTCAATCAAATAATGTTTTGTGAACCGATCCACAGTTGTTCACCTTTTTCATATCAGGACATTACATAAAAATTTGACAAGTATGGATCGAACCAGAATCGCCCATACTTAGTCACATGCTTTCTCCTGTAAATTATGTAGATTGAACCATAGCCATCCACATCAGTTGATGTTAAACCTCAGTCGATTATCCTTCCATGTGCTTTCTATCACTTAAGTTTTATGCTCTCAAGTGGATGTCATTTTCATGCTGATTAAGTTCATGTCTCCTTATGAGGATTTTGTTTTCAGCAAGGTGATGATGTTTTCATGCTAAGATACAGAAGAGTTACAACAAATTCTTGTTTTCATAATAAATCATGTTTCATCTTCATCAGGCATTTCGTTATGTTGACCATTGTTGAAATTTCGTTTAAATCATATTCTTGAAACTCTATACAACCAGCTTTAAGTCCACGCAGGAATTATCAGGCTATCATGTTACACATTTCAGTTCAGTCTACTACCGTTTAAATCAATTTAATCCTTGATCATGTCAGACAAGTGACACCAACATTGATCATTCCATAAAGTTTCCACCAGTGCCATGTATAGTATTCCATATGTACCCTTTGTACAGTGCCTCTGATATACTCCATGTACAGTATTTCCTGTGTACTCCACGTACAGTGTCTCAGATATGCTCCACATGCAGTATTCATTTTGTACTTCAGGTACAGTAGTCCAGGTGTACTCCAGGCACCCTACTCTATGGATATTGCTAATCGATCCTCAATCATCTCAAGCGTTTCCACTTGTCGATATTCTACTAGATGCTGATACTGCTCGTGAGTTGAAGATTTTACCAGATGCTGATGTTAACACTTTGAAGACCTCACAAATGCTGATGTTGCTGATACTTTGGAGATTTTTCAAGATGCTGATGCCGTTTATACTAAGAAGACTCTTCAGAACAAGGACGAAAACTATAAATTTGAAATGTCTGAGAAGAATAAATTTCAACCATCAGACACTACCATTCCATTTCATACTTTTTCCTTCTTAGCTAGATGTCACACTTCACTCAGCTAACCGTTTATTCAGAAGAGTGGGGACCGGAACCCAGCCGGCCACTCAGCAGAATAGTTACATGAACCACGGTCATGATAATGACCGTCAAAGTGACAGACAAAGCAGTAGTAACAACCACCGTGCTTATAATTGATTAGTCAGTAACCATCGGAACTCCGGAATGGACGTGACCAGAAAAACAAGAGGCCAGTAGTCTAATCGGTCCGCCAATCCTAGCAGTTACCAAAAAATTTCAACCTTGTTCAGATTCATCTACTAAAATACGTGCAAAGACATCAGTCAAGATATAGGTCTTAGGTATCATTTCGGAAGACACATATCAGGGCACCAACCATGGTACACGTCATACGAATATCTTCTTAGAGTACGAGTCAGAACTTATAACTCCGTATGTTTGCTAAATCAGGCTCTCAAAAATTCAGGGACCCTCCAAGGGGGTATACCGTTTGGTCATGCCATGCATAAATCAGATCATTAAAGATCCAGTTACCACCACTGAAGTATTAATCAGGTTAAACACGCAGTATTCATTCTGCGAGGTTACAGACGAACACATTCAGTGAAAATCCCCATGTTCACTTCACGTATTCCTATGTCAGCTTTATCTTAAATCAGGTAGTCCCCTACCTCTCAGCCAGAAAGGACTCAACAGTATCACCATATTTATTAAAGCCTTATTTTCAGTTAACGACGAGATCGGTCTTACTAAATCCCAAATATATTCATTATACTTTCTGCCAGAATAATCAGTACAAATTATTTCTGCCTTACAAGTGCGTGACTTATCAGTCCATAGCTACGAAGACTTTTAGCTACCAGTTATAAATTCACTTTTAAAATTCCTCGAATTCATGATCAGCAGATTATTTTAGAGTTTTCAGATAAAAATTTCAGAAGGTTTTCCAGAAATTCCTTCCTAACCACGAGACAGAATTTAACATCGAGCTTGTCTCAAGAACGGAACCTGATCTCAAAACTCCTTGTTGCTGGGCTGCAGCTAAGTTAAAAGAGTTGTAGTATTTGCTGTAAGAATTACCGGAATGGGGCTTTATTCACCCTGGCGCACCACCAGGAAGTGCACCATTTTTGTTTATCAAGAAGAAGGCCGCTAACATGAGAATCATGTATCGATCACCAGAAATTTACAAGATCACCATTCATAAACGATACTCATTCCACGAATAGCAAGTTTAACTGACATGCTACGATGTCTTAAATATTTGAAAGAACGATTCACGTTCATGCCACCAGCAGTGGGGAGAGAAAGAACATGAGGTTTTTCATACTGTTGTTGCACACGATATAGTCTCTCTAAAATTTTGAATTATACTTCTGAGCTCCCTAATGCTCCAGCTATAGTATGAAATTTATGAATAATTTTTTTTCCACGAATTCTTAAACCAGTTCACCAGCATATTTATCGATAACATCATGATCTGCTAAATTCTAGAGGAGAAGAAGAGGATTATATATTTTTATGATTCCGTAGATTCTTCGATAAGAGAAAATCATATAAGAAGCTTTCCAGATGTAAATTCTAATTGAACAAGGTGGAATTTATGAGCCGTTCTAACTTAGCAGAAAGAAGTTTCAAACAATGCTGCGAAGGTGAAGGCCATCACCTGATGGTCGCGACCGACGCCTGTGAACGAAGTACAAAATTTACTAGAACTCGGTTGACTACTACCGCAGAAACTTCTGTCAGTTCTCATGAGTAACTTTCCAAGACTAAGATTACGCATAAAGGAGAGGACCTACACTGAAATTTTGTATTCCATAAGATCCTACTCTAGGAGAGATCTAAGTTACCAAGACTCAAAATTTTTCCATGACTATTCAACCAGATTTCCACCAGAATGTCCCATAATCCCATGCAGAATTTTGATAGAAACAATATAACACGTTGAGGCAGCTATGTTCATATCTAATGCCTGCCATCCCAACAGATTCAGGGTAGGACATCGACATGCTAATGAGTTATTACGACCGTTAAAAAATCTGAACAATAATGAGATACGATTCCATGGAGGTTATTGGCAGTTACCACAGACTCTGACGAAGCATGATGCTATCTAAGTCGTTGTTAACCAGTTAACCAGCCTACACGTCTACTTTTATCCAAAATGATTACGCAGTAACAGATCTGCAGGAAATTCATAAATAAAACGTACGATTTCACGGTATCCCATCAAACATCATGTCAGATAGAAATTCGGTCAGATTCGTGTTCCATCTCGCAATACACATTTCATAGCCTGTTACTAAATATAGTCATAGAAAGCTTAAGAAACCAGAGTCAAGTTTAGCACAGCTTTCCTATACTCAGGCATACGTTTCTCGTCTCAGGCTGTATCATTTGGCATTCCTTCCTCGGTCAGCATACGTTCTTGATATGTCTAGTATCACGTTCACAGTCTGTTCCACATATCACGTTTACGACATATTCTATGGCCAACGTTCATCAGATGATCGCGAACCACGTTCACAATTGCTTACGTAGCACGTTCACAATTGCTCACGTAGCACGTTCACAATTGTTCACGTAGTTCGTCCCAATAGGTTTTTAGCAGCTTTACTCAGAGATATAAATGTCATCGTTTCATGTTATTTGTAATTATCGTTCCATGTATCCTACATGTTATACCTTATTCATTCAATCAGATTCAGAAAATCCATCTCATGTATGAAACTAGAAACTATTCAGCATCGTCAGGACAGGGTCATTAAAGACCGAGATTTTCATTGTGTCAAGATCTTTGAAGGAACCGTTTCGAGCGGGAATCCACTTGGAACGGAAGAGTTCATCTAGACTTCTCATCCTCTTTCCTTCCATCATCCAGTTATGTTCTTTCAGCCATGTCACGTTCCATGTTCTCTTTAGCCATGCCATTTTCATGTCCTTTCAGCTTACATGTCTTTTCAGCTTTTGTGTCTTTTCAGCTTTTATAACTCCATCACATTTTAATTACCTCTAATTCGAGGACGAATTTTCCTTTTTAGAGGGGAAGAATTGTAAAACCACAACATTATACATTATCGTGTCTCTAATTCGAGGACGAATTATTTTTTTTAGGGAGCAAGAGTTGTAAAACCCATAAGTTCGGTTTAATTTATTCCATCATTTTGAATATAAATTAAAGTTTGAATGGTAGAACTAGATTAAATTTTAAAGATGGTAGAATTATAATACCCAGTATTTTGTACTGACTCATTATAAGACTTATTTATATGCAGTATAAATATACAAAAGGTATACAAATATATTTCTAAAAGAGAAGAAAATTTTTGAAAGTTGCTAACACTCCTTTTGGGCGTATTCACAAACAGAGCAAATTTTAAGTTACCATAATTGTGTATTATATACGGTTGGCATTAAAATTCATAAAAAACTGAGTTATTCATTTATCTTCACATTCCTAGAATCACGCTCAAAATTACGTCGCCTAAAGAAACACGTTTTGATGTTTAGTTAAGATAGTAAAATATCATGTCTTGTTTTATCTCCACTAATCCCTTCTTATTATACCTTTACTCCTCAAATTTTATCTATTCACGACACAAACTCAAGAACCATAAAATCATTTGGAACCACAAACCGAGAGGGAGAAAGAGACACACACACCATAATGTGATTTGACTCACATCCAGAACGAAGTTCTAATCTCTATGTTTGTGTTCTTCGCCATTGGATTGTGTTCGGGATCATGCTTATTTGGGGTTCACGATGGTCATTAAGGTTCGAACGTTGTATCGTGGCAAGTTTGCCTTCAGGTTCAGATCGAAGTGTTCATGGCGGGAATCGCTATAGTCACAAGTTACCGTTCGTTACTGAAGTTCTGGCTCAAATTAAATCGATTTGCTGAGTCCAAGTTCGCTCACAAGTGGTTTATGGTTTGCGTATGGGCTGAGTTATGGTTCGCCTGTCCGTACATAAGTGAGCTAACAAAGTCTGATCTCATTCCATTGAACTATATTGTTCTTGTACGAGTTTCGGTTTTGATCGTGTTCGACTTGGATTTCGATATCGATATATTCGTTGTTCGCATGGAGGTATATCTTGAACCATAAAATCATACGTTACATATGAGTTTCACGTTGAAAGTATGAAGTACTTTATTAGTTAAATGGGTTTTGAAAATGAGAATTATTACATACATGCCAATGAACTAAAAGTGGGTTGAAGTACTTGTTCACTCTTCATGTCATTTTATCTTGACATGGTGATGCTACATCAGTATGTATTATAGTATACTAAAGTTAAACTAATGCTTGTAACCGAGAATGATAATGGTTTCTCAAACTTCTACTAGACTAAATAACAATAAGGCTTACATATAAGATACACATGTATGTTTGAGACGTCTTGTAGATATTTTTAGTAAAGGACATATAAAACTTATATTAATGGATCTAAAACATAATCTAGTTAAATTAGTAGTAATTTATTTTATGAATAATGTAGATTATTTTATGGGAATTAAGGTGGAGTTTTGTTAAGCGTTACGATTTGGCTAAGGTACGGATATTCCTATCTCTCTACTATTATTTGTCTCTTTCGTTTTGATTGATCGTATGGATTTTCCGTCCTTCAGTAAGGACTTCCTTTCTATGTATGATTAGGATTCCCCGTCTGCAGCCAAATGTTTTTCCCCGTATGTGTTTAAGCTTATCAGAAATCATGTTAAAAACGAAATAAGTTGCCTGAGCATTATATACAAGCACGGCCAGTTTATGTACTAGGTACGGAGGTACCGTAACCACGGCACTAGAGGCACCGGTATCGTGACTCACATACAGGAGAGTGATATCCTGCATCGTCCCACTCATGTTCAGTTGGCCATTTTTATATGTATGTTTAGTGGGGCGTATGGATGCATCCTAGGCTTATCAGTTTACAATTTATCAGGGTGAATGTGGTGTGTGCTCTACATCCTTCACATTGGAGCTGATCCCTCCACCCAGCACAATATTTAGAGGTCACCCCTCTACAGTTATTTAGATGTCACCCCTCAACAGCATGACGAGGTCACCCCTCCAGTTATTCATGCACGGTTGTTACAGCACGTGACCTATATAAGCTCTGGCAATTAAAATACAGTAAATGCATGTTTTTAGGTTTAACAGATAACAGTTCAGTTTTATTATTTATAAATCAGACTTTACAGATTATACACAGATTTCTGCTGCAACTTTACTTATCAGTCTTACAACTCCAGTATTTTATCACCTGTTTCATTTCAGTAATTCCTTATCATGCTTTATATCTGTTCACTGAGCGTTATGCTCAGCCGTAGTTATTTCATGTTCTAACGGCAGGTACACCAGGACGCTCTTAGGATTCTGATAGCATGTGCATTGATTGGAAGCTATCCGGACTTCTTCTTTATGCATTTCTTACATTATTCTGCTTTTTGGACATTGTTTAGTCCTTTCATTCAGTATTTTAGTTTTCATGTTTTGGGATTATGTTTGGATTGCCGATGTTTGATTCCGGTATTTCCTTTATGGTCAGTTAATGTTTTTGGACATTTATAAATCAGAATTTACAGATTATACACAGATTTCCGCTGCAACTTTACTTATCAGTCTTACAGCTCCAGTATTTTATCATGTTAGCCTCAAAATATTGAGTCAAACAAGAATGTTCGGTCATAGGTTTCTATTGTAATATTTATTAGAACGTTGTAATAAGTAGTTATTTAGTCGTGGTTCACGGGCTTGAATTTAAACTATATAAAGTCCAAAAGACAAGCCCGACCCAATATATAGTCCATTAAAGCCCGCATGTGGGTGGACTATATATACTACTCTCCTAGCATGTTAGGAGGGTGGATGGTCATTTGTAACAAATTCTTTTCTTTAATCTAATCTCACCAAGTTAATCATCTCCTCTCTACTTTCTCTCACTACTTTCTCTCTCTAGGAATTCATCTCTTCTTCATCTATTTTCTTTCTTTCTTCATTGCTTAATCAATCACAAATATAGGGGACAACATTTGGTATCAATCGCCATGGGGTAGTTTTGTGATTCGTTGTTGATTTTACTTGGTTCGTGTGATTTTCTCTTATAATCATCTCGAATTCAAGATTCTTTTTGTGTTTCTATGCTCTAAATCTTGATATAAATCTTCTACATAGCTGTGGTAGGGATTTGGTCGCATTTGGTTGGTTAAAATCGCGGATTTCTTGTCGAAAAATTCATTTTTTTACCCCAAAATCTCGTAACAGCACTATTATTCCGATTGGTGTAATCGGAAAAGGGATTATAGATTCCGATTGGGATTCCGATCAGTAGCTTCGGAAAAGGGTTTCAACTTTCCGATCATCATTCCGATTTAGTATTCCGACAAGCTCTTTCCGATCATCATTCCGATTTGGTATTCCGACAAGGTCGTTCCGATCATCATTCTGATTAGACATTCCGATAAGACATTCCGATTGGACATTCCGATTAGACATTCCGATTAGACATTCCGATAAGACATTCCGATTGGACATTCCGATTAGACATTCCGATTAGACATTCCGATAAGACATTCCGATTGGACATTCCGACGAAGTGATTCCGAGGATGTGTTGTGATAAATTTTGTTTGAGTATTTTTTAGACTTAGCCACCATCTAGACTAGTTTCGGAATATCGTTTCCACGAAGATCAAAAGAAAAAAAAAATAAAAAAATAAGAGTTAAAATTTTTTCGTCAAGTAAATTCAAATTTTTTCCATACTAGTTTTAGGACATTTCTAGCTCAATTTCAAAATTTTGCGATACAAAATTTTTTGGTCTACCGTTTTTGTCGGACTGGAGAATTTATTGTCGGACTGGAGAAAAATTGCAATTTTCGGAATTTAAACCACAACAACAATCACAACAAATCTACTTAAGATCCATATTCACTTCATCATTTCAGAGAACATTGAGATGGATTCTACTGCCGAATATCGTGTGACGAACAACAACATAATGGTGGCAGGTAACAAAGAGAGACCACCAATGCTTGTATCTGGTCGGTATGCTCAATGGCAATCACGTTTCATACGATACATTGACACAAGACCTAATGGTGATGCCTTGAGGAAATGTATTACTCATGGACCATATATATTCAAGAAGATCTCAATTCCTCCAAGAGCAGCCACAGATACTACTGATCCAATACCTACAAGTGAACGTGATGAAACAAGAGCTGATCTCACACCTGAAAATTGTGCTTGGCATGATGCGGAGAAGGAAGCCATCTATATGCTTTTAAGTGGGATTGGAGATGATATTTACTCCACGGTTGATGCATGCCCGACAGCACATGAAATGTGGACTGCTATTGAACGCTTGCAACAAAGAGAATCACTCAACAAACAAGATGTCAAAACAAACTTGTTTTGGAATTTTGGCAAGTTTACTTCAAGGGATGGAGAATCAATTGACTCTTACTACTCCAGGTTTTATAAGATGATGAATGACATGACAAGAAATAATCTGCAAGTCTCCACCATGCAAGTCAATGTTCAATTTCTTCAACAACTTCAACCCGAGTGGACACGATTCGTCACTTTGGTGAAACAACAAGAAAAGTTAGACGAGGTCTCATATCATCGACTCTTTGACATCTTGAAGCAATTTCAGAATGAAGCAAATGAGATTCGAACTGGACGTGTTGCCAAGATGGCTAATCCACTTGCTTTACTGACTACCACTTAACATGTTCAAGATCCTCACTCTCGTGCTCCTAAGCCATACTCCAATACATCATCCTCACCACGATATTCCACATCATCTAAGTCTTCATCTTCTACAAAATCTCGAGGTAAAGCGCCAAGAGCACCATCACCACCATCCGAGTCCTCATCTGAAGAAGATAGTGATGAAGACCAAGCTCAAAAGAACCGAGAGATGAAACAACAAATTGCTTACATAATGAAGACTTACAAGAAAATCTACAAACCCACCAACAACAATCTTCGCACATCCTCTAACACAAAGAACCGATATGTTGAGAGTCCTCCAAGGTATGACACACGTCGACGTGGTGAAAGTCCTTCTAGGTATGATCGACATAATCCAACGCATGTTGAGGGTTCTGCAAGATATGATCGACAAACTGCAAAGTATGATACTCAGAGGATTGCTGCTGCTACTGGGAATAGGGAAACGGTTGGAAGTCAAGTGGTTCAGCAAAGTGGGATTCAATGTTTTAATTGTCAAGGTTATGGGCATATGGCAAAGGAATGCAGGAAGCCGAAAAGGGTTAGAGACTCCAGCTATCACAAGGAAAAGATGTTGCTATGCAAAAAGATGGAAGCAGGGGTTAAATTGTCAGCTGAGGAAGGAGCCATGCTTGATGATACTGATGATGAAGATTCTGATCAAGAGCTTGATGCACATTACTCGTATATGGCAAAGGTTGAAGAAGTTCTCAAAGTCACTGAAGATGACAATGGCCCTATCTTTGACACTGAGCCAATCGATAAGGTACACACTACTGATGAATATAATGTGTTTGGTGATATTCCTGAGCATAGTGATCTACCCAATGCCATTAATGACACGTGTATGATGGAAACGGTTGATAGCAATACCACACCCGATTCATCAGACATGTGCAATAATGAGTCTGAGGATGATCAACATGCAAATGAATATGATGAAGAGGAACGTATTGCGCTTGCTAATTTAATTGCTACTTTACAAAAAGATGTCACTGAAAATAAAAAGAGTCAAAAGCAATTAAAGAAGACAAACGCTACGCTCACTCAAAGTTTTGAAGAATGTAAAGCTGCTCTTATCAAATCTACTGAGATGACTGAAAGCTATAGAAATGAGCTCCTTCAGAAAACTAAAGAGCTTGAGGGGTACAAGGGAAGTGCGTTAAAAAGTCAAAAGGACGATTTTGAAAACAAATATAATACAACTCTTGAGTTATTAGCTAAAGAGAAGCGTCAATATAATGTTTTCATAATGGATGAACGTCAAAAAACGTACCTTGCCACTACCAAAGTTAATGAACTTGAACAAAAGCTCTCTATGACCACTACTGATTCTGCTAAAATTCTAGAGGATAAGAAACAAGAGGTAGATGCGTTAAAACAAGACTTCAAAAGTAGATATGATAAAGAAACCGAAAAAGTTACGAAACTAGAAGCACAAGTCGACTTTTTGAAGAACGTTGTTTATAAAACGCATGATTCTATTCAATCCGTAAGAATGCTAGCACCTCCATCGATGTTTAAGGGTCAAGCTAGCTTTGTAAGTCCTGAGTACCTTGCCAAAGCTCAAGCTGCGAACCCGTGTCTTTATCTTGATGAGACTGAAAGGACAGATCTTGATTGCATGTCTGTAAGTGCCAATAGTGAAGAGACTGCCCTTTGGGATGCTGATAGTCAACCACTTGTTAATAAGGAGTTTGTGAAACCTTATAATTATGCTTATGAGAATAGTCTTTACGGTCTGTTCAACAAACAAACTCAGAAAACTCGTGAGGAAGTGTTCTTAGAATGCAAACAAAAGAGAATTCAATGGAAGAAAGCATTTGCCCCTAAGAAATCTAATGTTTACAAATACATAAACTACCTCCCTCTAGATGAATCTAAAAGCAAGAGTAGGAAAACATTAGGTATTCTTAAACACCACATAGATAATGTTAAATCTATTGTTGAAAGAGACTGGGCAAAACGTGAAAATGCTGAGTGGACACGTCCGATTCCTCAAGATATTACCTTGCTTGTGAAAGAACTCTTAATTCCTAACACGACGTTGATTAAAGAAACTGTTCTTCAACTTGAGGAGTTCATTCAGACTGAAATGTTTGATGATTTAAAATATGTTGAATCTATTGAGAAACACATTGATGATCTTCAAATGGAGAAGTCTGATTTCTTAGATGAATATGATTTACTCTTGCAAGAATGCGTTTCTAAAGATGTTATGTGTGCTTATTTTACATCTTGTGCTGATATTGATGAATATTCTGAAGTTGCATGCCAATATCTTGATAAGATCAAAGAATGTGAACGTCTTGAAATTGAGCTTTCGAAACGTAAAGAAAATGTTGACAAAAAGGCTTTTGAGTTACTTCAACACAAAACTGATTTCCTTCAAAAACATTGTCATTCACTTGAACTTGCTTTGCAAAAAGACGTTGGTCGTTTTCCACATGATAATAAATTGCAAGAAAAACTTTCCCAAACATTTCGAGAAATGAATGAACAGAATTTGGAAATTAAAGGGTTGAAAGCTCAATTACAAGACAGGGACAGAGCGATAGCAGAGTTGCAGAAACTCATTGCTAAAATGGGTGGGAAAATTGTGGAACCTAGCATTAAGAAAAATGTTGTTAGACAACCCAATGCCTCTAAAGAGAATAGATCCTCTATCTTGGGAAAACCATCTGCTTTATCTAATTCCTCGTTTGCAAAACCTGTGTTTGCCCCCAAGATGGATGGAAAGGAAAGGTTACCACAAGCTCAACCCATAAGGAATCCTGTAGCACCAAGCGTTAAGCACAATAATGTGATTAAACCAGGGATGTATAGAATGTCCACTAAGCCCACAAACAAAGATACTCACTCGCCTCAGACTTCTAGAAACACTAATATTCGTGTGTCTTCTACTACAGGAATAGTCTCCACTACTAGTGTTAGCCAGCCTCAGCTTAAGCGCACTCAAGTGAATGATAAGGTCTGGAAACACAAGAATCAAGGGGAGATGCAGGAAGTAGAAGAACACCCTAGGAATTTGAACGTTTTTAAGAATAAAAAGTCAATCGCATGTAATGACGATTTGAATGCTGTGAATGATTTGAATGCTATGAATGTGAAATTTGTTTGTGTCAAATGTGGAAAGTGTGCTAATGCTAATCATTCTATGTGTGCTATAAATAAAGTCAAAGGCGTAGATACTAGAACTAAGAAGCAAGTTGCAATGCCTATTAGAGCTAGTAAACCCAAACGCAAAGTGAACCATTCTGGTGCAACCCCCACTAAGAATAGTAATGCATCAGACTCCACCACTAAGAATCCTAGAAGCAAAATTAAGGAATTATATGAGTCTGCTAGCAAGTCTTGGAAATGGTGGTTTGCTAATCAATGTCCTCCCGGATATAAATGGATGCCTAAAGTTAGGACAGAAAATGTGAAAACGAGTGTTAGTTTGCCTTTAAATGTTGATAAGGACACTAATGATTCTACTATCACAACTACTGTGGTATCCAATTTAGCAAATGCTCCATCGTGTTCTAACTCTTCTGCAGGTGATACAAATAATTCTCTTCATACTGGACTCCGGATGCACGAAGCACATGACGGGGAATCTCAAGCTTCTAATTAACTTCGTGGAGAAGTTCCTGGGTACGGTCCGATTCGGAAATGATCAATTTGCACCGATCCTAGGATATGGAGATTTGGTTCAGGGGAATATCACGATTAAAAGGGTATACTACGTCGAAGGGCTCAATCACAATCTTTTCTCGGTTGGTCAATTCTGTGATGCAGATTTGGAAGTTGCTTTCAGAAAGAAGACATGTTTTGTTCGTGATTATGATGGGAATGACTTACTTACCGGTACACGGGGTACTGATCTTTACACAATTTCACTTCAAGACACAACTTCATCAACTCCAATTTGCTTCATGGCTAAAGCTTCAACGACTCAGGCATGGTTATGGCATCAACGTCTTTCTCATCTCAACTTTGATACCATTAACTTGCTTTCCAAGAAAGATATTGTGAGAGGCCTTCCAAGCTTGAAATTCATCAAAGATCATCTTTGTTCTTCTTGTGAACTTTGTAAAGCTAAACGAAGTAGCTTCAAAACAAAGACCACACCAAGCTCTAAAGGACGGTTAGATCTTCTTCACATGGATCTGTGTGGTCCCATGCGTGTTCAGAGTATCAATGGAAAGAAATATATTCTGGTAATTGTCGATGATTACTCAAGGTACACATGGACTCACTTCTTGAGGTCCAAGGATGAAACACCTGAAGTTCTCATCAGCTTCCTTAAATTGAAACAACGTGGTCTTCAAGCTCAAGTTAAAGTGGTTCGTACTGACAGAGGTACAAAATTTTTGAATTCAAATCTGAGAAAGTATTTTGAAGCCGAAGGGATTGAACATGAAACATCTATTGCTCGAACACCCGAACAAAACGGCGTTGTTGAAAGACGAAACCGTACTTTGGTTGAAGCTGCTCGAACATTATTATCCGCTTCAAAACTTCCACTATACTTTTGGGCCGAAGCCGTGTCAACCGCATGCTACACACAAAACCGCTCCTTAATTATCCCAAGACATGAAAAGACACCATATCACATAATTCATGATCGAAAACCTTCACTCAAACACCTTCATGTTTTTGGATGTACTTGCTACATTATTCGAGATGGTGAAAATTTGGATAAGATGAAAGAGAAAGGTGATGCATGTATTCTTGTGGGATATGCAACTCAGTCAAAGGGATATAGAGTATACAACAAGAGAACAAAATTGATTGTCGAGACTATTCATATCCGATTTGATGAATTACAAGAGATGGCACTTGAACAAAACAGTTTAAGTCCCGATCCACAACGACAAACGACTTCCGTTCACAACCGCATGGAACTCAAAACTCAAGACCACAGAAATGAACCGTCAAGTTCAACGCTAGTTCCAGAAAATGTTCCTAGAGCTGATATGACAGTCGACACGACAATTGAAGAGTTGGAAATGTTATATGGACCAATGTATGATGAATATTTCACGGGGGAGAAACAAGTTGTATCGAAGTCTTCCGCTGTCACTCATGATAAGAATGATGATACCGATCATCGTCAACAACCGGATACAACTTCATCTACTTCAACACGGGTTGCTGCAGATTTACCTCCTCAGAATATCACTACCACAATCGATCCTACAACATCCACAACTACTGTCATTGCTCTAGAGAACACAAATCAAGCAGACGATGCATTATCTGAAGAAGACGAATTTATCAACCCATTCGGTACACCGGTACACGAAACTGGAGAGTCTTCTACTCGCCATGTTGATCCGTCAAATATGCACACGTTCTACCAACGACATCCTTCAACACATCATTGGACCCGAGATCATCCTTTGGTTCATGTCATTGGAAACCCTTCACAGCCCGTTCGCACAAGACGACAGCTTAACACCGATGCTGATGTTTGTATGTTCGCACTCGCCGTGAGTTCAGCTGAACCGAAAAACATCAAAGAAGCATTAGCTGATCATGCTTGGATTGAATCGATGACGGATGAACTTCAACAATTTGAAAGACTTAAAGTCTGGGAACTTGTTGACAGACCATACGATGTAACACCATTAAATCTTCGATGGATCTGGAAAAACAAGATGGATGAAGAGAACACGATCATCAAGAATAAATCTAGGCTAGTGGCTAAAGGGTATGGACAGAAAGAGGGTATTGATTTCGAAGAATCATTTGCACCAGTAGCTCGAATGGAAGCGGTCAGGATTTTCCTTGCTTATGCTGCACATAAGGGATTCATCGTTTATCAAATGGACGTTAAGACGGCGATTCTTAACGGTCCTTTGAAGGAAGAAGTTTACATCACGCAGACGGAAGGATTCGTCAATCCTCATTATCCTGACAAGGTGTATCGTCTCCACAAAGCACTATATGGACTCAAGCAAGCTCCAAGGGCGTGGTACGACGAGCTCTCGAAATTTCTGGTCTCCAAATGTTTTTCAAAAGGTTCCATTGATTTAACTTTGTTCACTTATAAACATGGGGATGACATTCTGCTTGTGCAAATTTATGTTGATGACATTATTTTCGGGTCTACAAACCCAAAACTTTCAAAATGGTTTGAAAAAGTAATGCACAGCAGATTTGAAATGTCTATGATGGGCGAACTAAAATTCTTTCTAGGAATTCAAGTTCACCAATCCCCAAGTGGTATCTTTATTAACCAAGCTAAGTATTGTCAAGAGATAATCAAAAAGCATGGTATGACATCATGTGACCCCGTTGGGACACCATTATCAACCACATCCCTAGATGCTGATTTAGAGGGATTACCCATAGATCAAACGAGATATCGTTCCATGATCGGGTCCCTCATGTACTTGACAGCGAGCAGACCTGATATACATCATGCTACATGTTATTGTGCACGATATCAAGCACGACCCACTGAAAAGAACCTCAAGGAGGTTAAACGGATCTTTCGGTACCTTAAGAATACCATTCACATGGGACTCTGGTATCCGAGGGAAACCGGTTTCTTTCTAACGGCCTATTCAGATTCTGATCATGCAGGGTGTCTTGATACACGTAAAAGTACTTCTGGTGGTGCACAATTTCTAGGTCAAGACAAGCTTGTGGGATGGTCTTCCAAGAAGCAGGATTGCACGTCACTTTCATCAGCCGAAGCGGAGTATGTGTCTCTATCTGCGTGTTGTGCTCAAGTTCTTTGGATGAGAACACAACTCACGGATTATGGATTCCATTTTGATAAAGTACCTATGTACTGTGACTCAAAGTCGGCCATAGCCATCTCCTGCAATCCGGTTCAGCATTCCCGCACGAAGCACATTGATGTCCGATATCACTTCATTAAGGAACAAGTTGAAAAGGGTATTGTTGAATTATACTTTGTTGGAACTGATTACCAATTAGCTGACTTGTTTACAAAAGCTCTTTCGAAAGAGAGGTTTGCGTATCTAGTTAGGCAAATTGGTATGAGATGTTTGACTCCAGCAGAACTGGAGGTTCTGGCAAAGAAGCCTGCTTGATTCATCTATCAAACATCTACCTGTAAATATTAATCAAAAAGCAAAATATAAAATTAAAAAATCTTTGATAATCCAAAAATATTCTTCTCGACATGTCTTTCAGTATCGATAATATGGACGTACCTAGAAATGTCGCTCAATAACGACACGTGTGTGTACATAAAGCTCGAATGAAAGTTGTAAATATTTTTCAAAACATGTCATTTCTATTTTTTCAAAAGGAAATTGTCTATTTTGGACAATACTTCCAACGACGGGTAGAGCAATCTATCTTGGGTTGAGCTTGTCACAAAACATTCAACGTTTTGAGCTCAACACAATGGCTTGTAATCACTTTCAGATTGCAACCCGGATCTAAATTCACGGTGGAGTGTACGCTTTTGTACTCTTACCCTTAGCAAAAGAAGTTAAATCTTCTTACACTTGAGTGGATTCATCAAGACATTCAAAGTCTATGAACTCAAGTTTATGCTTTAGAAAAACCTTTTCGTCAAAAAGAATTGATTTTTCAAAAAGCGTTGAACACAATATTTTTTCAAGAATTTCTCAATGATATTCAAAATCTTTCAAAAATTGTGTGTTCAACAACTCCTATCCTCAAAAGTTTAATGTGGATCAAATCCTCATAATGACAATTCCATTGGATCAATTTTTGAGGGGGAGCAATTCAACTTCATGCAGAAGATTAACACATCTTTCTCCCGAAGATTTTCAAGACTATTTTTCAAAATATATTTTAATCAAATTTGGTATCTCTAATATCAAAAGATTTTATATATTAGAGATAGGGGAGAAAATGTGATTAAAATGTGATCTAATATAAGACTCAAGCACTTTAACTCTTACCTACATGTGCGAAACACTTTCGATTATCGATGCACATGTGAAGGGGGAGTTTTTATGAAACGACAAAACTAGCAAGGTGTTAAATGTTTTTCACACACTTTGTTAGAATTTAAAGTGGTTTTCATGGTTACGATCAAATACCCACAACATCTTTAATTCACGACGTTATTGGTGTCAAAAGGGTGGTTAGGTTTAAGTCCTATGATCCAACCAGAACCAGAGGGATCTTCCCAGGGACAATCCAATAGATTATTAGAAGTCCTTAGGAAAGATGGAGTAGAATGTGAACGTAGCTGAATGCCGACTAAGTACTGATGATAGCACTGGAACAATCACAACAAGGTGCTATTAATGATGTCTTGGTAAGCATTGAAGGGGTTGAAGAATGAAAAAGAAATGTAAGGATAAAGGGTCTAAAGAAAGAAGCCCTCCATACAACTTAGGCAGAAACCGGGTCAACTCATCATGAAGACAAACTCATCATGGACCCAGTGATGTGAAGCACAACCCTTTCCTAGCTACTCAGGCTTCTCTTAAAAGAAGTTTGTTTTATTGTCACGGAGATCAACACGACTTCTATTGACTTTCTCACTCCGAGAAAGTTGATATTGAATAGGTGGCATCTGCTCCAGCCTCCGACCACTAAAAGTGCACAAATCGAGTCTAGAGCCAAGAGATCAATCAAATCTCGTTAGGACACATGGATGAAGATCAAGAGAGTCCTACGCTATATACTTGCGATATTGCTAGAACACTCAGAGTGATACTATTTAGTATTCACAATGATGAGTGGAAATCCTTCCAGTGTTAACATCAAACAGCACTGTGGTAGGTCATATGCAAGATTCTTTATGAATTGAACATATGTAAAACTGAAAAGCAACAGTGGTTTGATTCTGAATTGATTCAAACTCGTTTCAGGTTTCTACGCAATATCTTTATGGTCTTGCCAGAACATTCAGAGTGATATTCATTAATATTCACAGTGACGAATGGAAATCCTTCTAGCGTCAACCTCAAACAACGCTACGGTAGGTGACTTGTGAGATTCTTATGAATCAAACTTGTGTCAACTGGAAAGAAACAATGGTAAGATTCGTTAAAAATCAAACTTGTTCCAGGAATTTGAATTGACGACTTTAATCAAGCGGATATCTATCCAATTGATTCACTCTTTATGTTCGCAGTCTTGCTTTGAGACGGTCGAGTAAAGAGAACGGCTAGTACAGCCGCGAAACCCTGTCAAGGAGATTCTTAATTGAATCTACCTAATCACAGGTACTGTATTTAATATCGTATAACGGTCTTCACCGACCGGAGGTAAAACGCTACCGATTTAGGACGAATGTCAAAGCCATTCAGTCCATGTCTATGTTTTGTCTCGAGAAGGTGGCGTCACGGTGTACTCAGCAAAGTCAAAGATTCACAACCACATATTCATGCCCAAAGAATTATCCAACAATTGATAGTGTGAGCATGTGGATAAAGACACAAGATCGTAAGATGGCAATGACAAGTCAAGGATGATTTGAAGATCTCAAGACTAAAGGACAAAGTCGAAAGACAACAACAAAGGCTCAAAGATCACATCATGAAGGAACAAAACTACTGTTACACGTTCAAGACTCATTTATGACGAAATTCATAAATCTCCATTGGAATCCAAATATCAAAGAGGAATGACCTCACATTGGGGGAGATTGTTAGCCTCAAAATATTGAGTCAAACAAGAATGTTCGGTCATAGGTTTCTATTGTAATATTTATTAGAACGTTGTAATAAGTAGTTATTTAGTCGTGGTTCACGGGCTTGGATTTAAACTAATTAAAGTCCAAAAGACAAGCCCGGCCCAATATATAGTCCATTAAAGCCCGCATGTGGGTGGACTATATATACTACCCTCCTAGCATGTTAGGAGGGTGGATGGTCATTTGTAACAAATTCTTTTCTCTAATCTAATCTCACCAAGTTAATCATCTCCTCTCTACTTTCTCTCACTACTTTCTCTCTCTAGGAATCCATCTCTTCTTCATCTATTTTCTTTCTTTCTTCATTGCTTAATCAATCACAAATATAGGGGACAACATATCATCTGTTTCATTTCAGTAATTCTTTATCATGCTTTATATCCGTTCACTGAGCGTTATGCTCAGCCGTAGTTCTTTCATGTTCTAACGGCAGGTACACCAGGACGCTCTTAGGATTCTGATAGCATGTGCATTGAATGGAAGCTATCCGGACTTCTTACTTTATGCATTTCTTACATTATTATGCTTTTTGGACATTGTTTAGTCCTTTCATTCAGTATTTTAGTTTTCATGTTTTGGGATTATGTTTGGATTGCCGATGTTTGATTCCGGTATTTCCTTTATGGTCAGTTAATGTTTTAGGACATTTACCTTATGCTTTGATGACACGCCATAAATACACGTAACGGTCCACTTATCCAAGTGGGGTGTTACACAAGTAATTTGGGCGTTGACAAGCAAAATTTAAACACTGACACACCAAGCGCTGACAAGAGTCATTTGGGCGCTGACAAAAGAAATTTGAGCGTTGACAGACCTGCAGATGAGGTTGATGTATTCCAGTCATCATCCATCATCAAAGAAGTATCTTCACAGGTATTACCATCATCCTTACCCATCATTGATCCATTAGATAAGGGTAAAGGAATCATGGTAGAAGTAGAAGTTCCAAAGGATGCAGCACAGGTTGAGTTTGATAGAAGGTTGGCTGCACAACTTGTGGAACAAGAAAGAAAGAAGGTTGGTGAATCACCATTTGTTGTCACTTCAGAGGAACAAGAAGGAAGTGATGAAGGAAGTTCAGACTCAAGTGTGATGATTATAGAACAACCAGAAAGACTTGTGTATGGTGATGATTTGGCAAGAGAGAAGCTGAATGAGTTGAAATTGAAAGTAGATTTTGATATGCTAGAAGTTGTTCAGATGTACCATGCTTGGGAAGATAGGTGTATGGAGAATCCAGATTTGACTATTTCAGACCAAATATGGGGTTTGGAGATTCTTCTAAGAGTATAAAAAGACTGCAAAGTAATTCTGAAACACAAAGCTAGCAATATTTTCTCAATGCTGAAAAGGGATAGAAGGGAGCTGTACTACATGCTACTCAGATGTCATGGAACAGGATGGACCTACAAGAAATTGTTGGGATTATCCTTTGAAGAGTTGGAGTTCAAGGCTTATCCTATTTGGGCAAAAGTGCAGGAAGAAAACACTCTAAGACTTCTTTCTGATGAAAGGAAAGAAGAACTTGCAGAAGAGATGGAGCTTAAGAAGGCAATGATTGTTCCAAGACCTTTGAAGAAGGGAGTCCCTCTTGAGTTTCCTAAAGATATGGATAGATTGAATCCAAGTGAAGCTGTTATAAGAAGGAGCATCAAGCTCTCACCATTGGAAGCTTCATATATGGTACAAGTGTTACCTCTTGATGCCAGAAACCCTATTATAAGCTATGAAGAAGATGAAAGTGGGTTTTGGAAGATTGGCAGGTATGGGAAAGAGGTACACACTTTTACTACACTTATATCTCTCTTTGTAAGTTTGGATAGAGAAGACTTGATAGACCTTTGGAGGTTGTTGGAGGCCAAGTATGTGACTGAAGCTCCTACTTCAGTCAATGGAATAAAACTTTGGTCCACATTCAAAAGAATGTGTGGACCAACAGAAGAAGATCCTGCTGTTTGGAAGGATCTTGAAGATGATCTCAGTGGTCTTCAATGGCGTTTGTATTCAGCTGCTGGTGTTTATTATTTGAGTTCTACAAAGTTTGCTGAGTATCTTCTTGTAGATGCTCAGTATCCCATGTCCAAAGAAGTATTGGAGAAGATGAAGACAACACAGCTGGAGATTGATTATTCAAGTGATGTGGCCAAAGATTTGATCAGACATATTTATTACCAATATGATAAGCGTTGTAAGATTCCTCCTAGTTCTTAATTTTTATTCAGAAACTTGATTACTAGAGTAGATATAAAGTTTAGGGGAGGATTGTTGGGAATAAAATGTAGCCAGTCCACTTGAGCACTGACAAGAGGAAAACAAGCGTTGATAAGAAGAAAATAAACACTGACAGATCAAGCGTTGACAAGAAGAAGTCAAGCGTTGATAGGTTGAAGACAAGCACTGATAGAAAGATATGGTCTACGCGTATTATTGTTTCTAGTTTGTTTCTAGTAAAGATAAGTTCAACATTGTATTTTCTATAATTATCTTTACCTAGAATAGTTGATACGTAGACTCTTGTACAAGGCTTCTTATATCTATAAAAGAAGACCTTTAGGTTATGTTTCATAATAAGTTTTCGTACGTGAAACACTTTTATTGTAAGCAAGTTCATTATTATCAATCAAGTGAAAGTTTGTTTTACATCTTTGTGTGTTCTTGTTTAAGTGTTAATTTCGCATAACACTTAGATTACTTTATACATAAACAAAGTTTCTCTACGTGTATAACTTGATCTAATCTCGTATACACAAGCTTAATCAATCTAAGTTTGGGATCAACACTACCGACTCACAATCATCATCTACGGTGAGTTTAGTATCCGAGGCCATAGGGGTCTTCATTGGTCTAGATTCTTCTAATCCAAATTTCTTTAGCATTTCTTTAGCGTACTTAGATTGACTAAAGAAAATACCATCGTCCATTTGTTTAATTTGGAGTCCTAAAAAGAAGTTAAGTTCTCCCATCATACTCATTTCAAACTCATCATGCATGATTTTGGCAAAGTCATCACACAATTCTTGACAAGTTGAGCCAAATATAATGTCATCAACAAATATTTGTACGATTATGAGGTGAGGACCTTTCTTCTTTGTAAAGAGTGTATTGTCTACCATTCCCATGGTATACTCATGTTTAACAAGAAACACTTTAAGTCTATCATACCAAGCTTTGGGTGCTTGTTTGAGACCATAAAGTGCCTTCTTAAGCTTGTAAACATGATCCGGTTTCTCAAAATCAATGAAGCCGGGAGGTTGAGCCACATATACCTCCTCATTGATCAAACCGTTAAGAAACGCACTCTTTACATCCATTTATTGAAGCTTAAAGTCTAAGGCACAAGCGTAGGCTAAAAGGATTCTAATGGATTCTAATCTAGCTACAGGTGCATATGTCTCGTCATAATCAATCCCTTCTTACTGATTATAGCCTTGTGCTACAAGTCTAGCTTTGTTACGAGACATAACACCATTCTCATCTAACTTATTCCTATATACCCATTTGGTTCCTATAATGGTAGAACTTCTAGGTGGAGGAACAAGTTCCCAAACATCATTGGCAACGAATTGATTCAATTCTTCTTGCATCGCAATGACCCAACTTTCATCCATCAAAGCTTCTTTAACATTCTTTGGTTCAATCAAGGAGGCGAAACAAAAGAAGTTGCTTTGGTTTTGGACTTGAGATCTTAGGGTCATTTGATTCAAGTCACCAATGATATTATTGAGAGTATGATCCCTAGACTCCTTAATGTTTACTTCCTTTTCAACATTAAGGTCTTCAACTCCTATTTTTCTAACCTCTTTGGCTTTAACTACTTCTAATTCATCCAAGTCATAATCAACCAATGGTGGTGTCTTGGGTGAGGGAGGGGTTTCATCAAAGGTTACGTTGAGTGATTCTTCAATAACCCCCGAGGTTCTATTTAGGACAATGTAGGCTTTGCTAGTTTGGGAATAACCTAAAAGGATACCTTCGTACGACTTTGGGTCAAACTTGGTAAGGTAGTCTTTGGTGTTGAGGATAAAGCACTTGCTTCCAAACACCCTAAAGTATTCCAATGAGGGTTTCTTACCTTTAAGAATCTCATAGGGGGTCTTTCTTAGGAAAGGTCGAATAAGAATTCGGTTGAGAATATAAGTCGATGTGTCCACGGCATTGCACCAAAACTTTTGAGGCAAAGATTGCTCGTTTAACATCGTTCTACTCATCTCTTGGAGAGTCCTATTCTTCCTTTCAACTACCCCATTTGATTGTGGAGTGCGAGGAGCCGAGAAGTTATGGGTAATTCCATGAGCTTCACAAAAGGCACCAAATTGCACTTCATTATCAAATTCCTTACTATGATCCGTCCTAATAGAGACAATTGGACATCCTAGTTGATTTTGAATTCTTCGACTAAAGATTTCGAAATGATCGAAAGCTTCATTCTTAGATGCCAAAAATCTAGTCCAAGTGAATCTAGAATAGTCATCAACTATAACTAGGGTATAAAGGTTACCTCCATAACTCCGTATGGCGGAAGGTCCAAAGAGATCCATATGTAGGAGCTCCACCGAGAGGTCGAAACCAAATTCTTGGCTTTGTGACTTGAGTGAACTTGCTTTCCAACTTTGCAAGCATCACAAAAGTGACTATCAAACTTCATCTTGGGGAGGTGTCTTACCAACTCCTTAGAGACTAAAGATTGAATTAAACGCATATTAGCGTGACCTAATCTCCTATGCCAAAGAGTAGAGCTATCATCTATAGTCGCAAGACATATGTTGTCTTTTGACTTCTTATTAACCTTCATGACATAAAGCCCATGCTTTCTAACACCTTTTCCAATGACTTTTCCATATTTTACGATTTCACTGTCATGTTCCGAAAAGATGACCTTACACTTATTGTCACAAATTTGACCTATACTTAAAAGGTTAAACCCTAAGTTATCTACGTGCTCAACATTTTCAATGGTCATAGAGTCAAGAGAAACCGTACCTTTGCCAATGATATTACCACGTAGACTACTTGCAAATGTGACGTTACCTCCATCATATGCTTTGTAGTGCAAGAACAAACTTCGATTACCCGTCTTGTGTTTAGAACATCCACTATCCTTAATCCACTCGTCGGGCTCCAAATCAATTCCCAAGCATATCTAGGTAACAACACACAAGATCAAACATTTGGTCCCCAATATCTCATGGGTCCAAAATTGTTAGTTCCAAACATCCCTTGCATTTGGTTGGGATGCATGAATGAAGGAGGGGTTCCCCATGGAGAACAAAATGGAGGAGGGTAGTAATTCATATAACCATTTTGTTGTTCGTTATTTCTTCTGGGTGTATTTGATCTAGGTTTAGAGTTATGATCATTTCTTCTAGGTGTTGGGGTTTTACTTCTAGATCGTGAATTGTTTTGATTATCTCTTCTAGGCGTTGTCGTTCTACTTCTAGGCTTAGACTCATTCCGTATTCTAGGTGGAGTAAAAGATGGTCTTGATAAACTTCTATTTCCGATGAGAGGTTTACTTAATGGCTTGTAGAACTTATCAATAGCATTGTCGTCAAGTATGGGTAATTTTACCTTATTAACAATAAGATGCTTTGGTTTTTCACCTGATTTTGACTTTTCAGAAAGTTCATGATTTTCACAAAACTCATGTTCTGGCCGCGGTTCCTTATCTATGGCGGCGGTTCCATAGTGATAAGGAACCACCCCATACAATCTGGGACCGCGTACAGTGGGTGATTTTTGTGAAAATCTGACTTGTTTAGGTTCACTAGTTGAGGCTTCATTTGAGTTAAAACCTAGACCAAGTCTTTCCTTAGAATGAACTTGTTTGTTTAACATATCATCAAGAGCACTAGTACTTTTCATGAACTTTTCCAATTTAATGGAGGTGCTCTTGAGATTTTCATTCTCTAATCTAAGTTTCTCACAACTTAAGCAACTTAAATCAACTTCTTTATTTTTCTCAAGTTTTGCCAATTTCTCCCTAAGTTCATTGATCTCATTTTCAAGCTTAGTTTTGGTTGATTTTAAGGTTTTATTCTTTTCTATGAATTTAAGACTAAGTTTGTGTAAGCTATCATATTTACCTTCAAATTTAATATCATCAAAGGTGGAGCTATCATTGCTATAATATTCGGTTTCAGAATGTACCTCTTTAGAAGTGTGAGCCATAAGACATTTCTCCTCTTTGAGGTTGTCATCATCATCTTCACCGCTATCGCTCTAAGAGCCACTAACGAACGCCGTGTGATTCTTATCACGAGAGGGCTTTGGACAATCACCAATGAAGTGATTTGGATCACCACATCTAAAACAATTCCTATCACCTTTTTCGTTCTTGACAAACAATTCTTTGAGAATGGTTTCTTGTCATTGTTGGGTTGCCTAACGTGTTGACCTCGTCTCTTGAAGAACTTCTTGAAATCTCTCACCGCCAATGCATACTCCTCGTCATCGCTATCCGATGAACTATCATGGTCACTTTGTGCCTTCTTGGCTTTAAGTGCAAGAGATTTTCTTTCACACTTGGTTTTCACTAATTCCGAGTCCTTCAAAATTATCATCTCATGAACCTTCAAGTTGCCTATGAGTTCATCGAGTGATAAAGTTGAGAGATCTTTCGATTCTTCAATCGCCGTGACTTTTGCTCTCCACTTTGGATGTAAAGCCCTTAGAAACTTCCTAACATTGTTCTTGCTAGAAAAACCTTCATCAAGTGCTTTTAGACTAGTAATGATGGTGTTAAACCTAGCAAATGCACTATCAATAGTTTCATCTTCTAAGATGACAAATTGTTCATATTGTTGGACAAGAAGATCGATTTTGCTTTCTTTGACTTGGCTATTACCTTGGTGGGTTACTAAAAGAGTGTTCCAAATATCTTTAGCGGTTTCACACATAAAAATTCTTTCATACTCTTTCTTAGGCAAAGCATTATAAATCACCATTTTAGCCTCATTATTTTTTGAAAGTTTCTTTTTAGTGTCGTCATTAGCTTTGTCAAAAGTGACCAATTCTTTTGTTTTAGAAACTTCATTAAATTGATAAGGTAAAAAATCACCATTGGTAATAACATGCCAAAGATCTAAATCTTTTGATTTCACATAAGTTTCAAATCTATTTTTCCAATAAATAAAACTATCGGTTGCAAAAAGTGGTGGTCTTTGCATAGATTGCCCTTCTAGGTATTTGTTGGAATCCATAGATCGATTCAAGTTTTAAAATACAATATACTTTAAAAATTCATGAGCAACCCGCTCTGATACCAATTGTAGAAACTAGAAGGGGGGGGGGGGGGGGGGTTGAATAGTTTCTTATATTTACTTGTTAAAATGTGGTTTTCAAAAATCCTTTTTCAAAAACTTAGGCTTGAGGAAATATATGAAATCTTCTTATGGACAATATGAACAATGATAGTGTAACTAAACTAATACTAACAAAAATATATGCACAAAGAATAAAGAATGTAAATAGTTAAGGGTAAAGAAAGATCAAACCGAACACCAAGGATTTATAGTGGTTCGGCAACAAAGCTCACTCCTCGTTCCTACTCCACTCCTCGAGTACTCCTTACTCGAGAGTTCACTACACAACAAGCTCCTTATGGTGGAGAAAACCGTACACGTCGCTTAACCAATTTCCGACTCTAAGCTAAAAGTCGAGCCCTAATCGTAGCTAGGACCAATCTACACAACTATACTTAGTACATACACAACTTCCAAATAGACACAACTACTTGGATCTTCACAACTATGACACAACTACAAATGTATAAAATTAGATCTTCAATGGATCTTTGGTGGTGGACTCAACACTTCACAAGGATAGTGTTCTTCTCTTTGCACTTGGAGAGGAAGGGATGGAAGAACAAGATCCACTTCTTAAACAAGTAGTAATCAAACAAATGATCAAAGATTTGAGTGATTAAAGAAGAGTGTTTGAATCTGGAAATAGATGTGCAAAAGAGGTGAATTGAAAAGCTGAGAATGGTCCACTATTTATAGGACAAAGGGCCAACGGCTATATCTGCCCGCGGTTCCTTATCTTATCCCGCGGTACCTTATCGATAAGGAACCGCCTAGGAGCTAAGGAACCGCTGGACTAGACTCCGCTCCTTTTTGTCCTTTAGTGGTGGAGGTCATATCTGGTTTAAAAAATATCCTGATAGAATATTCCTAACCATATAAGAATATGTCATTTTCAAATTTTCAAATACTTAATTTAATAAAACTTTTTCTTAAAAAGAAAGTTTAATAAAAACTTGTCACACTTAATAAAAAGTGAGTTTTAAGAAAAGATTAAATCACTTGATCACTTGATTAAGCTTAGTACTTGTTTATCCATACCTTAAGTGAAAATGGGTAAAATGAAAAATAATTGAACTCAAGAATTCGTTTTTCGTTGTTTTCGTAAATGCTTGTTTTTACATATTGTCGTAATCAAAACTAAGCGAGACCGAAAAATGCAAGTAACATTTTTAGGCATCATTGCATTAACATATATACATATATATATATATATATATATATATATATATATATATATATATATATATATATATATATATATATATATATATATATATATATATATATATATATATATATATATATATATATATATATATATATATATATATATATATATATATATATATATATATATATATATATATATATATATATATATATATATATATATATATATATATATATATATATATATATATATATATATATATATATATATATATATATATATATATATATATATATATATATATATATATATATATATATATATGTATACTAGTGGCAAAATCCGTCTGATGAACGGGTATGACTTGTGATTATCGTTTACATGTTTTACTTTCTTTATAATGTTATCAAAAATATATTATATGAATTTTATCATTGTTCAACCGTGTTTTACTTATTCGTGTTTGTTTACATAATTGAGAAAAAACTGTAAAAGCTAATTACATACTCTTATGTTTAAGAATTCAATTCTTATATTCTATTACTTTTGATGAACTAACTTATCATAAGTCTCAAAGGCTAATTTTACATAAAATTAACAATAATATGGTTAAAGACAAAGCAATGTAGAAAAAACATATTAAAATTCCTACACGCACATGGTTTTCTCTAAATTTTGTAAGCATGTATTATTATCAAATTTTTAAATATCGGTCGGCAGTATTTTGGCCGTCGATCACCGTCAAGCGATATATCGTTCGTAGAAGCGATATGTCGGTTGAACAACGGGTATCCTAAATTATATAGTTTCATAATTGTTATATATATTATTATTATTATTATATATATTTTTATATATTTTTATCGATATGTTTATTATTTTATATTTATCTGATAGAAATCTACGAAATTTGTATATTTCTAATAGTCTTATTAGTGTTGTTATTACTTTTAATTGTATATTTTGTGTATATGTTTCAAAGTTTACATTATATGCCTGTTTTATTATGTTTAACTTAGTTTTATTGAAGTTCACTTCACATCAATCAGGCCCATATAAAAAAATTAAGCCCATTACCGAAAATTATATTTACAAAATATTTATCTTAGTTTCTACCATTTTCATTTCAACTTCTTTTCTATTATATTTGCATCACCACAAAAGAACCGTTATTTCTCAAATTAAAACACAATAAACTAAATTAAAACACCAAAAGTCAAAACAATTTTAACCCATATTTGACCTCTTTCGACTGATTTTGACCAAAACGTCAAAGTCAGACGATATGCAATATCCTGACGGCGGACCGCCGCAAGATATATATCACAGATATATCGGTCACCATGACGGATATTTTCAACACTAATTATTATGAACTAAAAAGTAAAAAACATAACAGTTCGAATTTCTAAATTGTCAAAATAGCTGATATATTGGTTGATTTTTATACTACTTGTTCTAAAATACAATACCAATTATTATCAATTACTTGCTTGACTAAAAAGATAATATATTTTATATGTATCTTTTGTTTAAAAAAGGTCTATATTTTTTGTATATTTGTTGGTATTAACTATTTGAATTTTTAAAATGTGAAATTTTATTTTAGTTTTCAGATCACAATCTCATATTTGTTTACCTTTGGCATAAGATGTCACTCGTAAATCACATAAGCATATCATGTACAAAGTTATTTTTATCTTATCTTATATTATTTTATCTTATCTTATACTATTTTATCTTATTTTTCTTATTATATTATAAAGCATTTAGGATATTTCTTTTTTTTGGAAGTTTGAAAATTAAGACATTTAAAATTAGCTTTTATTGAAACATTCATTTTGTATTCATCATTCATCACTTTTTGTAATAACTTTTTGTAACAAAACTTTATAACAACCTTTTTTACCAACATTTTAAATAGTTACCTTTATCCTTAAAATTAAAATATCTTTTTATCTAATTTTATTTTTATAATCTAATTTCACTATATATTCTTAAAATTTATGCTCTTTGATTCAATATCGATTTTGATATATTTTAATTATTTTTTAGTTTTTCTCATTTTCTAATGTTTATTTTATTTTGATTTAATTTTTTACAACTTCAATCTTTGAACACAAATTTAGTAGTAACATTTGTCACCTTAAAAATCGTCATTGAGTACCCGTCGCCGCATAGAGAGGGTACCATGCTAGTTAGAAAATTAAGCATTTGAAACACTTCTATTCTTAGAAAGTTTGAAAGATATTTAAAATTGATATTTATAAAAATATTAATTTTTTTTTACAACCACCTCTTTTTAATAGCTTTTTGTAACAAACTATTAAAAATATATATTTATCTTTAAAATTGAAATATATTTTTATTTAATTATTTTTTTCATAATCTTAACTTCATCGTATTTCCTAAAATTTTAAGCTATTTCATTCAATATCCATTTGATATATTTTAATTGATTTTTATTTTTTTATTTTTTGAGAGTTTATTTTATTTTGATTTATTTTTTACAATTTCAATCTTTTAATATAAATTTAACGGGTAAAAGTAGTAACATTTGTCAATGGTCCACCGAGTATTGTTAATTTTATGTAAAATTAGCCTTTGAGACATATGATAAGTTAGTTCATCAAAAGTAATACAATATAAGAATTGAATTCTTAAACATAAGAGTATGTAATTAGCTTTTACAGTTTTTACTCAACTATGTAAACAAACACGAATATGTAAAACACGATTGAACAATGATAAAATTCATATAATATATTTTTGATAACATTTTAAAGTTAGTAAAACATGTAAACGATAATCACAAGTCATACCCGTCCATCGGACGGGTTTTGCCACTAGTATATATATATATATATATATATATATATATATATATATATATATATATATATATATATATATATATATATATATATATATATATATATATATATATATATATATATATATATATATATATATATATATATATATATATATATATATATATATATATTTGTGTTCATGTGCATCACACTCTTAAAATGAGTTATAATAGGCACTAATGATATGTTGCCAAATGGATTTCTCTTTTAAATGAAAATTAAAATTCTAAAAAAGAAAAAGAAAATTGAAAAGAAAATAAAAAGGTTAGTTTAGGCAGTTAACACCTCTTCTCACCTCCTTATTTGCAATACCATTTTAACACATCCACCATGACCAGATTTAATGTCAAACGTCTTATATTTTAGCGACTTAATATATCAAAAATCTTCATGATGTAAAAAACACCACTCACACGTATTCACAAAATCACAATACCCTAAAAATATTAGTCTCACCAATTTCTCCATGTCTTGATTTAACCGCCGACACCATTTTATCTAAAGACTGTATTCTTCATTTCTTGTATTTTTGAAAAGTAACACATTTATCAAAATCATGAAAACGTGTCAGTGTTCATGCAAATATTTTTTATTGATTTGGATAATATCTTTTAACAAGATAATATTATTTATTTTTCAATTTAATATGTCAACCTATTAACTATGCGTCTATAACCGATAATGACCATAGTTCTCTCGTTTTCAGATCTATAACCGGCGACAACCATGGTTCGACTTGCAGGAACCGACCATATGAAGAACACGCATGAACGCCAAAATGTATCAATCTATTGTGAACCACCAATTTCATCAATAATATGAAGAACACAGATCTGCATGAATGCCAAAATGTATCAATTTATTTTGGCCGATTTAGATTATTTTTCTCGGGTTGAAAAACGTCATAATATTGGTTCATTGTTGTTGTGATATTGTAGTCATTTGCTATATAGTTAATTTGGCTATTTTTACTATTGTTTATTTATAAGTAGGTTTATTTATAAGTAGGATCATATGTTTTTGTTAAAGTTATATATTGATATTGAATATCAATTTGGTGTTTCCTCACGAACAAATTAAAGCATGCAACCAACGTCGTTCCTTCTGGTTCTTTGATCCTCTCTGACGTTTGTATACCAGGTAACCATATTCGCATATATTTGTATTTAAGATGATCATCATGTTTTGCATTGTGTGTCAACGAAGTCAAAAAGTTTCAATAAAGTAACATCTTTTCGACTTTGTTATTTGCTTTTTTTTTGCGTGAACTAGTGATACAATTGAGCTACATCATTGTTCTTTGGTTATTAAATCTCATCAGTGTTCGAATGTGATAGGATGATGCGTTGGTTGCAGACATTATGTTTAAATCTACTTATTGATTAAGCTTTATATCTAATGCATATAGTTTTTTAGTGTATAATCTTAAAGTTTAATTTGGTACTATATATAATGCATATACAGTACTAGTAATTTTTTAGCCATGGTTCAAATAATTAAAGTATTTTTAGTGTATCAAATTTCGCCATAAAAACAAATGTGTCATAATATATAAAAAAAGACATATAAAATAAGAAAATGTGTCACTAATAACAGATATGAAAAATAAACTAAAAAGAGACGTGTCACTTAAGATGTGTTTTTTATATATACGAAAAACAAATGAAAGAAAAGAATGTATCACTAACCATGTGTTACTAATCACCTGTTACAAAAAAATGTATCACAATTAGGGATGAGCATTTGGACCTGAATCCCGGGACCGAACCGGAACCGTACCGGAACCGTACCGATTCCCGGTACCCGAATCTCGTTCGGTACGGTACCGTACCACGAAATAAGGTGAAAAAAATTCGGTACCATTAATTCGGTACGGGACCGGTACCAAATCGGGAAATTCCTGAAAAAAACGAGAAAGTCCCGATTTCCCGGTACCGATATCCGAATCCCGTTCGGTACGGTACCGGTACCATTAATTTATGCTCGGAAAAAATTCGGTACCATCAATTCGGTACGGTACCGGTACCGTGCTCATCCCTAGTCACAATATATAAAGAAAACAAATAAAATAAAAAATATGTCACTAATAACATTTAAAAAAACAAATAAAAAAATGTCACTAAGGATGTGTCAGTTATTTATTAAAAAATCATTATTTTGACAAGTCCAAAAAAATTTATGTATCGTTAGAAATAATGTGTCAAAAACCTTTTTTAACGAATGTTACAAATAAAATTTGGTGAAACGTTTTTATCGAAAGTGCCGAAGTTCATATAGTAACATGAAAATATGAAAAATGATACAGTAACAAAAGTAGAATCTGGGTTGGGTATGTCTATTTTGATTTATAGGAAGTACCATTAACATTTTATTTAGGGTTTTATTTATTTGCAATAATGTTATTAAACACATTTCATAATTGATATATAATGCCATTATTTTTTTGTTTTATTAATCTAATTTTGATCCACTAAACTTGATCTAATGGCCTAAAAGTGTGCTTATTATAACATATTTTAACTTGTACACCACAATAACGCCACCCTATATATATATATATATATATATATATATATATATATATATATATATATATATATATATATATATATATATATATATATATATATATATATATATATATATATATATATATATATATATATATATATATATATATATATATATATATATATATATATATATATATATATATATATATATATATTATATATATATATATATATATATATATATATATGTATATATATATATGTATATATATATATGTATATATATATATATGTATATATATATATATATATATATATATTATATATATATATATATATATATATATATATATATATATATATATATATATATATATATATATATATATATATATATATATATATATATATATATATATATATATATATATATATATATATATATATATATATATATATATATATATATATATATATATATATATATATATTTATATATATATATATATATATATATATTATATATATATATATATATATATATATATATATATATATATATATATATATATATATATATATATATATATATATATATATATATATATATATATATATATATATATATATATATAACCACAAATGTTAGTCTAGTCTAGTGGTTAAGTATCTATGTATTGGGTATCTTTGTATTGGGATTCATGATTCAAGTTCGAACCCTGCAGGTGTCTAATATTTTTAAATCCGAATTTCAAGGCATGACACTACTGACGTGGATTAGAGGAAGATTAGATGACGTGGCAAATCCCTCCTCTTATATATAATGTAAAGATATATATATATATATATATATATATATATATATATATATATATCTATATATATATATATATATATATATATATATATATATATATATATATATATATATATATATATATATATATATATATATATATATATATATATATATATATATATATATATATATATATATATATATATATATATCTTTACATTATATATAAGAGGAGGGATTTGCCACGTCATCTATCAAGTGACTAATCCACGTCAGCATGGGCTTAAAAAAATTAAACCCGTGTTATCACCCTAACCCGATAATTAAAGATTGAAAAAACATCTTTCTTATTAAACCCCAAATATCTCATTCGTAACAGAATTCATGATTGCAAACCCTAACATCATTCGTAAGCCGTAACCTCAGGTCGGCTATGTCACCATTGTTGAGATAATAATTACTGGTAATTATATGAAATTGCTTTATCATTGTTAACTGTTCTTTTGTAACATTTGTTGCACCAACTTTGTAGGATCGTATATTCGGCCAATCAATGGGGTACAATCGATTAGCAAGATGTATTTGCCAATTCAATCAAGATATTTTCCATTCGGCCTTTATCTTTTTATGCAGCATCAATTTAAGGTTTGTATGGTTTTTTTTGAATTGGGGCGTTTGTCGCATTGTGGTTTGTTCAGATGAGATAGAAGTTGTTGACCAGGAGGTTGATAAGTTCTTAACCGGAATAGGTGGTGATGCCGCTGAACAACTTCCACGAGCTGCAAGCAAAGAGCGTTTAAAGCAACCTATACTAACTAAAGATGAAGAGGTTCTTACCTGACCTTTTTATCGTCTTCTTAATGTTCTATTTCGCCCATTTAGTTAAGGAATGAGTCTATGAAGAAGTACTTACCGCACATCTGACTGACCGGACCAAACAATTGTCTCTACTCTTAACAAATTCTTTGGTACCCATTCATCCCTCATTATTTAGTTACTCTTACTACTATCTTATGATTATCTCATAACATTACTGCTGTTGGATTGTTTTGAACAAGGTATTAATAACATTAGGGCTGTTTGGATTGTTTATTTTTATCTTCTTGTGAGTAACTACTTATAAAGGGGGGGGGGGTGTTTGGATTAACAAATTATTAGTTTTTTATAAGGCCATAAGCTGATTAGACAATATACAACACGATCTCTCAATTTCAAATATGCTCGGAACCCAAACACCCCCTAAGCAAACTTCGCCTGAGATAACTGACAAAAGAAGGCCCTTAAGAAACATATAATGTAAGTCCGGGGAAGTATAATTATATGGCGATTACACCTTTTTATATTATTCAGTGTATTAGGTTGAACATGTACAAACCTATAAAAATTAGAAGCCTTACCAAAAGAGTCAATCTGATCAAGGAACTATGTATGTGTGTGTTTTTAACAATTATTGTTTCTACTACATTTGTATAAATATACAGAAACTACTGTTACATGTAGAGGACACATTTTCTATAAATCCTACTACATTTGACATAGTAGGATTTATTTGATCATCTTGGGGTACCATGTTCAGACTGATGCGTGGACGACTTCATCAGATCATATAGAGTATATCTTCCACATCTTTAAATACCATGTATGTAACAACAGAACTTGAAATGCATTTAACAAAAGAACCATTTTCAGAATATTTGAGAGCCCTATGTTCACAACATTTTCTTTCTTTTGTGTACTTTTATTTGATCGGTTAGATGATGAACCAGGTTCGTTCCCACCTTTCTGATAATTGTCACCCGAACCAGGGATCTACCGCTGATGGTTTTCTTAATCGTCATCAAATCAAAGTCGTACCTCAGCAACTTTAAATAGATCATCAAGTCCATCTATATCAAGATGTGCGTTGTGCAAGAGATCAGGCCTGTTGAAGGAAGTAATAGACGGTAATAATAATACAAATAAGGTAAATCAATCATACCAGCTTTTCAACAACCTTATAAAGTATAAACATCAGTTTATTCAGACGATATGACTGGTTTTTATTGTTTATTCAGATTAGGTAAAACTTCGCCTGAGATATCCGAAAAAAGAAGGCACTTAATGTGGATATTGTAGTTATCGTGCTCATGAGGTTCTTCTCCAGTCACCGACATATCGTTCTGCAGTTGGTGTGTAATTTAATTAAAACATGCTATTTTTTTAATGTGTTTATGCTACCTCACATGGGTCTTAACCTTTCCAATCACAGATATGTGGGCACTAGGATTAATACTGGCTGAATTGTTTATCTTCGACCACTTCTTACATGATAAGGTGTGTTTTCAATGCTTTTTAAAATATAATATGCGTCTATTAGAGTGAGAGTTTCTATAAAAAGGATATTTGAGGTGATATAAGTAATACAGTAAAATCGTAGATGCAAAGTATCACGGGAGTTGGTCACGAGCAAAACATCTGTAGCTAAAAGGCATAAGGGGGTGTTTGGGATTACTATTTTTTCTGCCTATTTGCTTATATAATAGCTTATGTACTCAACATCTTCCTGCTCCTGATAATGCAGTTTGCTACAGCCGCATACATGGCTTGCTGCAGTGGTGTGCTGCTGCTGGCGCACGTCAACAAAATCTTGCTAACTTTGATATTTTTCTCCATTATAGTCATGGGTCAACAAATGTGGTCTTAGACAACTTCAATCATCATTCTTAAAAGAATGCAGAAAGTCTAAAGTTGGAGTCTATACAAACTCTCCGCGCATGTTTCTCAGGTATTCGCTTTCTATTATTTAAACATACAAGTTATGATATATATAATTGTTTGGATAGAAAAACGTTTAGTAAAAAAAATTATATTCTTACATTCTTTTTCTGGGTCACCTCTATGTTTACATGGTATCACGATCATTGAATTATAAAAACAAAAAAACTAACCAGTCGGGGGCTGCTTTTATCAATCTGAGAATAACAGATTTGATTAGCAAATGGTTAGTCAGCAAAGCATTAGCATATCTAAAGCTATAATTGAAACTTCTCTTCAAGCTCGAAGTACTAACATTTTATCTAATATTTTCAATTTTAAAAATTATCTATTTTACCTTGATCACATAGTACCTTCTTGAATATCTTCAGGCAATGGAGAGATAATGCAATGACGGAAACTACATCTATCTTTTTCTCTGGTCATTTCTTAAAGTCTGGATTAAAGGTTTTTTACGTCGTTGGTTTTGCCACTCCAAACATCGATAAAATTAGGGGCAACACGATTTGTATACACGTACTTACTCATGACTTATTGTTAGTGGTGGGGCTGGTGATGTTAAAAAGGTACGATAACATGCCACATTTGACTTTTGATATACTGATATAAACTACTACGTATCTATTAGGAGATGGTTAACATCTATACTTCTTTTCTTATGCGTACAGACGTATAGTAACTCAACTGTTGAAGAGGCAGGATCGAGCTGCAGTAAACTGATGATGAAGTATAAGCTGATTGGACAGTCTTGCAGGTCATTTTAATTATGTGCCTTTTTAGAATTACGTCATCTATGTATTTGATAAAGTCTTACCGCTGGATTTTCGTAGACATATTATGGTCTTGCATTGACTGTGCCTATATACTCCAGTCCCATCTGATTCATCTCCTCATTACATGCCCGTTTCTTAACGTGTTAATAAGTATCAACATTTTGTAAGATATGTAAAAATATGTATATTCTCGACAAATATTACCTTTTTTATAGAGTTGTTTTATCTGGTATTCAAAATATGCATAACTTGGACATGAAAAATAATTAAAATAATTTGCTGAAATGGAGTATATAAAGACTACCATGGTTACGTCTAAGCAAATCCAAACACACCCTTTGTTTATGTTTGTAACAGAACAACTTTGAATGATTTATCAAGTATTGGAAACACGCTGTTACCGACTTAAAAAGAGTTGTCCTGTTCGAGAGAAAATGATTGACCAGCTACTACTGTGCGTGAGCTTCTTCGCATCAAGGTAGACATCCTATTTTTTTAAATTTGTTTACTATTGTTGTCATAATCATATGTCTCAAGCCTACTCATAATCAATTACCATGATGCTTATTTTGTTAAAGATTTAGTGCTTATTTTGTTAAAGTTTTGGTGCTTATTTTGTTTCCACTCTACCTACTGCAGACCGCAGGAAAAGACGCTTATCAAAATGTGAAATATAGAGAAGCATTGGATCATTATAGTGATGCTATAATGCGAAGTATATAATTTCCTTTCACTGCTTAAGTTTATGCAATCTTGCTGATGCACACCACACTTTGGGTAAACTCATTTATGCAATTGCATATTGCAATCTTGCCAGGGGTTATATGGTCAGTTTTATATATCTGAATACAATACAATATATGCATCGACATGCTTCTGTTTTGTGGATATTAAGTATCTGAATAATAGATATTTGCAAGATATATGAGAAATTTGAGTTATATATGACATCCTGACATGAATTTAGCAAGGTTTTTTTTATACCATAAAGTGTGCGATTGAGATGAAAGAGAACAGTGCTTTGGATAATGATGTATTCTTAATAGGCCAAGTATTTTTTATAAGCAATTTTAACAAATTGAAACAGGTTGAACATTATGGAACTCCTTAAAAATAGTACTATAAAAAAGGATTTGGACCATGGCATTTGTTCACATAAATTTGACCATAGGGTATCGTTTAATTTAACTGGGTAAGCATCTTAATGCACTAATATATCATTTCCAAATTATAGTCTTTTTAAGAATTGTGGACATGTCAAGAATCTTTCTAGACTTTATCAGGTACTTAACTGATCACATAAGCATGTATAAAAGTACATTATAGTTCCAGATTTTTCTGTTTTTACTGCTTTGATTTGCTTAATTTTCTTGATCATGTTTTAAAGGTATTACATTTAGTGGCCCATAATGTTATTAATTGAATCGACCCTGCCAATATTGGTTAATATGGCATTTTTATCAAGCCTACAATTATTACAATTAGTGGTCAATAATGTTATTAATAAGGCGACATCTCTTGGTCCATTAGCAGTTTTCATATTTCGTGTACTTACCCAAGTTAATCATCATGTAAGTTTTATTCTCTTTTTTAATATGTGCGGCTGTAGTTTTTTCATGAAATATATAAAAACTGCAGCCATTGTAGTTTTTGGAAGATCTACAGCCATCGTAGCTTCTGGAATATATCCTGTTGCACTTGGATCAGATGCTAAAACTTTAATATGTGCTGTGTAGACTATGACTTCAATGTACTATTTTATAAGCAGTAACTTTCATGCTATAACTTAATCTTTAATGGCATGTTCAATTCGAATTCCTACTTCCCTTTGATTGAATAAAGATCAAGAAAACCGTCCAAGAATGGCTTTGGTTATATACATGAACTTGAGAAAGCCTTGTAATCCATGTAAGTTTGCACATATTTTTTTTGCACGTGTTAATATCAAAAGAGGCAGTACATGACAAGGAAATTGCTTTGAAAATGACTGAATATGCTTTTATAAAACTTTCACCTTATAAATGTTATTCTTGCTAATGGGAGAACTGAGAATATGAGCCAAGTTGCCAACAGATTATGAGATAATTAAGAAGATGATAGAACATCTGGAATCCCAAATAATCACAAAGAAGGATGTGTATTCACTATTATCTTCAAGAACACGCCTTAAGTATGGAAAACTGGTGATTAAATGTCTTTATAACTAACTTTCAAGCTGAAAATTATCTTTAATGAGGTTCAATTGATTTTCGGCTTCTTAAGGCGTATAAAAACTTCCATGATGTTTGGGTTTGATTGTTGTCGTATCCAATAATTGCAAATGCTGATGTATAAAAATAAATAAATCAGGTACACTTCTGATTATGTTTCAGCTCTAGGTTTCATTTCAAGTTTGAACAAATGCACATCGCCAGTGGTTTCTGTAACGTCATCAAAATCCATGTATACAGTAAATATATCTTTACAGGTTCCAACAAGATAACAACGTCGACTGTCAAGAAGTAGGCCAAGATCCGAAAGCTCCAATAATGACAACAAATTTATCGCAACTCTACCACAAGAAAATTGTAGGCGACAAAGGCATAGGTGACTTGGTACTATAACGTTTGCAATCAACGCCGCATAAACCTTCAACCAAGCTGTAAAAAATATTGTGTGTGGTGATCATGGGCCGATGACGCTACCTAAACATGTGAGTACCAGCTGCCATTAACCTCATGTCAAGCGGTTAAGAGTCATGGTTTTTATATTTTAAATATCTAATAAGCATCTCAACAGGTATTTCTTTCTTGGCTACATGGCACATCAGGCGCCAAAGCTAAAGCAATATTCTTCGATGATATGCTACTGTGCCTATTGGAACTGGCTGGAAAAAAATGACCTGATACACTGATCCAAACACCCCCTCCACCTATCAACGTCCAAAGAGGCACAACAATAATCTCATATATGGTGTAGTAGATCCATCACCATTGGGAATATAGAATTCGTTCTAGATCAAACCTTTGAAGATATGGCCGCTGAATAAGAATTCCTGCTGTTGTCAGGCAATAGAAGCACAACTGATTTTCATATCTCAATGTTTCAAAATTCATATGTAGCATTTCATTGTCATCTACTCCCAAACATTAAAATCATTATCTGGTCTAATTTTGTTTGAAGTTTAATATCATTTGCCGCCTTCTTTGGAATAGAATCAACTTAGTAGCAAAATGTGTGTTGTCATCATGAAAATAGGCCAACACATTTTCTCACTTTCAAAAAGTGATACTGCCTTTTAATGAGAAGAGTTAAAATGGTAAAGTGGGACATTGGATACTGGGACGTGGTGTTACTTGACTAGGCGTGGCATAAATAAGAAAAATAATCAAATAAAAAAATTACGATTTATTATGATGATACTTATTATTAGAGTTATTATTAGAGGTGTCAAATTTTTCTCATTTTGATAAATATAGATATTTTTTGATACTTTTTAAAAAAGAATTAGATATTTTTTGCCAATTCTTTATTATTAATGAGGTAAACGGGCGCATATGTAAGAAACTAAATGGGCTTAATGAGCGCACATGTAAAATACTAATTAGGCTACTAAAGGATATTTTATATTTAATTTTTTATCCCAGCTTTCAAAGAAGTATTTTTATTCTTTAATTCCACGTTTTTATATGTTTTTTTTCATATTTTAGCTTACGTCCATTTAGCCGGCCCATTTCACCCGCGCTCGTTTAACCTGTCGCCCGTTTAGTCCGTCACCTGTTTAGCCCATCGTCCATGCCCGCACGCCTATTTTACCATCTCTAATACTTATAATACGAGTATAATCGACAGTAGTATTTGTACATATTAAATTTATCAGTTTTTTCAAAGCCCAATTGTATTTTTTAAAGCCCATGGTGTATTTTTATAGT